>JAGFPH010000241.1:604989-668724 GCA_018207615.1 Philaenus spumarius | reverse complement strand
TGGTTTTGACACGTGACATAACATCTTGTTTATCAGCACGCCCTCTACAAAGTCTGATAACTGTAAAGCATGCAGCCCTGGGGAGAAAGGGGGGATGATTTAGTGCTTTAAATATAGGAGAGAAACTTCCAGCGTTCTTCTACAATAAATGAAAAGTAATGTTAATTTAACTTTAAAAGTTTGCTGTTTTATAAAAAAGTATTTGATTAGTTCCACACGCCAACCCCGTATTAACCGTATACACATAATCATGTTATGTTTTCTTTATAACAAAGGTGTAGGATTAATAATAACCCCAAAGCTAAGATAGTAAACAATGTTAAATGTTCAAATCAAATTATTTCGTGTATTTTATAACAGCAGTAATAATAAAGGTTGAAAGAACCAGCAAGGCTCAGGTCTACACTTTAATAAAAACCAATTCTAAAAGTTATAAATACAAATAATTACTTCAAAGTTTGTAATCAGCTATTGGACAGATTGATATATAAGAGCAAACAGATGTTTAGCTGTTATTCTATTCAGTTGGTTGCTATGGTAATACATGTAAATACATGTGTTGGTTTATCAGTCTAGGCCTAACTTAAGATGTTTTTCCGTCTAAATTTACAAATATTGAAATAAAAATTGATTTTATCAAAGTTAATTATAGCCTATGTTACTCGGAGATTGTAGCTTTTTATTTGTAAAACTATTTTTTCAATCGGTTCAGTAATTCAAGAGATTACGCCCTTAAATGCAAACAAACAAATTTTACCTCTTTATAATATAAGTTTATATTTGTCTTCAGTTTGGGGGTAAAAATAACGCTTTTAATAAATAATTCAAACAATTAGACACGTCTAAAAACGCAAAAAGTTTTAACGAAAACAAAATTTTTAAGTGAAATGTATCCTATTTAGATGAGTATTCATTTCCAGTCCCTCATGATTATATCTTGAACAGTTTCTGATATATTAACGTATTTGTTATACTTCTGAGATAGCATACATGTTATATTGTATTATTTGCTTGATTTTAGCTGACAAATAATACCATAAAGTTCCAGTCAGTCTTTGCTGGACAGCCTGTATTAAAAGTCGATATTAAAATGCAATTAGAAACTACTCTTTACCGACATCTGAAACACTCAACTCTGGGCGATTTTATTCATTCAGATATTTATTTGGCAAATTAGCGGTTATTGGTTCAAATAGGCGATGTATTGACACACAGTCGTAAAGATAAATAAGTTTTGTTTTATTAAAGAAGTTACATTTATCTATACTTTGTATTTACATGGGAATAAACGATTTTGACAAATATTATAGTAAACAAGCCGACGGCATAACTTGTATTGTTAGTGTTTTACATTGTGTTTACAAAAATCTATCACGTTTTAGTTTGAAATATAAAAACTGTATTCAGGCTGTAACTTTTTTTGCTTTTATTTTATGTAAAGGAAACATTGTTTTTATTATACACAATTGTTGAAGTAGAGTAAAAGAGACAATATTGTGTTCTTTAATTTCAAAGAATTTGGTTTCTATTTGGAAATGTGGACTTAAATAAAAAGCGGGATTAATACAGTCTATAAAATCATGTCAAAAACGAGAGTCTCTTCCTTCCTGGTGAACAGTTATGTTATACTACTTATATTTTCGAAATAATAACAACAAATATGGCCAGGAAGGAAATAGTTAAATTGGAGTTGAAGCGGTATCGTTTTTAGAGAGATTTATTATTTAGTAGCCTACTATTAGCGAATTTCCATAAGCAAAATGAGCTATTTCAGCGACCTTATGGTAAGACCTAAGGTCAGGAGTAGTAAATGGGCACCGATCATGGTCCCCAGAACAACACGTTTTGGGGTGTCGTTAAATTTCATATATATTTCGCACTCTAGCGACCGCAGTTTAAGTTCGATTTGGTTCAAATTTGGTACACACATTGACTGTCGACGTCGCTAAAAACACCCAACAACCGGAAACACATTTTATAGCTCGCTTGGTTCCCCCAAAAGTACCCGGTTCAAAGCCATGCGGTGGATTCTACCGTGGAGTTAGCGTGCGAAGCACGCAATGCTTAGTGTGTTGAATATACTCCCAATACTGGAGTTGGGGTGCGAAGCACGCAATGCACTTTGTCTTAAAAATACTCCCAATGTTGGCTTTGTATTGAAAACACTTCGTACATTAAAAAAAATGATAAAAAAAAAACACTTTGTAGCCCTTTTGTGCTCCTATTGGATTGTGTAACTGACATAACTATCGGAAGAAGGATAAGAACAGATACAAATTTTTATGTTTACAATATTGTGTTGGTATAGGATGCCGGGTTGAACAAATCAATTATTACACACAACTTAACTATTATCCTTCATCCGATTGTTTTGACAGTTACATCATCCGATAGGGAATTAAAAGGGCTATAAAAAAAGATTTCTTGAGAGTTTTTGTTAAAATGTAAGGTTTTTGGGTAATTTAGGTTGGAAATTTTCAAACAGCCGCCATTTCGAAAAGCAGGATTGGATATGATCGTTTATTTTACTTACAACAGATCATTGTTAGGTTAAACTTCATGCCAAGTTTGAACTCAATTGGTAAACACCTTCCCTAGATTTGCCAAGAACACAAAGACACGGAAGTTAGTTTATGTATTGTTATTTCAGCAGTTGTTTTTTTGCTTCATGTGTTTTAGCGGGCGGAAAAGGGTCCTATCTGGGGACCATGATAGGTGCTCATTGACGACTCCTGACCATAGGTCTGATTACAAGGAAGAGTCACTACAATAGCTCTTCTTTCCTATGGAAATTCGGTAATAAAAACCTTAATAAATATTTGAAGATTTTCTTTCTTTCTTGCATTAAGAAAACATAATGGTCATTAACACCGTCTGCTATATTGAAGCAAGGTTTTGAAAGCGTTAGAATTTCGGGTTTATCATACAAGGTGCCTCGCGACCATTCTACCAAAATTTACCATCTTATTCATCAACTCAAAACTAGCAAATATTACTATTTAACATGTGTCCTACCTTGCTTAGTTTACAAGTTGTCTGGCTCATGAGAGTTTTAAGATAAATTCATGAAACTTAACATGCAAGTTTATTACATAGGTTCACACAAATGTGCAACATTAAAAGTATATAATGTAAAATACTAAAGGTTTTACGACAAAATATTTACGAAAATTGTAGACAATTTGAAGAGTATCACTTTGTATCATTGAGCCAAGGATAACTGAGAAAATACAATACTTCTGTCTGAAAATAATTTTACTTTTAACAAGCTCACTGCTACGCAAATTTCGTATTTCCTATGCTAGGAGCCCACCTTGTATTTTTTACATGTATTGCCTAAACGAGTAGAAATTACTTTATTTTTCATCTTTGAACCTTTCTACGTAATAATCACTAATATTTTAAAGCGGACGCACATGTGCGGCCATAGCACATAGGCTTAAAATTCGCTGTATATTGAAAACACTCCCAATACGGGAGTTGGCGTGCGATCACGTAATGCACAGTGTATTATAAATACTCATTATACGGGGGTTGGCGTGAGAAACACCCAATCCATTGTGTATTGAAAACACTCTCAATACAGGGGTTGGCGTGCGAAGCACGCTTTGCATTGTATTGAAAATACACCTAATATGGGGTTGGCGTGTGAAGCACGCAATGCACTGTGTATTGAAAATTATCCCAATACGGGGGGTTGACGTGCAATGCACTGTGCATTGAAAACCGTCCCAATACGGGGATTGGCGTGCGAAGCACGCAATGCACAGTGTATTTAAAATACTCCATATACGGGGGTTGGTGTGCGAAGCACGCAATGCATTGTTTGTTGAAAACACTCTCAATACGGAAGTTAGCGTGCGAAGCACGCAATGTGTTGTGGATTGAAAGTACTCCCAATACGGGGGTTGGCGTGCGAAGCACGTAATGCACTGTGTATTGAAAATTCTTCCAATACGGGGATTGGCGTGCGAAGCACGCAATGCATTGTGGGTTAAAAACACTTTTATTATGGGAGTTGGCGTGCGAAGCACGCAATGCATTGTTTGTTGAAAATCCCCCTAATATAGGTCTACGGGTTAGCATCCGCAGCACGCAATGCATTGTGTGTTGAAAATACTCTCAATAAGGGGGTTGGCGTGCAATGTACTGTGCGTCTGCTTCACATAGTATTCAGTGTCAAGCTTACATGTGCTTCCTTAGCACAGTGATTGTGTTAAGTGAATGAAGTAATCACAGAAAACAACTTGCAGAAAGAATTATTGTATGTTCTCAAGTATCCTTAACTTGATAAGAGATGATTTACCATTGTATTTGTCTTTAAATTGTCTACTCTTTGTATTTTATCATTTGTTCGTAAAACCTTTAGTTTCGTAGATATTTCGCTTTAAAACGTTTAAACCGCTGCCATGTTGAAGTGGATAGTTGAAGCAAAATATTAAATTTGCACGTTTATGTAAAACAATGTGTTACCATCCAAAAGGCTAAACAAAGTGGAATGCGTACTGGGCTCAAAATATGGATGGCACATACAGATAGTTTATGAAAGTAAAATATACCAGACACAAGTCTTACCTTAATAGCGAAGTCGAGATATCTGAAATGTCCCTTGACAGGTTATTGGATAAATAGAATTAATGTACACATATTATAACAATAACTTTTAGTTTATTTAAAAAAATTGATACGCCCTTAGTTATAACAAAATAATGAATGATATACGCCCCAGAAAAAAAATGTGCTAACAGAAGTTTTATTTAATTCCCTCCCTTACAAAAGAATAAAGAAAAAAACCCACCCTGTATTTAATAATATTATTTAATTCTAGACTTAATTAAACAAACAACAAAGAAAATTTGTTTATGGTACATATAGCCTTAAACTCTAGTTCATACAAAAGTACTTACAAAATAAATTGGTATATTATAAGTTGGCCAACGTTTATTAAAAAAATATATGCGCATTGTATGTAATAAAAAAAACTGCAATTCCAAAAAGAAGTATAAACAAAATAAAATAATATAAAATTTAGTACTTAAAGTATTACTGAAATTATGACGTCATTATATTTATAAAAAAAAGAAGAAATTTTGGATTTCTGACCCTTGGGGTCCGTTGTGTCAAAATAGGTACCTCACCGCCCTTATTATTTAATAAATTACATATATATATATTACATAAACATACTATTTTAATTACATTGAAATGTTTAATAGCCTTTTTATATTTCGGAAAGTCACTAAGTTTTGCTAGCTTATTATAAGTTCATACTGATTAAAATAGCCTTTTCGTTTTTATTTTTTGTATAACAAGTTGTTAATTAAACCATCGCACTTTTTCTATGAAACAGCGTAGAAGTAAGCCATGGCAGCGAAGGTGAAGTCACATTTAATTATGGCTGCATATTCATTAGAAGTTGAACTTAAACCAGGAACTTAAACCAGGAACTTAAACCAGATTTCTCTGGTGTACGGCTATTAAGGCATATTGTAGAAGAAAGAAAATTACTACATGTTGCGAAGCACAAAACAAGACGTGACCTAACGGCGTGTCGTTAGTCTAACTGAATAAAGAACAAAAAATGGCTAACGTACAGCCCACGGCTATCTCGTGGAAGACAAACTCGATCTTACTGCCTACGGGTCTGATTAGTGCTGCGGCGGTGAGTAAACGGTGTACTACAAGCGCCTGCAGGGAAAAGAGTATGTAACCCCAAAGGATAGGTGTAGGTAAAGAAGAAAGATATCGGGCAAAATTAGGGTAAACGTTACAAATGTGATTAACTTCCATGAAAAGTTTCAAACATTTATCTTAAACCGTTCATGATTCAATACATTTTTACAAAAACTCACTTACAGACAACTTGTAAACTAAGCAAGATATTACAGGCCTGCATGTTATATTGTATTATTTGCTAGTTTTGACCCGCTGAATAACACGGTAAAGTTTGTTATTCGAGACAACCTGTCTTTTCAAAACACTATCAGTTGAAAACTAAAACCAGACTTTAATAAGATTATATTAATTTATACCGCACTTCCTTATTAGTAAAAATTCATTTGAATAGTTAACAATCTTCTAGTTTTCAAACAAACTGCTTTTCCACAATTATTTTTCCAAAACTTTTCCCCTTGAGTAAGTTTCAATCAAGCCTCCTATCTTCAAGGAGATGAAGTTTAAACTTGAAACGAGGTTTTTACCTTAAACTTGAAATGAGATTTTAACTTTGTAAGTGTTTCGACTTAATGCAACTATGTTAAGAACTCCAAACAGGTTCAAACGTTCAAGAAGCCTTTAAATTAGATTGCATCGTGAATCGTTATAACGAAGGTTAGTTTATGTATGAAAACGATGTTTAGAATTTCTAACATGCAATAGTTATTTGTAAGGGAGGAAAGTAACACTTGTTCGACCCAAAAAAAAATGTTACCGCAAGAGCGTGTCGAGGGCGACCAAGGTACTCTATGCCTGTAAGACACACAAAATTTTTCCTACGCTACAGTTTTAGTAAATAATTAGCATTTTGCGATGGAACAAACTTTACTAAACCTTCATATTTTTAAAAACAATTCTGCTTCACCGAAGAAGTCGAATGGTGCGAATCGCTCTTTCGACCCTCATATCTCCGAACCCAAGTCTTACAGTTCCAAACCTTCTTCTAAATTGAAATATGCTTTTGTGGTTCCAATTTTTAAGAATGGTGATAGAGAGGACCCAAACAACTTTAGCCCTATCTCGCTATTATCAATATTCGCAAAAATATTGGAAAAACGTATGTACTCTCGATTGCTTAACTTTTTGGACTTCGCAAAGACTGAGTGAGAATCAATTTGGCTTCATTGTGGGTAGGAGCACTAGTGGTGCTTTATTGAATTTTCTTTCTGACATTTATGAAAATATAAATAGGGGAAGGAGTGTTGGAGGTATGTTTTTGGATCTCAGAAGGCGTTTGACACTGTAGATCACTCTGTTCTTCTCGCCAAATTACATAGATATGGAATAAGAGGAGTGGTGCACGAGTGGTTCAGGAGTTATTTGCTTGGTCGAATGCAATGCGTTAAAATTGACAGTTTTAGTACCAGTAATGTGGTTAATTTCGGGTTTCCGCAGGGTTCTGTTTTAGGTGCTTTGCTGTTTATAATATATGTTAATGACTTATGCGATGCTCGCTTTAAGGGTAAAGTTACCACATATGCAGCCGATACAGCTTTGTCTAATTGTGGTGAGTCTTATGAAGAAATTAGAATTTCAATGGAACACGATTTAAAATCTTTGCAACTGTGGTTTTAAAAAATCAACATATTCTTAAATGTATCCAAGAGCAGCTATATACTTTTTAATCTTTTGGGGAGAGGATCTTTTGATAAATCTGTGAAGTATCATAACACGGGATGTGGTTCTATAAATGAATTTAAGAATGATTGTGATTGTGATATTATCAAGAATGTTGAATCCATAAAGTACTTAGGTTTGTTTATAGATCAGAGGTTAAACTGGAAAATGCATGTTGATGAATTGAAACAAGAGTTATTTGTCAGTCTTCGTAGTTTTTACCTTTTGAGAAATGTGTGTCCTTTATGGATGACTAAAAAAATTTACCATGCCTTAGTGGAGTCCAGAATTCAGTATGGTATTGAATGTTGGGGAGGCATTTACTTTCAAAATATTAGGCCAATAGTTGTACAACATAAACACCTCATAAGATGCATATTAAAAGTCCCTAGAAATTCACATTCTTTGCCAGCATTGTTTAGGCAGTTAAAAGTTCTTCCTTTGAGACGTTTATATATTTTCAAAGTATTAAAATTATTTTATCTTAGAAGTGGACAGAATTTATCTGATGAGAATGTATACCGACAAAGACTGCGGTCTAAATCTAAGAGCGATTTGCCTCGTCCGTTCAAAGAAGCTTTTGTGAAATTCTATTTGCATTCTGCACCAAATATTTTTTATACGATTCCCACATTTTTAAAGGACATACAATCTAAGACAAAATTTATAATGCAACTAAAACCCTGGTTATTTTCTGTGAATAAAGTGGAGTGTTTTTATAAAGTGCTTGTTTGATGTTGGTAAATCAGTGTCATTCGTTGAGTCTTGCTGCTGGTGCTAGTTTTTTTTAGTTATTAGGATAATTTTATATCAATATAGGCTACACTGTCAAAAATTCGCGAAAATTTTTGAATTTTGTTCAGTTTGTTGTAACTTTTATAGTTTCTGAGATTCCAATGGTGGCCATCTTGAGTTGATCACCCTGTATACTGAGTGCATTCCGGTGTCAGACACGTTGATGTTTTTTTTGTGTTAGTGTATGTGTTGTGTGTGTGTGTGTTTTTTTTGTGTTAGTGTATGTGTGTGTGTGTGTGTGTGTGTGTGTGTGTTTTAATGTTTGACGAGCTCATACGAGTGAAATATCTGATGATGGGGTCAAGACCCCGAAACTAGTCAAGCATCAACTCACTTGAAGTCACAAGACAGACCTACAAGGCAATTAATATATTATATCTATTAAATTCAGGACAGCTTTTCAATTTTATTAAACTGCTGGTCTCCAAGTATTTTGAATCAAATTGAATTTAAATTTGCAAACATTATACTCGTTTTAGTAGTCAGTGCAAATGTTTGCCAAAGCGAACAAATAACAGAACATAATACTGTCCCTTTACAGGTTTAGAACAAACAATTTTATCGTCGTATTTATTTGTCCCTGCTTCGCGACGCCAGACTGTCTAAGCACATTGTTGACCTTGAAACTCGATACTCTTGGAAAGGATATAGGTTTATTGTTTCATTTCATTATAAGAGTTCAGATAATATACGTTCAGGGGTCCATATATGTTTAGATGGGTATTTGAGAGTGATATATTTGCAAGTAAATTGTGAACAATGAGACACGTTAATCATTAAAAATAATCTTTAAAGTAGCATTTGTTTTAAATCATTCATCTATAAATAAAAATAAAATTGAAGTGTCTGTGTGTGATTTCGAAATAAATACTTTGCACATATGGTTCTAAACACATAGGGCCTATGGTTATTCTGTGGCTATTCACGCTTTACCAAAACCTAAACTTGCATTTTTTAAGTGTGCATTTTTTAAACATAGCCGCACCGCGTCTCAAAAAAATTTGCGGGCGGTGAATCGGGCTTTACCGTCACGCTCTACTGTATATAGTACACATGTGTATATAGCACAGTATACAGGCTGATCAACTCAAGATGGCCACCATTGGGATCTCGGAAACTATAAAAGTTACAACAAACTTTAAAAGGGGGACCTTCCCTACTTTTTCCCTTGCGTTAAAAATAAAATATTAAAATTTCCAAAAACTCCGCCATTTTTCCAATATGGTGGCAAACTTAATTTTTTCAAACGGAAACCCCTATTTTTTATGTTGAATGTCGATTGGGGACTTAAATTTAAGACATTTTTATTCTTTTGTATTTTTTCCTGAACTCAACCGTTTATGAGATACAGCTTCTCAAACATTTTCTATTTTATGTGATGTTTTTAATTTCGCCACCATTGGGATCTCAGAAAAGTATTAATTTGACAGCAAACTTTAAATGGGGAACCTTTCCTTGTTTTATGAGAAATTAAAAAATATGTAGGTGAAATATTTCTAAATGGGCGCCATTTTCCAATATGGCGGTCAACTTTGAAATTTATAATAAACCCCTATTTTTTATGATAGATTTGAATTTTACATGCAATATTAAGACGTTTTTATTCTTGGTGTTTTTTTTATTAACTTAACCGTTTAACCGCTAGGAGCGCTGAAAGTTTCAGAAACTTCTATTTCTCAACGTTATTTAAACGTTTCTTATTAGAGGAACGTTTTACCATTTATATGCAAACAATAAAAATTAACTCAAAGGGCAATATTATGTACAATGGAATGTTAAAAAGCTGTTGCAATTTGACAAATACCTTATTTTATACAAAAACGTACTTAAATTCTTACCTAATTCACAGTGGTTGCGTTAGCGATTTTTTAACAGTACAGTAATTTAAAGTTTCTATCTAAAATAGTACTCAAGCTATAAAATAATTTGTAAAAAACACAAACACACGGACAGACAGAAAACTAGGCATTTCAGACCCATATTTATATAAAGTTTTTTTATTGTTTTGACTTAAGGGAACAAATACACAGCATTTTTCCAGGGAATTTGTAAAAGTTTAAGATCATATATAAAAGTCTAAGATTCATATATCTTTTAGATATCTTAGATATTTTTTAAGGCTATCTAATGGATATTTTCTATATATCTTTGTGCTATTTGGGGCAGTTCATTGACTTCCTTTACTCGTTTTACCTTTTACTTCATGCAGTATAAATTTATTTTCTTAATTTGATCTTTTTATTTCTACTAGTATTCCAGAGTCCCCAAATGATATTTAATGGCATATTCTTAATTCGGGAGTTTAATCTCAGCTCTATAACAAATAAAACAGCAGATTATCATCAAAAGCTTAGCAACACTTGTTTGTTGATTGCATTTGCAGTCATTACCATAGCTACCAACTTGACAAATTTAAAATCAGTTTATTATTCTTCATAATTAACAGCTTGTCTAGGTTAAGCTAGTAAAATAAAAGCAAACACAAACAATACGGTAATCAACGAAAAAGCTTACTCATAGAATAAAACTTAAACACACCATCTCACTAATACGTGTATTAACTCAAACGCGTTTCAACGACAAAGTCGTCATCTTCAGTGATACGCGAGCTTCAGTATTCAAACTATGACTGGCTCTATAACAATAATCAGTTATTAGTTTATTATTTCTTTTATAAAATGTCTCCCATCCGTATAAAAATGAATTAGTTTCCTGTTTTTTTTTTCTATCCATGTTCCCGACTTCAAAATGTATTCTTGCTTGTGTTTGGTATAGTTCTGTTGTTAACATTGGAAAGACATCGCGGATAGAACAGACTGATTTACTACCACGATTGCAAAGCAATATAACGTACAGCAATATGGCGACTGTAAGAGCTCAGCTCCCGTTCTTATCAGCACTATAGATAAGGATTAGGACTAACAAACGTTATCTTGTTCTTCACAATAATCCCACTGGATCGGATAACACTGTTCCTTTGTGTAGGGCTACTAATGATGTAGTGTATGTAAAATTACTTTGTTTTCTGAAATAAGGGAAGCGATCTAACTGTTACAAATATTTTAAAATTAACTGTTAACTGTTGATCTAACAGTTACAAATGATTTAAGATTAATTGACAACTGTTAATCTAACTGTTACAAATAACTTAAACTTAACTGTCAACTGTTAATCTAACTGTTACACATAATATAAAATTAACTGTTAACTGTTAATCTAACTGCTACAAATAATTTAAAATTAACTGTCAAATGTCAATCTAACTGTTACAAATAATGTAAACTTAACAGTCAACTGTTAATCTAACTGTTAAAAATAATTTAAGGTGAACTGTTAAATGTTAATCTAACTGTTACAAATAATTTAAAACTAACTGTTACTCTAACTGTTACAAATAATCTAAAATTAACTGTCAACTGTTAATCTAACTGTTACAAATAATGTAAACTTAACTGTAAACTGTTAATCTAATAGTTACAAATAATTTAAGATTAACTGTTAAATGTTAATCTAACTGTTACAAATAATTTAAAATTAACTGTCAACTGTTAATATAAATGTTACAAATAATTTAAAATTAATTGTTTACTGTTAATCTAATTGTTACAAATAATTTAAAAGTAACTGTTAACTGTTAATCTAACGTAGACAACCAACATGTGTACCAAATTTGGACCAAATCGGGCTTAAAATGCGGCCGCTAGAGTGCGAACACATATATACATATATTTACATAACATATAGACCTATATATATATGTATATATATATATATGCATTTTAATGACACCCCAAAACGTGTTCCGCGGACCATGATTGGTGCTCATTTGCTACTCACGAGCTTAGGTCTTACCATAAGGGTCAATGCAACAGCTCATTTTTCCGATGGGAATTCGCTAACAAGAAGATAATATAGAAATCATAGTTTGAGTGTACTTTAAAAAATATAATACACAATATTTAATATTGTATACTCTGTCTAGGAATGTAATTAATGTAAACATAGCGGGGGTAATATTTAAACTATTTCATAATTGTTCAATAGGAAATCTGACTCAGTTTAGCAACCATTTTCCAAAATATATGCTTGGGGAGATAGAAAAAGGGTTGGCGTGCGAAATAATAGGGTCGCCCTTAGAAAAATATAAACCCAAAGTTTCACTCTGTTTCCACCATGACTGATTTCTACAAATACACACCACAAAGAGACGTTGTTTGTGTAACGGTGTTGTAAGCTAAGCCGATACAAAATTCATAGAATTAGATAATCAGACGCCGCTGTCTCTAATTACGTTCGGCCGGAGGCGATATCACAGTGGCCTACCGCACTCTTTGATCAGGGTGATGATCATCGCTCGGGGCTAACACGAACGAAGTTTCAGATAACAGAATACTGCGACTAAACTTATAAAGCTAGATGACGTGTACGGTAGTAATTTGGCCAGAAAATGTATCATTTTGATTACCCCATGGGGCGTATTTAAACCCAGCACAATTACTTGGTGTTTTGAAAACATCGTTGTTACTCATTTGAGGGAAATTGCCTATCAAATTGTTGTATTTGCGAATTTTCATAGGAACAGATGAGCTATTGCAGATATCTAAGGTCGGGAGTAATAAATGAGCACCGATCATGGCCTTTAGAACACGTTTTCAGGTCTCATTAAAAACTTATCGTATTATCTGTATGTATACAGGGTGGTTATAAAGTCACTTCCCCTCCCTTTAACTCTTGTGTTTGTTAAAACAAACAAATATCCTTTGGGGAACGATACTAATTTAACCCAAAGTATCTTTTGAAGCAATCGGAAATTTTGAGTGTCCCCTAAAAATGGGGGATTTTGGGGGCAACTCAAAATTTTTAAATGGGAAGTATGGTCATGTGATACCTCATTTTAAAGGTCTATTTAAGACTAGGAAAATGACATAAAGAAAATAAAAATCGGACCACCCAAAATAAAATGGCGGCCCTAAACGCGTTGAAATAAGTCGTCATAAAGTTGCTAATATCTCGAAAAGGAAGAGTTTTTAGAAACAATTTCAAGATACCAAAAATATTTATTTCAAAGTGCTTGATCTAACAAATTGCTTCCAAATCGATGTCGTAGATTTTATTTTTTACAAAATTTTCTAAGATGGAGGAGTAAAAATAAAATTTTTAAGTGTCTGCAATGGACATTGTGCTTCGTCATTTCGTAAGTTGTTTTAAAACAGTTTGCTTGATAATACCTCTGAAATGGACATTGTGCTTCCTCATTTCGTTAGTTGTGTTAAAATAGTATATGTGGTTATACCTCTGAAGTGGACATTGTGCTTCCTCATTTCGTTAGTTGTGTTAAATAGTATATGTGGTAATACCTCTGAAATGGGCATTGTGCTTCCTCATTTTGTAAGTTGTGTTAAAATAGTTCACTTGGTAGTGTTAAAATAATCAAATTGTTTGTACATTGCAAATTTGTTTTACTCAGGATTTTTTAGCAACCAAAATAATGTCCATAATATATTTTATATTATCAGAAAATCGCCATGGAGAAGTGAAATCTTAAGCGCACCTGGATTCTTTTTTTTTATAACGAACTCGTTTTAGCGACTAAGAAAGAAAGGTGTGTTCCAAATTTGGACCAAATCAGACGTAAAGTCCGGCCATTAGAGTGCGAACACACACATATAATACAAACAATGTATAAAATGTTTAATGGCAGTTAAAAACGTGTTCTAAGGGCCGTGATCGATGCTTATTAACTTCTCCCGACCTTGATCGCAACATAAGAGTGACTGCAAAAGCTCCTATAGAAATTCACTAAAGAAAGTTACTTTATTTAATTTTGCATGCTATTCTATTTCTCCTCATCACTATTTGCAGCCATTAACTTTTATTACTCCATATGTGGTTGGCATTAAAACACACGCAATAAACAACACGATGAAACGGTCTACGGTAATTTGATGTACAACAGTTGTAAAGTTTCATGAACATAAAATCAGTATCGAGTTGTTCTTCAGCCCAACACAGTCAGTTGTGTAAGCACAGGCTTGTTAACATAATGTGTATTGCCGTGTTAATCGATGTATACTGCGCTGCGTTGAGATCAATAATAACCATGTTTAACTGATAACATTCCCTTCGTTGCATGTTACACACTCAGCGTTAGAATAATTTAATAATTCGACCACGCAGCTGGACCGCTGACGTGAGTTGAGCAAATTTCCAAAATTAAGTTTTTATGCCTTAGGGTTTCAACCAACAATTTGGGAAATAGGCCTACTCACGAAGCCGTTGAACAGCTGTCTGTGTGTACGCAATATATTAGTAGAATTTGTTTGCGTCTAGTGGCCTCGCGAGTTTGCACCACTTGGCTTCGAACCGGGTACTTTTATGGTATTTTACGTTTTGATCGATTTTGGGGGAACCAAGCGAGCAATAAGGTCGCGCAAAAAAACAAAATGTGTAGAATAAGATCCTACATTTATATTTTTAGAAAAAACTAAGAAAATTACATTCTCGTAGTAAAACTCTCAAAAAATATTTACTTCCGGTCAAAAAACGTACTTTCGGTTGTTGGATTGTTTTGGCTAAGGAACTTGTCCGAGCGACATAGACAACCAACATGTGTACCAAATTTGAACCAAATCGTACTTAAAATGCTGCCGCTAGAGTTCGAACACATATATGATTTTTAATGACACCCCAAAACGTATTCTGGGGACCATGATCGGTGCTCATTTGCTACTCCTGACCTTGGGTCTTACAATAAGGGCCACTACAATAGCTCATTTTTCCTATGGAAATTCGCTAATAATGGTTTAATTTTGAGTTGATTTCGTAGGAAGTACCTTCTGCAGCTGTTAAAGTGGGATGACGTTCTGAAAATGCGTACCTAGCTTTTCATTGCTCGGTACCCAGACACAGAAACTATTATTCAGTATCTAATCTATACCACTAATTTATTGGCAGGATAACTGCCGTAATTTTACACGAATTTGTCTGAATTGATACATAATATACATGTCCCTTAAGTAAACAGCCAAACGTCGGGAAATGGTTCTATGGGGCAAAATAAAGATTAATTAGTATAAATAAAGATAAAAATAAATAAAATAAAGAATCAAAATATTTTCTAAAAATTCTTCGTTTTCAAGATTTTCGCCATTTTTGTTTTTTTACACCATAATTTATATCTAGAGAACGGTTGGACTTATTGAGTTCAAACTTGGCATGAAGTTTAACCTAACAATGATATACCTCAAGGAAAATAAACGATTAAATCCAATCATGCGTTTCAAAATGGCGGCTGTTTGAAAATTTCAAAAATAAATTACTCAAAAACCTTACATTTTAACAAAAAACTGTCAAGACGCCTTTTTTTATAGCCCTTTAAATTCCCTATCGGAATTTATGTGTAATAATTGGTTTGTTCAACCCGGCATCATATACCAGCACAGTAAATACTACAATTTTGTATATAAATTTCTTGTCATTATCTTTAACATTGCTGTTATCCTTCATCCGATTGTTTTGACAGTTACATCAACCGATAGGGAATTTAATGGGCTATTTTCAACCAGCCGCCTTTTGAAAAGCATGATTGGATCTAACCGCTTATTTTCCTTGAGATATATCATTGTTAGGTTAAACTTCATGCCAAGTTTGAACTCAATCAGTTAAATCGTTCTCTAGATATGAATTATTTTGTAAAAAATAAAGGTGGTTCAGCTGCGTGAACTATTTTCTTTTTTTAACAGTAAACCCTCTATAACCTTAAATAATACACCCAGGTGACATCTTTTGGCCTGAGATTCTTTTTATATAACAATCTGAATTAAAAGGCAGTTTGTTGCATAACCAATATTCTCCATGGAATTTTGTTTCAAAACTCGCATTCAAAAAACTTAGGTGCAAACTCACATTTTACACTTTTTAAACTTAATTTGTTGTTTTGTCTCATCTGCAATGAGTTTGTTGGTGTATTCAAGTGGTTGCTATGGCGGCAAAGTTGTCTTGGAAAAATAATAGTACTATGAACCTCGTATGTATATTAAAAAAACTTTTTAATAAAGGTTAAAAGAACCAGCAAGGCTTAGGTCTACACTTGAAAACCTAACCTAAAAGTTAGAAATACAAATAAAGGATTCAAAATTTGACATCAGCTGTTAATGGAAATATTGGAGCAAACAGCTGTTTTATCTGTTATTTTATTTAATTGGCTGTTATGGTAATCAATGTAAATGCATAGATTGGTACATCAGTCTAGGTCTAACCTAAGAATTTTGTCCGACTAAATTTAAAAATATTTAAATACATTTTTTTTATCAAAATGAATTATAGCCTATGTTACTCAGGGATAGTGTAGCTTTTTATTAGTAAAACTATTTTTTCAATCAGTTCAGTAGTTCCAGAGATTACCACCTACATACAAACAAACAAACAAATTTTACTTCTTTATAATATTAGTGTGGATAATTATAACCGTCTGTGTGACTTTTACGAACTTAAGTTATTTGGATATGACGCGTTTCGGAACGTTATTCCATCATTAGTTTCTCGCTCTATTGTAGTCGTTAATCCATTGAGATAAATGTAATTTCAACGTAACACAAACACAGGTACTCACGCGCACTATAACATGACAATATACATGGAGTAACTCTATCCCAATGTCTACATATCAAATATCAATAAGACGAAAATTGCCCATGTTAAAAATTCAGACCAGCGAAGCAGTTATACAAGTGTGTTTGCGCCATTGGCCGCTAGGATTCGACGGTCATGGTCACATGACCACTGTCTCTCCTCCTCTTTCCATCCTTGTCCCATACTCGGCCGGCAAAACGCGCCCTAGCGACTGATAAACTTTCATACCTACTTTCCTGGTCTAAATCCTACCCATTTAAACTGTTCGTCTTATTGATACCGTCGTTTTAGTCATAGTCTATACCGTGTATACTTAGGACGTTGTTTTTTAAGTAAAAAAAGTTGATTTGCTGTAGTTAATATATATCAACTCTTATAAAAGCGAGCGTACGAGCGTGAGTAACATTTAATATAACAGCTGATTTCACCCATCATCTGCAAACCCAGTGTATACTACAGTTTGAGGTTATGTTTACAACTTCAATCATTATAATGTCTTGTGAAGTTGATTTTTTTAAATATGAGCTAAATAACTAATGTATCCCATAATATACGTTATAATATTTGCTTTGAGGATATAAACTACATACAAATACAACCTTTTATCATCAATATATTTTTTATACAAATTTAATTTTCATTTTTTTTTTTGGTTTTGATAGGCGAAAAACCTAGGTGGTTATCATCGCCTGTATACAAATTTAAAGAAAAGGTACATAATATTATATTCCTTTAGCTTAGGAAACATTCCTACATCTAAACAGCTGATTTCACCCATCATCTGTAATACACAAACCTAGCATTAATTATACCTTTGGGGTTATGTTTACAACTTTAATAAATATAAGTCATGTAATATTAATAACTTCTAAATCATTTGATCTATCAATATGAAATAAAAAGCAATTAAAATATAATATTTTTATCTTTCTTTAAATATATATAATATCACAAATAAATAAAAAATTTTAACAAATATTCATACAGTTTTATAATCCTTATAACTGTACACATTTACCAAGTTAAAAATCAATGTCAGCATAGTTAGGTAGGCCTAGATAAAGTCTGTTGCTTTAAAATAATGGTATTTTGTTGAATGATGTATTTCTGATGTGTATCTAATTAATCCGCCTGTGATTTTTTACGGGGGTTCACTAGTAATTATAATATTTAGGCCTAATTAAATTAAATTTAAACATCGCTGTATTTGCTGGGCTAGTTTAGTAACTAGGAACTCCGAACCTGCTTGCTTCGCTCGCCGCGGTCACTTGCGCCGAAGCACATGGAAACAGGTTACAGTATTGTACAATCTGATATTTTCACTGGAATTACGACCTATTAGGACAGAGGTACTTTAGGCGGGGGGGGGGGGGGGGGGGTGCGTTCCAGATCCTGACGTTTACGCAGTCGGGGCAGATTTTTATGTGAATGATACAGGGCCCTACTAAGACAAAGGGTACAGATATGTAGTTTTATGCTAGTTATAATTACCGAATTTCCATTGGAAAGACGAGCAATTGCGGTGACCCTTATGGTAAGACCTAAGGTCGGGAACGGTAAATGAGCACCGATCATAGTGTCCAGAACATGTTTTTGGGTATCATTAAAATATATATACTATATATATTCGCACTAAAACGGCCGCATTTAAAGTCCGATTTGGTCCAAATTTGGTACACACGTTTGTTGTCTACGTCGCTCGGACGAGTTCGTTAGCCCAAAAATCCAACAACCGGAAGTACGTTTCTTCACACTAAGTGTCTTTTTTTTAATTTTTCATACGAGAATGGAACTTTTTTAGATGTAGGATATTATTCTGCACATTTTGCTTTTTACACGACCTTACAGCTAGCTTGGTTTCGCCAAAGTCGATCAACAAGTAAAATACCATAAAAGTAACCGGTTCAAAGCCAGGTGGTGTATTTTACCGTGGGTGCATTTTCTGATTCGAGGCCGACGTCTGAGTTTGTACGCTGCGAGTGAAGCGAAGCTCATAACTCGAGGCCGCAAGGTCGAGTTTCAAACTCGCAAAGCGAAGTTTTCCGCTGCGAGCGGAAAGGAAAAGCGCGCGAGTCGAGCGCTGGTGGCTTTGGTGCAAACAAATTCTACTGATGTTTCGCACATAGAGGCAGCTATTCAGCGCCGTCGTGAATAGACCAATTTCCTTAATTGTTGATTAAAACCCAAAAACATATAAACTTAGTTTTGGAAATGTACTCAACTCACGTCATCGGTTCAGTTGCGTGGTCGAATTATTTAGTAGAGTTATATTTAGTTATAATTTATGAACGCCTTTAACGAATAAACGTGTTTTTTTTTAGGAATTGTGTTGTGTGTTTTTATTTTTAGAAATCCATATAAAAGTTTTTTTTTAAATTTTCAACATATTAAATATTGTTTAATTAAAATTGTTAAATGATCCATCGTGTTACGTCATTTAATACATAAAACTTAGTAATCCCAGTTTGTTCAATAACCCACCTCACAACTAAAAGCAACCACTACGTAGTCATCCGTATTCGCAGCCATTGTGGTTTTATTGAGAGTCGATTTACCTAGTGTAAAACGGAAGTGTTTAGAGCACATCGTACAGTAATTTCTAAGCTTCAACCAAACTAGATAATCCGCCAAGCGATCAAACTGCGTTGCAGATGATGTGGTCTACCGGTGTTTAATTACCGCTAAATACTTGCGTGAAATGGCCGTGATAGCGTTAAGTATCGATTAATCGACATCGCTGATCAAAGAGTGAGATGACCTGACACGATATCTCACCTGGGGCAGTTCCCTAATAATCAGTTGCGATTTAGCTATGGTCTCATTACGTTTAAAATTCCTCTTTTGTGAATTTTTCCAATTGAATGTATACAGAGTGCCCCGGAAATCAAGCCTGTAGCCAGGGGGGTTAGGGGGTCAAACCCCCCTCCCGAAATCCCGAAATTCAGTAGTAAAAATTAATACTAGGTTTAAAAAGTGCAAATTAAATTATGAAATAGACAACACAACGATCCAGCAACATATTTTACATCATTGTGCATTGCATGCATACTGATATTTAGATTTACTTGATTAAACTACAACGTACAATACACATGGATGCAGTAGGTTTACAGCCTTACTCTCTTGATCTAATCTATTAAATAAGAAAACTATGAAGGTCCAACAAAAATACTTTACTCTTACAAAACACGCAATGCATTGTGTATTTAAAATACTCCCAATTCGGGGGTTGGCATGCGAAGCACGCACTGCTCTGTGTATTGAAAATGCTCCCAATACAGGGGTTGGTGTGCGAAGCACGCAATACACTGTGTATTGAAAACACTCCCAATACGGGAAGGGGTTGGTGTACTTGTATTGGGGGTGGTTTCAATACACAGTGCATTGCGTGCTTCGCACGCTAGCCCTCGTATTGGGAGTATTTTCAATGTACAATGTATTGCGTGCTTCGTCCTTCAATCCCCGTATTGGGGATTTTTTCAATACACAGTGCATTGCGTGATTCGTACGCCAGCTCCCGTATTGGGAGTGTGTTCTATACACAATGCATTGCGTGCTTCGCACGCCAATTTTAAGCCTGTGTGCTATGGACGCACATGTGTGTCCGCTTTAAAATATTAGTGATTATTACGTAGGAAGGTTAAAAAATAAAGTAATTTCTATTAATTTAGACTATACAAATAAAAAATAAAAGTTCAGCTCCTAGCATAGGAAATACGAAATAATTTGCGTAGCAGTGAAAGTTTTAACAAAATTACTGCAGTCACACTGAACAAGGTTTGGGACATCGACTCAATGTGTGCTGTGTGAAGAATGGTGCTCAAATTAAACACTTGTAGGAATAACTGTTTGAGTTGCTCTTTAATTTAATGTACTATTTATAATTGTAAGTTAAATGTAATAAATACTACAAAGCTTTGAAACAACGATATTAATTTTGCACATATGAAACCATTAGATAAAATGTTTTATATTAGCTGGTTAAAAATTATGTTATGATTTCATTGATCTGTTAATTAAGCTCTTTGAAGTTATCTGTTGTACCACTCCACAGTTGTTCGTAAAATAGTTTATGAAATCTCTATAGTACAATGTCAACAATCAATTTAATTACACTTTGAATAGGAAATCATAATTAGAGTCGACGTAGATAATTTTTTGCTGGCGATTTCGTCATTAATTTCTGGATGTTGTTAATGACCACCACATTAAAGTGCCTCTGTACTAATCGATCGTATACGCGGAAAATTATTAAAGTATACAAAAGCATTTTCCAATTTGCTTCGCTGCGATTGTTGGTGAGCGAAGCAAGCAGGGGGTGGGGCCCCAAGTATTTAATAAAATAAAAATAAAAGTATTACCGGAGAAAAACACAAATTTCTTGAAAGCGTGTAGATTTATTACCATAGCAACCAAATTGACAAATTTAAAATCAGGTTTTATTTTTCACAACCAACAGCTGATTAGGAAGGTAATGGAAAACACAAACAACGAAAAAGGCTTATTTATAATATTTTAAACACCTATCTCTATTAAAATTACGCCGAATTTATTCTTTACTCGACCTATTTCACCAGTTTGAAAAACTGCTTTACCGTATGACATTTTGGTCATATTTTATAACTTGAAAACTGTCTCTTCTGTATAAAAATTAATAATCTCTGTCAAAACCAATCGTCATTCCCATGAAAATAACATAGTATACAATGATCTGTTTGCATTCACTTCGCTTCGGAGATACACATTCAATTCCCCACTATAGTATTGAACTTTCTTAACAAATACATTTCAACTATGAATCATATCAGACCTTCCGCAAGTTACATTGCATAGTTGCAAGTTTCTATCAAAGTAAATGTGGGTTTGAGTATATCAGTACGGCAAACTAACCAATAGCTTGTTTCAGTCTGTACAGTACGATTTTTTTAACCGTGCCCTCGGCCACGATTGTACTAACCTGAATGATAACGTTAGAAATCACTCTGTCTACTCTAGTTTTCTCCACGAAAACGAAGCCGAGCGGCGTGAAACAGCGAAAACCGAGCTTCAATAACACTGTCATTTAATATACTTAGCAGCGATGTAAAACTATGACACTTTCGCGGACACGCAGATAAGAACCATACTATTCGTATGACGTAAAAGAAAATCCATTACAAAACCTATTTCATATTTTAAAAATCAATATTACAAAGTACTTTAATAATGACATGAAATTTTCACACCGCTGGAAAGTTTGTTATTTGTTGGTCAGAGTCAAAGTGTTCGCGAGAAAGTTTTAGATAAAGGTCCAAATTAAATATTTTATTTGTAACATTTTTTCGTTTGACTTACGGTTTGCTCGGTACGTATGTCTGGAGTTAGATTCCGGGGAAAACTTCCTGCCTACTCGGGAAGTAGGCCTACTTGGTGTATGGCATTTACCTAACACACCACAGTATTGTTATTCGAATACTCGTACAAGAGACAAGTAGTCTATGACTCATTCAGGTAGTTTTTATTTCAATAATGTTATTCGAATAATTATTCAATCATTTTTGTTTATTCGAAGTTTGTGGAACTGCCTTTACAATCCCTTCCCGCTACACCGCTAGCCCACCGAGAACCAGCCGAGCCGAGGGCACGGTTAAAAAATCGTACTGTACATTGATGTGGAACCTTCGTGTCTGAGAACAGTTTACATTCAAACATGTCAAGAAAGCTTTGTTCAAGTCACATGTTGTATTCCATAAACTATATAATTTATAGTGGTGTAGTAAGACAAGTGGGTAATAAGGCTTACTAATTATTACGCACGATATTTCATACTGCAAGTGTTTTTTAAATGCAACTTACATTTTATAATAACCACATTCCTTAATCATAACCTGAAAGCCAAGATGGTAGTTAATGATAAAAGCGAGTTATTAACTTTACGATATAGCAAGAATTACAACAGATGTTTATAATAAAGTTGTTGTAAAAACACACACTGTTAGAATACACACACTATTTATTGTATCACGAACGGTTTTGATCTTTCCAGAACATTAACAAAACTGCAAACAAAACAATACAAATACAAACAAACAACACTTAAACTAAAAATAATTGTGAGGGAGGGGAGCAGGTAGATGATCGAGGGAAAACCTTAGCCTCAGGGCAGGGCAAGAGGTGGCAAACAATGTTGGGACTTGGTAAATTTACTTCTTGTAGAGAACATTTATTTCATTGAGTTGAAAATATTGACCTTGCCTAGTATGATTATTTTGCAGTGTCTGTTGCATGTCAGGGATCATTTAAGTAGTCCTAATCCTCGTAGCGAAGTCCATTCTTATGACACAAGGAATAGAAATAAGATAGATGTTCCACAAGTCAGACTCACAAAATCTCAAGCCCACTTTGGTCAGATTGGAGTAAGGTTATTCAATATGTTGCCAGATGATGTTAAGCATCTGCCCAGGGAAAAATTATAAAATGATTTACAGACCTGGCTCAAGGCAAAAGCCTTCTACAGTATAACAGAATTTGACGATTCTATAAAATCCTGGCATGGGGTCTGTTGAAATTATGGCAAATTAGTTATTGGTCTGTTGGTCTAGTGGTGGTTATTGTAATACAATGTCTAAGTTTCCATTGCCTTATGTTGTATATCTATTTATATATGTGTATGTATATCATTGTAAGTTTTTAAAATATTGTTTTTATAGCTTTTAAGACAATGTCTATTGGAGTTTTAAGATTGTTTAATGACAGTAAAAATAAATATTAAAATATCAAAGAGAGTGGTCAGTTAGTAAGGAGTCTTGCTGGATGCAACCCGTGCCGAAAGTGACCCGCTAATTTGTCATAGTGCCACTAGCGACCCAACCAGCGACCACATAATTAAATAGACTGGTCATGCCATAAGCCTGTACATTGTGGGAATGAAGCTAGGTCGGCCATCTTGTGTGAGGATAGGAACGTCGAGCGGGCCTAGAGATTAGTGCAATTTTCAGTGCGCCCTATTCATTTACACCGTGGTTTCAATAGCTGAAAACGCTCGAAAATCTTTGAAATTTGACAAACTTACAGTTTAGTAGTGTGGGACGCTAAGGGTGTGTTTACAATTTGAAAATAAAAATGGTTTGGCATTTTAAAAATCGAATAAAGTCCGAACTTGTTTATACTTTTTAATTCGTGACATCAAAAAGTTGCATTGCGAGAAAATTTTCAGTTTTTAGCGCAGGCGCGTCATGTAGCAACAGCAGGTCGGAACGAAGCACCGGGCTGGAGGCTGAGGTGCAAACAAATTATACTATAAGGTTCGTAAAAGAGGCAGCTATTTGGCGCCTTTATGAATAGACCAATTTCACAAATAGTTGAAACTATAAAACATAAATAAACTTAATTTTGAAAATTCGCTCAACTCACGTCAGCGGTTCAGCTGCCTTTCCCATAACCTGAAATAGCCAATACCCATAAAACTGGGATTGTAAAACCCTGTACAAAAATTAAACGTCGAATTAGATATTATGATTTCAGTTAGAAATTCTATTTGCAAGTCAAAGTTCATTACAACTGGCTAACGGTGGAATACTAAACTAACTGAAATTTATTCAAAAGAACTTCATCATAAACGGAGACGTTGAAGAAATATATTAGCATTGATATACAGGGTGATTTTTAAGTATGGAAACGGCTTTATATTGCGCAACTGGGACGTTCTTGGCGGTAGAAACTTATGCTAACCTGTACAGTTTTAAAAATCCTACTTTTTGATGGTTTTGAAATTTTTGTCCGCCATCTTGGTTCCGCCATATTGGATTTAACTTTATTATTTTAAATGAAATGATGGTCATATGACACATCACCTCAATGTGAAATTTCAAAAGAAAAACAATGGCGCAAACCGTTTTTTGATAGATGCCTTCGTTGTAGAGTTATTAGCATTCAAAGTTGCAGTTTTGGGAAAATTGTGTTCACAATAAAATTAGGTAGAACGCACTGCACTATCCAATTTTACATTTTTTATTCATGAAGTATCTAAAAAACTAAATTTAAATGGTGGTTAGATATGATAATAATAAGTATAAGAATAAATGGACATAGCAACAACTAAAAATAAGTGGCTATTTCATGAACCATACATCAGCTGTAGGTGCTAAATTCAGCTAATAGGTATCTAAAAGATCAGCTGCGACAATTTGTTAAAAATTTATTTACTTTCTACGCATTATTACAAGAAAAGTGATATAAAATAATTATGCAGTTTAAAAATAATTAACTTTTGTATACTTTAAAAACGGCAATCGTTTAAAGATTTTAAGGTAAAATATCACTAAAACCGCTAACTTTACAAAAAACATTTTTCCACGACGCTTTCTAATGTGATTCATTCTTTCGTCGAACTGATGGTGTCACCTCACCCTCGAAAGGGTTACAAAAGTAATTTTAAATTTAATTAAATTATTTATGTTCGTTTTTCTAGAGAAAATCGCATAAAATTGGAACTGGTTTATTTACCCGCGCCGGGTATACTGATGTTTTTAGTATGGTTAGTAGCCCATAGTCCAAGTTCCAGCATTCGCACCGGGATCTGGAGTCCATTTATAACTACGTTAACACAAATATTTACAGGGTGTCTCAAAAGTCTGTGAACGGCGCTATATTTATGCAACCATTGCAGATTACGCCAAAAAACTTGATACATCGTTTCTCTAAAAAAAATTTGGAAAACGGTTGACCCTAAAGGCCATCCATGTAACTTCCCGCTAAGTTTAATTACAACAAACACTATTTTTGGAAATTTTGAACTGCCATAATTTTTCTGATGAAAAATTTCGGAGAAATTGAGAAAAAACACCTTTTTTTATATTTTTTCGTTCACGATATCTCACGAACGAATTAACCGATTTTGACCGGACTGGTAGCGATCGACGTCGCTTTTCAAGGTTAAAAGCTGATTAGATTTTGGAATTGATCGGTAAAGCCGTTTAAAAGTTATTCCAAAAAAACCTGATTTGAAAATGTTTTATTTCTTAGTTTTTTCGAAATTTCTCAGAACCTACCGGTCCGAATTAGTTGCAATTTTCAGGAAATCTAAGTTTGATGGAAATCTTTAGAACGCCGTTTGGTAGGATCCAATCGGTTAAGCCGTTCAAAAGTTATAAGCGGGTCACATACTTACATACACACACACATACATACAGACAGGGTGACACCCTCTCGGGAGTGGTCAGGGAAGATTCCTAGGACCTCAAAACGTCGAGATCTGATGAATACTCGATTTTCGAAAAACGGGGTGAAACCAATAACTTCCCGATTTTAGAAAATTTTCAATTTTCTTAGCGGGAAGTTAAAAAGTTTGAAGCAATTTTTTCTCACCTTAGGGGGATGGCCCGCAGGGAGTCGGAGGAAAATCTTAAATAGGTCGAGTTCTACCTAGGGATGTTGCGATATTATCGATATTAGTAAATATCGATATTTCCGATATTATATCGATATTATCGCAATATCGGAAGAATGATGTCAATATCGGATTTCGATATTTTTGTCTATACTGTAGCAATTACGTTTTTTTGTACGACAGAATTGCAACTCCTAAAAATAAAAACACAAGGCACTTACTTATCCTATACAATCACAGAATATTTTTTAGTTTCTAAACATACCTACTAGGTTTGTAGGTTTTAGGTTTGTATTTAACCTTCCTTAATATGAACTTAAAATGTCTTAAAACACGCGTGATCATAGAGTAACTACTGTCTACAATATATCGTCCTCCCCCTAGTATTTGAGTTCGATGTGTATATTCAGAATACTGTATAAGCATTTTGCAAAATTTAACATAACCACTAGTCATACATAAGTAAACAATTACCAATATTTCTGAACCTAAACTGTATTGTTTAGAGCTTTATTTTTTCCTAATTTCTATAATATTTGATTCCCGCGAAAATGATTGAGTTTTAGAGTTAGCTTGACGTGTAGTATCAGAATACAAGCAAAATACATCATAACCTCTGGTCAGATGTAAGTAAATAATTATTCCTACCATATTATTAGTACATATTTTACACGTTAAAAAAATAATATCGATATCATTTGATATTGCTGATATCGATATTTTGTTTCGATAATATCGTGATATCGATATTAGAGCTTGATATCGATATCAATATCGAATATAGGAAACTTCCCGATAACGCCACAACCCTAGTCGTACCTCAAACCTAAAGAAATTAGGAGAACATAATGCCGCAAATCAGACATCAAAAGGTTCACCTCACACAGAATGGCGGAACGGAAAGCCGTCGTACTTCTTACGAGCGTCTGTTTTGATACTGTACCACTTTGTTTGAGCACATAATTATACTGTCCCTTCTAATGTCTATTCCTGCTTGCTACTGAAGGTCAGTTGTGTGCAAGACGCTAGTGAGTTAACCCTGTAGTATTGTCTATGATTATTTTTCGTAAATATTACTACCGCTTTCTAGTAACGTAACTTTTTACAGCCTGTTTTAGTTTTTATAGTTTTGTCACATTGCACGTATAATTATAAGGGTCCAATCTTAATATTTTCTAAATCTTGGCTGTAGCCATTCCGAATATTGATTTAATAAATAAATCCTGTGACTCACCGTCTTACAATATTCTATTTTACTGCCGCAGTACGGCGACCGTCTCGGCTATTGGTAAAACGCGTAATTTATCAATTACTATTGTAGGAAGAGAAAATACTCAAGTTGCAAACCAAAGAACAGACAACAGACGTAGTGTCTATAAATTATGTCCAGCTGCCAAAAGAATTACGACAAGTCGTGATTGTGTTGTATACAATCAAACATTTTGTGGAGAACATAGGGGGCAGATTTGTATCAACTGCACAGAAAGTGCAGACCAATTACAATGTAAAATCTTTGCAAGTGTTATAATTTATTTCTTCAAATTTTTACCACTCCAATTTGAATATTTTATTTTTATTTTAGCCATAGTCTTGCGCCTTTCAGTTAGTTGGAAACAATTTTATACTTTTATAAATAAAATATTGTCTTTTTTGCAAAAGATGTTATTAATGTTTTATTGCAAGTAGAATCCGAAGGAATTTTTGTTAAAATCTACACTAGTACATATAATCATTGTATTTGGATAACCTAATAGAACTCCGATCCAATGCAATATTTCGTTCCACTGGAAATTCGACGATAGTGACGCTATCTATTGGGGAAACGACGGAAGCGGTGTGAAACACCAATGCTACCAATGATTTCTCCCTAGCGCTACCTCGCGGCGCAATCATGCACTATTTTCCCGACAACCTTTTTTTTCGGCACACAGCCCCCGTATGCATGCATGATCTATTTTATTATTCATGATCTATGCTATAATAGAGTACGTGTAACAAAGTTGAGTGGTTTTTACGTTTTTAATTGCCTGAAAACATATTTTGTAAATTATTTAAATGAAATCGTAAAATTTACTACGGCTTTCTAACAATATAACTTTTACCAGGCTTTCCGTTTCAGGGTTAAAGTTACAACATTGTCCTTTTTGAAAATTGCTTTAATTTTACTTAATGGCTTAAGATTTAAAAGCTTAACTCTAACAATCTATACTAGCAGTAGGACCAGTTTTTTTGTGGATGGTGAGTGCTGTCACCTTTAGTGGGAACGGTCTACGAGGAGGATGAGGAATAATGTTTATTAAAAACTAAAAAAATTTACTAGATGTTTAAAATAACAATTACCAATGAACTTTCATATCAGCTTATCTTTTTTACGTTTTACAATAAATAGTCAAACTGTTCAGTCCCCCTTAGTTGATAAAACATTATAATTGATTCAAAAATTAGTTGTTTTGGTAGAGAAACAATGTACCAAGTTTTTTTGCGTAATCGGCAATGGCTACACAAATATAACCCCGTTCGCGTAATTTTGAGGCACCCTATATTTACAACCGATGTAGTTATCTATTAAGCAAATTCACAATAAATGCGCACGACGTCAAATTAAGATGAAATTGTTTAGATAATTCACAAGACCACGAGAACAGCACGCGATATAAGGAAACCACTTGTTGTTCCAGCACCTTGTATTTTGTAATAAATCTACACCGCCATTTTATCAGCTGAATTGTCTCTTTATAATGTATTTTATTCTGTTATACGTTTACTACATGAAATATTTCTGTAGGTCGCACTACTTTCCAAAGTGCAATATGGTTAGTTCTCAGAAATGTGATAATATCAGTGCAACGAGTAATTTATAATAATGTAATCGCTGTTCCACTATTATTTGTTAGCTTTCCCTGTACATGGCCGTAGCCAAGGGGGAGGGTTAGGGGGTCAAAACCCCACGAAATCCCGAAATTTAGTTGTAAAAATTAATACTAGGAATAAAAAGTGCAGATTAAATTATAAAATAGACAACTCTACAGAGGATCAGGCAACATATTTTACATCATTGTGCATTGCCTGCATACTGATATTTAAGATTTGCTGGATTAAAGTACAACGTACAATACACATGGATGCAGTAGGTTACAGCCTTACTCTCTTGTGAGCTTGATCTGATCTATTAAATAAGAAAACTATGAAGGTTCAGTAAAAATTCTTTACTCTAACAAAACACGCAATGCTCTGTGTATTGCAAATAGTGCCAATACGGGAGTTTGCGTGCGAAGCACGCAATGCTCTGTGTATTGAAAATTCTCCCAATATGGGGGTTGGCGTGCGAAGCACGCAATGCTCTGTATGTTGCAAATACTTCCAACACTGAGGAAGCATGCAATGCATTGCCCATTGAAAATACTCTCAATATGGAGTTGGCGTGCAATGCACTGTGCGTCTGCCGCTTCTCATAGTGTTCAGTGTCAAGCCCACATGTGCGTCCTTAGCAGTGAACTTGTTAAAAGAGTTTAAATTCAAATCCCCGGTTATGACCTGAATCCCCCTCCCCCGAAAATTGTTCATGTCTACGGCCTTGCTGTACTGTATTTCTAGATTTAACAGCTGATTACCCAATTGTAAATAATATTAACAAGTTTAAACATATTATATATATATTGTAAAGTGCAGTTAGATATTAACCGTATTTTTGTGAAAGGACGTTGACACATTGAGGATCAGTTCTCGACCCAGTGTTGTTATTAATCTACATTAATGATTTGTCATCATCAGTATTTGTGGATAGGGTAATTCAATTTGCTGATGATACAACGCTCTGTTTTCAAGCACACTCTATACAACAATTGGAGCAAAAACCCTTTTTTACACCAGTCAATGACACTGGACAGCACTTTTCTGAAAACAATTTGTTAGTTTAATCCGTGTAAAACTAAGTAAATACACTTCAGTAGAAAACATAGCTAAAGGTGCATTTGGTTTTGAGGGTGTGTAAACAGTTTTGAGTTCAACCCCCTTATTTCGGAGGGAGGGTGAAAATCGGCCACCCTGGCAAAGGGTACTTCAAGTGATCGTACAAAACGTCCCCCAAATGGCATTCGATTATTTTTTTCGATTATGGTACCCGAGTCAAACACTATATTACTACCCACAACACACTAACAAAACATATGTATATACGCGCACATACATTAAAACTTATAAATTCAGTGCAATACAAATGTAAGGAAAACTGCTTAGACACAATAAATAAAAACTTTAAATACATGCTACTATTTTAGAAGTGGCTTTGCCCTGACCGACTGGCATAGAATCAACGTAGAGCAAAAACTACTTCAGGTACAAATGCGAAAATTTAAAAGTACATTTTTATGGGGTCATCCGCACAATAAGAAAGAATTTAGCAATATTTTAATTTTAATTAAGCGTAAAAAAGTTAAAATTATTTAATTCACTCCCAGCCCTATATCAGATAAAACAGCTGTTACGTTGTGATAAAATTACACTTCACAAGCAACAAATTGTTTAGGTTAGATTAAACTAAAATCGAAGACAAACAAAAATTATTTTAATTAAATTACAAGTGAAAAAACATTGACCAAGACCTGGATTTGAACCCAGGACTTTTGCCTTCCCGGGGCAACACTCTACCACTGAGCTATCCTGATCCTCCAGATATAGGTCGATGTTATCTCACTTGTACGGTTTTACTGCATTTATGAATTAATAGACTGAATACCTCACATGCGACACAATCTCAATTCTTTTTGCAGCATACAGTGGTGTTATTTATTATTTTCAATGTGTAATAAATTACCTGCTCAGTGGATAACTCAGTGGTAGAGTGTTGCCCCGGAAAGGCAAAGGTCCTGGGTTCAAATCCCGGTCTTGGTCCATGTTTTTTCTAATTTAATTAATTTAACCCTTGCTGAGGAAGCTTGTAAGCAGGTAATTTATTACAAATTAATAATAATAAAAATCATCTACTATCTTCTATCTTTAAGCTTAATATATTATTTAAAAGCAGCTTCAGAAAAGTTATTATTGACTTTTTCAGAAAGCTCAAATCAACCAATTGATTCATTTAATTCGCTTTTGCCGCAATAAAAAGATATTCGTTGTGCATTGATTAAACAGTACCTTTCGGACAGACTGACCTATCATAGAATCAGACAGTTCAGAGACATTCAAACTGCCGTTTTTTCCGCAACTGCCCCTACTCCACAGTGTGCGGCTTTCAAACTGTCGGCAAGCTTTCCAAAGTGGGATTAGAATAAATTTATATTTGTATATATCAGACTGTTTGTCGATACGCAACAAAATCACTCTGGCTCTTATACTAATAATACATTTTCCTTACAGACTAACAAAAACCCGAAATAATATTTTCTTCTTTTAGTACTGCAAAGCTAGTGTGGAAGTTTATGAACTGATGTATAGATGGCATGGCGGAGGTCGTCTGCCAGAGTAGCGTGATTACAATTCAGTTTAAAATTATTATAAACAAAACACAATCTTCTACCAATTGAGAAAATGAATTATCTTGTTTTTTAAGTTATTCCTTGTTAACCCTAGATTACTAACCATATTTTTATATCGTTTACAACCAACCATTAATATATTTGACGACCGTCTGCTATTACTATTTTTTCACAAAAAATAATAAAACAGTGCAATGCCTTTATAATTTATGTACTCTCTACTGATGTTTTTGTGCCAAAAAAATAGTATTTACATGATTTACAAGTTTTTATTATGATAAATTATAGGAAAATAATGTTGACGATACTATTTAAAAAAAAGGTGGCAAATATGTTATTGTAAAAAAAAATAAAAAACATAATAAGTGGGCCTGCTAAGTAAAAGACTTAAAAAGTAACAATTTATATATTTTTTTAAAGAATATAAAACTTATTCATTTTTAAACATAACGAAGTCGTATACAATTAAAAGTTACGCTGTCACTGAGTAACATTACAAAATGAATTTGTAATTATGTTTATGTTACTCTTAGTATACGTTCACTGTTATATTTATACAGATTCTTTAGTTTTTTTGTTTTTTGCATGCGTTTGAAATCACTTCTAGAATTACTGTAGTTATGTATGTTATTGTGATCGTGCTGATTCAAATAAAATATCAATACAAATTTTTAAGTTGTCAAATTTATGATCGTGTAACCTACTGGCCGTAAAAACGCTTAGAGTTGTCACAATTGTACCGTGTTTGGACTCATTTTGCGAGGAATAATATTTAGAGTTCAGTAATTAGAGTAAAAATTAAGTAAAGTTAACGGTTAGAAAAATGTGATTTTGTAGCACAAGGGTTAGTTGGTGATTAATAGGAGAACTGTTAAGCAGGTAGGCCGTGGGGGTGTGCCTGCGCGTGCGGGAGCGAGGGTCGATTTTATGAGTTAGTATAGAGCGCACGTCAGTTGGGACAAAGTATTCTCTCGCAGATGAAGATATTTAAGTTTTTGAAACCCCAATCGTAAAATTTAGCAACGGTTAATAATGATATAGGGTTAACTAATTTTAAACAGTGTTATTTCTTAAGGTAATTATTTTTTCTCATAGTTATGGTAATTTGTTGTCAGTGTAGGTTTACACCATCAATGTATTTCTTCCGTTGCGTTGCAATTCCGTTTTCTTCTAGGTTATTCGAAATGTCCATTTTGTCATCCCGTAATCTGCCGTTAGTACAGACCAGTTTAAAAAAAAGATCGAGACAAAATTTCGAAGGTGGCAACAACACTACCGGTGCCTAGCTGTTGTATTTAAAACTACACTGTAAACCTACACTTACTTGCTATGTTTGTCTACGCGCATGCTTCGTAATACACGAGACAATGTCAATCTGACCGGGTTTCACGTAAAACTTTCCATAGTCTAAGCTAAAATTGCTTTTCATTTAAGCTGATAAAAGCTGTTTCACGCAAGGCTGAATTTTAATCTAAGACACGCCCAACAAATCATTTGTGAACGGGTTTTTTTATATTTAATTAAATAAACGAAGACAGTGAGGCAAATCGTTTTAGCAGAGCGAAGAAGGCAATTTTACCAGTTTTTCCACCTGTGCTGTATCTTTTTACTTTCTCCCCCTATACGGAGTATATGGAGAAAGTATTGTTTTCGTCCAAATTTTCGAATTTGAATTTTTAATGGAATTATCTGTTTTGGTGCGCCCTGAACCCAAAAAAAAAATGTTTAGTGGAATTATCTGTGTTGGTGATCCCTGAACCGAAAAATAATATGTTTAGTGGAATTATTGGTTTTGGTGCTTCCTGAACCCAAAAAAGAGTTTATATGGTGATGTCTGTCCGTGTGTCTGATAGGATGTGTACAGAGCTGGAGACCATACCAAGGGTCCGATTTTGGTGAAATTTGGTATGTAGGTGTAGTTCTGGAATATCTCCAGGCGTTTCTTAATTTTTTTAAAATTTTTGATTTTTAAGGGGTTTACCACCCCCCCCCCCCAAATGGTCAAAAAACGAGAAAAATCAAAATTTCTCAAAAACGGCTTAAACGATTTTGATAAAATTTGGGTTATTTTTAGCCCTTAATGTACACTATCATATGCAAAAAACAACATATTTTAAAAATTCTCGTTTAGGTAGTAATAATAATAATAATAACTGATTTTGGGGGGTTTTAGGCCAAAAAGGGAGTTGTTTTTCAAAATGTTTCAAAACCTTCTTCCTTGCATCTATACAGGCCTAATTGACACGTTTGGTATACATTTGTTCAAAATCGATCGAATAGTTTTAATATTAATAATAATAATAATAATAATATGATAATATAATAAGGATGTGTGTTACATGCATCTAATATTTTCCATGGTATGTCCTACTTTTGTAATTCTAAATAACCATCTCCTATGCTACTCTTGGGAAGGTATAAAGTTTCAACTGGGAGAAAGTATGTGGCAGTTATCTGGTACCGTTTATTCTCTCTTTTAATGATTGATTTGTGGATATAAAGTTTATGCCTCTTGAACATGACCTTTTCATAAAGAATATATCAAATGTCTGTCCAATGGTTATTAAATTATTCCTTCTGTTCTAGATAATTAATATTGATGGAACAGCGCTACTGAATCTCTAGCCTGCATATTTAGACAGGCGGTCTGTGAGCGGTGACTATCAAATCATGTCTCATTTGTTTTGAGTGCTGATTGCTGTGCTAATGTTATTCAAAACATTAATGAAATGGTAATACGTTTATTTGTTCTAATACTGAAAACAGACAGTAAGAAAAAACAAACTGATGCTTTTTTACCTTTATTCCGGTGTTTTGAGACGAAATGGATGCTAGTTTTTGTTTTGTAAAATATTTTTGGTTTCCGTAATGTCAAAACAGTTGGATTAAGATAAATAAATAATTTTTTTTCAAATTAAAACTTACACGAAATTTTACAAAAACAACAGTACTATAATTAATTGTTACAACTGTTTCGCCCTTAAGCATCATCAGACAACTAAAAAGTAAAATATGCATACACAACTTAAGACACAACATCTAGATTAGAGGGTGAGGGATTCAACCAACAATTTTGGTAGTTGGTCTTCTCATGAAAGCGCTGAACAGCTCCCTGCGTATACGAAATATATTAGCAGAATTTGTTAGCAGTTCATCCTCTAGTCCCGGCTCCGCGCTTTTTCGTTCGGCTCGAAGCGGAAAACAGCGGAGTTTACACTTCAACCTTTCGTCGTTGGATTATGGGCTCACTCGTTTCGCTCGCAATGAGAAATCTCGCTTCGAGAACATGGGCCTCAGATCACAAGCTGCCCCCACGTGGATTTGAACCGGGTATTTTTATGGTGTTTTACGTTTTGATCGATTTTGAGGGAACCAGACGGGCTGTAAGGTCGTTTAAAAAACAAAATGTGCAGAATAATCTCCTGTGTTAATTTTTATAGATGCAACCTAAAATAAGTTTAATTCTAGTACAGGAAAAAATTGCTTAATTGTTGTTGATTTTGTTTTGCTAATGAATTCTCGAGCGACTTAGAAAACAAACGTGTGTAATAAATTGGGATCAAATCCAACGTGGGCTACATAGCGGCTATTAGAATGTGAACACATGTTTACATTCGAGGGTGTACCCAAAAGTACACACCGGTATCACTGAACTGGCGACGAGCTGCACTATACATGCCTAGCGGCAGGAATGTGTACTGCACAACTTCTACCCACGGCAGCGCAATTCCGGTTACTTTTGGGTACTCAATAGCATGGGCGCTCATATGATATTTTCTAAGGGGCTAAACCGGGGTATTGGGCTTAACACGTTCACTGCTAAGGTCGCACATGTGAGCTTGACACTGAACACTATGAGAAGCGGCCGACGCACAGTTGATTACACGCCAACCCCCGTATTGGGAGTATTTTCAATACACAATGCATTTGTGCTTCGCACGCCAGCCTCCGTATTGGGAGGATTTTCAATACACACTTACATTGCGTGCTTCGCACGCCAAACCCTATATTGGGGTCATTTTCAATATACAATGCATTGCGTGCTTCGCACGCCAACCCCCGTATAGGGGGTATTTTCAATACACAATGCATTGCGTGCTTCACACGCCAACCCCCCGTATTGGGAGTATTTTCAATACACAGTGCATTACAGCTTATGCTTGAACTCTTGTAAATAATAAAATAAGTATATGTAAAATCAAACGGTACATAACATTTAAAACATATTTTAGTGCTAATCTCTTTAAAGAAATATACCTGACTATAATTAATAATATGGGCTACATATTTTCCTTTCACAGGGAGCTAGGTGGGGCCGTGCCCCCCCCCCCCCTGCCCATAATGTATGGACGCACATGCTCAATCGTATACATAATCTTTTAAATTACACTCCAAAACGGAATCAGGGGACCACAATCAAGCTCATTGACCACTTCCAACCTTACGTCTCACCATAAGAGTCACAGTAATGTCTCGTGTGTTTTCTTATGGAAATTCCTAAATAAACTCATATCATTTTCTAATAAAAAATAAAGAGAATTCATACAAATACAACATTGATGATTTATTTAGACTGTAAGACGTTACAAATACGGTAAGTAATTGACTTTAACTGCTTTTCCCAAATGAACAAAGACAATCTTTCCCAAATGAACAAAGACAATCATCGTTAAATCTAATGAATAGAAATAAATACATTTTAGGGATGTTTAATGCTGATTAAATTATTATTGAATACAGGTTTAGCTAAGGCTTTATGCTGTGATAAAGAGTAAATAAATTAATTGTTACAAGAGGGGCTTTCAAGACAGCTTTTAAATTAAACGGTCACTGAAGTTGCTTTTCAATTGTTTACTGACACAACTTTTAAATGTATAGACGGAGACCGAATATTCTTAACGAATTACTTGGTTGATTTTCTTTGTTAAAAAAGTCGGTACGAAGTTTAGGCGCTGATATTTGAAGCAAGTTTAGGTGAACTTTGATTGATTGTGGAATTGAAAGTTTGTTAGATTTAGTTTTCTAGAATATAACTTGAACTACGTGTTAAAATGTACGATACGCCTCCAGTACTTGATAGTTTTTCAAATTGATACATAGATGGAACAATCTTTATTCCGGGCGAAATTAGGATAATCGGGTCCTCCTAAACCAAGATCAGGTTGAGTAGAAGATGGTTTATCTGCACAGTTTTATCAGTGATGCAGTTATGAAATTTCTTTTGATTGTTATAAATTTAAAATAAAATATTATTTATTTATTTATTTTGTTGGGAAAAATAATAGTAATAATAATTTTTTACCATTTAAGTAACATCAAAATGTTAAAGATGATACATCTGTTACTTTTTACAAGGGTTTCATCCAGTAGGTCACTCAATTAAGTTATAAACCATAGTAAGGATCGAATACGCTTGTCACCTTATCGCACCATAAATGTTGGGAAATGTTGCAACACTTTGAGTCCAGGCTGTATTTTTGTCAAGAAGTCAATGGTTCGCCTTTCGAGCACTTAATCCGAGTGAAAATACGGTGAGTGCTAAAGGTTTTACTAGTTGTAACATAATTATTAACGAAACTTTAAATAGGAGTTTTTTTTGGGAAAATTATAACTTTGATTTGCCATTATGTTGGATAGAGTCTACATACAGACCTCCGGTTTGTGCCAACCTTCTTATTTTATCAAGACCTTTAAAATGAGGGTCACTCATTAGGGGTTCACATTTAAAATTTTCGACTTACCCCCAAAATACCCCAAAAAAATTTGGGGGAGGGTTTGAAATTTACGATATCCTAAAAAACTAAATGTTTGGCCATGTTAACAATCCCCAAAGCAAATCTGTCTGTTTCCATTAGACTAATACAAAAAATAATAGGGGGGGGGGGGACTTTTAAGACACCAAATACCACTCACTCACTCATCACGAAATCTCAAAAACCACAGAACGGATTGGAATGAAATTGGGTATGTAGCTTCCTCTAGGACCCTGGGTGCTCACTAAGGAAGGTTTTAAAAAAATGCGAAATTTTAGGTTGGGTTTGGGTGGGTCAAAGTTACTAAAAATCCACATACATAGTATAATATATTTATTTATATATTTGTTTTGTTAATACACATTTAACTTTAATTTTTCTATCCGCTCAAAGCCGGATTGGACCGGCTAGTAATAAATAATTGTTTAATTAATAATTAATTGTTGCGAACTCTTATATTGCTGGTTAGTTGTTGTCAATATATAGAATGAAACATAGACAATATACTGCTCTATAAAACTGAAAATATATCTGTCCAAACGTTTTATCTGAAAGCTGTGTTATAAATAAAAATAGCTTTTATGAAATCGCGAAACACTAAACCTTATATATCAAGTTATATGGTCCATAAACACTTCAAACTATAAACTACTAAAGTTTATACTACTTTATAAAAAAAAAACTAACGAACCGTTCTGTGTTAGCTTTATTCTGTATTCCTATAAAACGTGTTTTATGTTGGCAACATTTGTATGGTTTAACGGTAACAGTAATTCAAGTTTTCGGTACATACTACCACATTCATAACTGTAAAAGGATGCTGGTAGAATCATTTGGAAAGAACTTGACCAACGTAGAAGAAGAAATCTTCCTCCTCTTCCGAAATGTACTGCAGGGAACTAGTGTATTTGTTTTAGAAGAGGACCACCACTCTTAAAAGATTTTATATAGAGTTAGGGTAGCCAAAATTAAAGAAACTGTTAACTAGTGTATATGTTGAAGTAAAATTACACATATTACTTAACTGTACTTTTGTAAATATTTATAATTTAACCTATTCAGTCATTTATTTAATTATTTCGAAGGTCATATTGTTTTTTATGGGTAGAACTATCTTAAGTTGAGCCTTTGTTTTGATACTGTACCGTAGAACCAGTTTAACCTCTGCCCTGGCACTAAAGGCGGCTCCACACGCAGCCCGAAGACATGCCTTGAGGCGCCAGGCCTCGAGGCAAAGCTTAAATTGTTGGGGTATACGGAATAAATACACACACTACGGAATATACGAAGGCCAGCATCCAGGCACTCCAGTCTGTGTGTTTGCGCAATGGTGTTTGCTGTTGTTGATTTATTGTTAGCTATCGGAAGTAATGAAAAAAAGTGAAGTGAAAGTTGTGGACCAAAGACTGGTTACAGAAAAGGAAAGTTTACTCCCGTGTAAATTTATTAAAATAACTGAGGTTCAGTCCGAAATATTGGCACAATTATTTGCGGATGGATGAGGACAGATACCTAGGCTCTTAACATGGGTGATGCCCATCATAAAAAAAGGACACCATAATGAGGACTACAATTACACCTCACGAAAGTGCCACATTACGATTTCGTTCAACTGGAATATGTCGAGATGTCGATGTCAGAAAACTTCTCCCATGCGGAAAATCGTTTTCTGGTGTGGGAGATTGTGCATTATCTGCATCGAAATTGACGTTACTTTTTTCAGTATAGTCAGAACTCGCTTTCTTCCTAGAAGTTAAAATGATATTCCGTTACTAGTTAATAATTATAATTAATGCCATATTAATGTTTATTATAGTTATAACAATTTTCTTATGTTATTATCGTATTAACGCTACAACTGTCATAGTTAAATGTTTGCAACGTCAAGTCATTTCGGTGCGTGTGGAAGCATATTTTCAAAAATTCGCCAAATATAGTAATTCTATCCCAACCCAAAAGTGTTCCATAGCTTTCTCGTATATATATTTTGTATATATGGCAAAAGGTTCAAATAATTCATACATGGCAGTAAAAGAAATTATTGATGTAAAATTTACAAAGTTATTAGCTCAAAGAAACAAAAATGTTCAGTAACGAAAAAGAAAAGTTTAACTTTATGAATACATAAAAAGTAGCAAACATTTTTTGTAATTTTTTTCATAAAAGTAAAAAAGTTTCGTAATTTATAGTTTGAAATAGAACTGTATAAAAATATTTATCAATTTCAAATTTCTTATTTTGAAAACATCAGTTTTTACGTTCCTACTACAAGACTGCTAACAAAACTAGGCCTTGTTTGAATATTAATTTAGGAATATATAAGCACGGAGAATCTCTGAAGAGAGCTATAAATTCCTCTTGATTTTGTTTTGCACGGGCCATGACTTTACATTAATTTTCACAATAAACTGGATTTAAAGAAACACGTGCCATTTTCACACAAACTAAAGTACGACTGAATCGCCTCGAGGCCTATCTCCCACCCATCCACACAGTCCGATCGGCCTTGAGGCGCAAATAGCAGAGGCAAGTCGAATGAGATTTCCGGCCTCCAGGCGTCAGATCCGCAGGCATATCTCAACAGAATTCTCCATACACACATAGAGGTTCGCCTCGAGCCCTGGCCCCTCAAGGCATGCCTTTGGGTTTTCCTTTGCGTGTGGAGCCGCCTTAACCGTTGGACCGGTTTAACCTCAAAATATTGACCGTCGGACTAGTTGCCCATTCCCGTAACGCATGCATTATCTCTATACGTCAATATAGTGCAGAATAAACGTTTTAAATGTAAGCGTTTTATTCGAAATTTAGATTTTCGTGTATATTTCGAATGGTTCCAACGCTTTCATAAACTTTCCCTTCTCCCTGTAAGTGTAAAGAAAGATTTTAAAATTTAAGACATGGTAAAATTTCCTGAAAATATAAAAAAGGCTCATACAATAAAAAAAAAGTTTAAAATTCAATGAAACCTAAGGATGAAATTTCAGGTATTAAATAAAGTTTTAATTTCATTAAAATGTAAGGAAGGAATTTTATGTTTTAAACTGCACGACCATCAAAGGAATAGAAGGAATTTAAAGTATTAAATTGTATGTAAATGTAATTAAGGAATTGAAATAGTTTACGGTGTAAATGTTTTACGTTACCCAGTTGTATAGTCAATATTAAATAAAAGTAAAATGTAACCACAACTTCATGGGTTATATAAAATCAACACTCAGCTGGGAAGGAAATATGGGTTTGAACATAAAAATCAAGGATATATTGCTTCCCCTATAAATGTTAATGATATACGAAGAGTCACAGTTTATGATCTATATAAATATTGTATACTAACATAACCTTAAGTCGTAATGAACGCCCACAGTATTTATGTTCAGGATGTATTGATAACATAAGTAGTTTCTATATAACTGTAATATGAAACATGCATGCAACATTCGCATTAAACATAGGTACCGCATCACCTAACATCATGAATCAAATGTCTTATCAACGAAACAACAAATTGGAGGCAGAAAATTAAGTTCAAAATTTGTTATTATAAATTGGAATTTCCCTTAACACAACATCAAATATGTGCTTCGTACAGAAAATAATACTTACTCGACGTTATTACATATATTTCAATACTTAATACATTACTAAAAGCTTCGTTCCTGATCACCAACCCCAGCGGCGACCCCATTTTGAAGACAATGCAAATATATTATTGTATACTCTAATATTTTCACGATAAAGCGGTAACCTATACATAGCTAATATGACAGAGATCGAAATAGGTACGACCATTCCCAATAGTTTGAATTACGGCATGCGTTGTAACATGTTATGTTTTGCAGGAATATGTTTTAGTATTTTAGTTATTAGAAATAGTATTTTGAATGTTAAGGTTTTGACCAGTAAGACGGACAAGGAAGTACGGTATAAACACGTAAATTGTAGCGAGGTCGCGGGAGAGTTCGTTAAACGCGGAACACGGAACTCGCTTTGCTTTGGTTTGCTTTTAAGATGACAACAAGGAAGCTAGACGGGTTATAAAGTATAATCCGAATCTAGAATGGGGGCCAGAGGATTGTGGTCGATGGGCCAGGGTGGACTGGTCGGGTGACCAGTTAGGGGCTGCGAGTTGGGCCGGTAGCTAGGCCAGTCTGTTATTATCACGTGTGGCCGGAAAAAGTGGGGCCGGTTCGTCGTGCAAAGTGCGGCCAGGAAATCGGGACTTGGAATTCAGCTCGAGATTTCGACCATCGAGATACCTGTGAAGACATCAAATTAAGTGAGCAAACCAAAGTATTTCAGTCTATAGTTAGAGTCACGTATTATTCAGAGTTTTGGGATCATTCAGATAAAAGTAACACGCTTTAGTTGCCAATACCGTAATCCAGTCTGTCTTATAAAGGTCAATACCTAGTATAAGAGATGTATGTAGCATAAGTGTAGCTAATGTGAGAAATTGTGTGTTATCTATAATTGTAAAGGCGTACAAATAAATTAATGTTAAAATAAGTAATTCCACTGAACCACTGATGCATTGTTATTGATCTGTCCCTTTGTTTTTCGTCTGCCTGTCTGTATGTGTTTTTTACAAAATAATTTATATCTAGAAAACAGTTTGACGGATTGATTTAAAACTTGACATGAAGTTTAATTTAAAAGTGATCTACTTTAATTAAAATAACGATTATATCCAATCATGCGTTTCAAAATAGCGACTGTTTGAAAATTGTAAACCTGAATTACCGAAATATCGCACATTTTAAATAAAAATTAACTATTTCAAGACATCTTTTTTGTAGCCTTTTTATTCTGTATCGGATGGTGTAACTGTCAAAACAAAAGGATGAAGTATTTTTTTTTATTGGTTTGTTCAACCCTTCATCCTAAACCAGCACATTAATCACAACAATATTGTGGGTTACGTATGCTATTAAGATTTTTAACTTTTTTACTTTGTAAAAACACATACAGACAGAGGAAAAAGTAAGCACCGTATACGCATGTTTATACTGTGAAATATGTTTGTCTTGATCCCAGGAACATATCCACAAATGGGGACCAGAAACGGTCTATGTTATCCCTAGCTAAACATAAAATTTTAAAATTAATGTAGTAGCCTAAAAGATAGAATCGAACGATCCCACGTTTTTTTACAAATAAATTCTACGTTCTCCAATGTTTGATTCGAGGCAAGGCCGTAGGCAGGAAAAAATTTCGGGGGGGGGGGGGCGGTTCAGGTCAGGACCGGGGATTTGAATTGAAACCCTTTTAACACGTTCCCTATTAACACGTTCACTGCTAAGGTCACACATGTGGGCTTGACACTGAACATTATGAAAAGCGGCCGACGCACAGTGCATTGCACGCCAACCCCATTTTGGGAGTATTTTCAATACACAATGCATTGCGTGCTTCGCACGCCAACCCTCGTATTGGGAGTATTTTCAATGCACAGAGGATTGCGTGCTTCCTACGCCAACCCCCGTATTAAGAGAATTTTCAACGCACAAGAATTGCGTGCTTCGCACGCCAACCCTCGTATTGGGAGTATTTTCAATGCACAGAGGATTGCGTTCTTCGTACGCCAACCTCCGTATTGGAAGAATTTTCATACACAATGCATTGCGTGTTTTGTTAAAGTATTTTTGTTGAACCTTCATAGTTTTCTTATTTAATAGATCAGATCAAGCTCACAAGAGAGTATGGCAGTAACCTACTGCATCCATGTGTATTGTACGTTGTAGTTTAATCAAGTAAATCTAAATATCACTAAGCATGCATTGCACTATGATGTAAAATATGTTGCTTTATACTCTGTCGTATTGTCTATTTTATAATTTAATTTGCACTTTTAAAACGTAGTATTAACTTTTACTAATCAATTTTGGGATTTCGGGGTTGACCCCCCCCCCTTCCCCCCCGGCTACGGCCTTGATTTGAGGTGTCACAATCTATAGCTTCCGTCACGTATTCCGAAGCTTGATTATTGGCTGCAGATTATACGACTTTCCAAAATATATCTGATTTTGTTCTTCTGGTGAATGGAATTGATTTTCAGTAAGAAATTGTATTTATATTTTAAATTGACACCCTCTGTTGAAAATATTGCACAAAGTTCAAGGTCGAAGTTTCAAGTAACGGCCATGTTTGTTTTGCACAAGTGTTAATTGTTGTAGTCAACCTTCCAAGTGGTCCCTAAGGGCGTTACGATAAACAATAAACGCCAAGCGTCGAGTGTGTCGTAAACAATCGATTAAAAAAATAATTTGCGGTACCAGTTAGTTTTTGCTTAGCGTGTTGTACACCTATTTCCCTCATAATTTGCGCAATGTTAATTATTAATGTCACACATTCCAGTAATTGATTCCAAGTAATGTGTCGTGCATTTGTACAACCATTTTGGCGTATCGTTTTACACGTTCTCTTCAGTTATAAATTTAAAAAATAACACTCATAAGGTAAGTTTCTGATCGTCGTTCTTATTACCGTGTCTCATTTAATCTAAACGCCGCAAACCATGCAGTTTAAATACGAAATATACATACAATCGCAGTAGTTAGTCTATATACAGGGTGACCCAAAAAAACCGTAGCGTGCTGTACAGGATCGTATTGTATTCATTGAAATGTACTAGTAGTTCTGTGAACCTTAGACCTCGCTCGTTGAAATAACAAATGCGGTTTTGAGCTTAGGTTAAAAATAGTGTGCCAGTAAGGAAGTAAGCAGAAGGTTTAGCCAGTGTAACATTATTTTGCAATTCCCGCGATTCCGGGGTTTCTAGTTCTCGTTGTTTTCTTTTCTTGAGTTTTACCTGCTAAAGATTTTCATTCTGTGTTTTATTTAGGTTAATAATGCGTAAGGTAGCTAAAAATATCGCGTTATTGAGGGAAAACATAGAATTAAATATTTACATACTTAAATAACTAAAACTTAACAATGTATTTACAGTTCCATATCATATTCCAATATTAGAAATAATGAAAACAAACGATGTTAAAGCGTCGTGATAGTGATCTCAACCCATGTACCAACACTTCACACGCTGTCCAACGGCCAGTTTTTGTATTTCCTTTATCGCCACGAGGTTTCGTTTGTTTCATCTCATTTTGTAATGCAAGTAAAGCTAAATCAAATACTTTTATGAAATAATTATTTACAGTTCAATTCTTTGATTTATTCTCTACACTTTCTTATAATAATATGTCATTTTTGGACAAAGGATATATTCCTAAATTACAATTCAGAATAGGCCTAGTTTTGTTAGCAGTCTTGTAGTAGGAACATAAAAACTAGAGTTTTCAAAATAAGAAATTTGAAATTGATAAATATTTTTATACGGTTCTATTTAACTAAATTAAGAAACATTTTTACGTTTATAAAAAAAAAATTACAACTAATTTTTACTACTTTTTATTTGGGCCTAAAGTTGAACTTTTTACTTTCGTTACTGAACATGCTCTTTTCTTGAGCTAATAACTTTGTTAATTTTACTTCAATCATTTTTTTAATATTATATATGAATTCTTTGAACCTTTATCTACAAAAAAGCTACATCACTTTTGAATTGGTTAGAATAAACGTATAAAAACATGGTTAAAATACCAAAATTTGAAATTTTTTTAACAAATCTGAAGTTTACGGCCATTTTGTGAGCTAACCGTTAGAGACACGGAAAAAATTAAGAATACAAATTTGTTGAAAATCATATTTGCATCCCGCAAAATGTTATTAATTGTTGAATTGGAGTTACGGTTAAGCCACAAACTGGTTTTGGAAAAAAGCTTACACTGAGGGAAACGGTCCGGCCGCAATTTTTATTTTATTTAAGGGGTTAAAAATGAAAAGTGGGAAAAAACCGGATATATACATCGCTTGGAATGGGAATAAGGAACATTCATGCAAAAAATCATCATAATCGGTAAAGGCGTTTGGCGTAATCGTGAGACAGACAGACACACAGACGAATTGCCGAACGGTCGAGCTAAAACGGAGACCTCGCTTCGCTAGGTCAATAAAAAATGTTCAATAACGTTTTTTCGAATTCAGCTTAGTTTAGTCCCAATCCGCCATTTTGTTTTTTTACAAAAACTCACTGTAACTCCAGAAATACCTGAGATATCGAGTTCGAAATCACAGACATACTATTTATATGTATAGATATTTAACTAAGGCTGACATTTTAATGTAGAAACCAATATGGTCGAGAACATCCCCATCACTGGGGTAACATTACTAGTTTGAACCGATCGAGTCGAAGCGTGTAAATGTAAATTAAGTGATAAATATGTCCCCGCACTAATCAAGCAGTGTCACAGCCTTGTGTCGCATGACATAGATGTAGGAGGCTGTGTCATCAGAGATGTGTAATGTTTGTAGGACACTGTCATATGTTCGGCCTTCGTATATCAGTTAGTGTTGCGGGAAAATAAGAACTGACAGTGTTGGTCTTACGTACAGAGATAACGGCGCGAATGCTGGAACTTGAGCAAACCGCTACTAACCTGACTGAAAACATCAGTACCAGGTACATCTCTGTTTAACACGTTCACTGCTAAGGACGCACATGTGAGATTGACACTGAAAACTATGAGAAGCGGCCGACTCACGGTGCATTGCACGCCAACCCCCATATTGGGAGTATTTTCAATACAGAGTGCATTGCGTGCTTCGCACGCAAACTTCCATATTAGGAGTATTTTTAAGACACAATGCATTACGTGCTTCGCACGCTTTCCCCCGTATTGGGAGAGTTTTCAATACACAGAGCATTGCGTGCTTCTCGTGCCAATTTTAAGCCTATGTTCTATGGACTTAAAATATTAGTGATTATTACGAAGAAAAGTTCAAAAACCAAAAATGAAGTAATTTCTACTCATTTAGGCTATAAATATAAAAAATAAAAGGTCAGCTCCTAGCATAGGAAATACGAAATTTGCATAGCAGTGAACGTGATAAGGGTGAGGTAAACATTCACTGGTTCGTTTGAAGGGTGAGTCATATTAGGAAGAGGTGTGGGAAAATGTTTTCTTTCTCCACTTACGCCCTTCCACCACACCAAGGCCAAGTGCCAGGATTCATGCCGATATCTGTACTTTAGTGAAGAACGATTTAAACAAAATCCATATACTGTGTATTAAAAGATGTTTGTCGAAATCCTATTTACATTGGCCCAGCTTCTCCTACTTTACCGATTTTGATGATTTTTATAAAGGGTGTTGTTTTACCTCATCAAGCATTGAAATTTTATTTTGACGATTCGGGGCCATACAAATTCAAATTTTATGAAATATTTTTCGTTTTTTTTCGTTTATATTTAAAACTAAAAAAGTTACGAATTTGGTTGGTATCTCAATCGAAAGAGCTAAAATTGTACACCGCTTCCAGTACCCTTCTATCTCTTATCGTTTTCCAGTTATATAAATTTAAAATCTAGAAAATTTTATGACAATGTTCAAACCGAAATATTTCAAGAATTATCAGTGCTAAGTCGATGTAGTAACCGAGGAAAACATTTGAAATTAAATTTTCTATCGAGTGGTGTTATTAGTTTGGGTTTGCGGGTCACCAAACAAATTTCAACTTGCGTCGTGTATTGCGCCGCCCTCGCCGCTACTGTTCATGCTCAGAGTGTTCGTTGGGGGCGTGGCTTCAGTTACGTTGTGAGTTGGCAGGTTTGAACTGGAATTGTGTAAAGGCCCGTTTACACGCTCAAGCCATTTGCACAAATAGAGTGTGAACGCTGGTTTGACGTTTGCGCAAGCCAAAATATTTGGCTTGAGTAAAATCTGTCCTGACAGAAAATTGGCTTGAGGTTGGCGTACTGGCTTGAGCGTGTGAACGCTGGTTTGACGTTTGCGCAAGCCAAAGTTACAATCTCCGCATGCGCATTGAATAATATCCTACTCCCACCTGTTATTTACAATGATATGTTATTTACGATCCGTATTTCCAGCTTGTGTTGGTTATATTAATTGTGTATTGTTTGTGATAAGACTTACCTTGAGATATTTGTCTTTTAATACGTTGTAAATTGCGTCGCATGTTTCTGGAATTATGACGCTCAGAGCTGGTTTAGAAATAACTGTCGAAAATTTCAAATCCTAGTAGCTTCTCCCAGTTGCCAAAAATCTCAGCGTAGCTGATAGCCGTTCATGGGGGGTAATCGCACGTCTCATAACGGTGTCTGCTTTCGAAATGATGGGTGTAATTAAATTGAGCATATTCGTGTATGTGGCTTCGTCCATACGCAAGTAGTTGCGAAAATCATCAGGCTCACTACGTAGTTCAGCAATTAAATTGGTATGAGAAAACACATCCCTCTGTAACAACCATGGTTTACACCATTTTTTCTTTTTAGCCTTCGTGTCCTTCTTTTTCTTCACAATGCACACCGCAGCAGTTGAATTAAGTATTAGTTATTCGTCCAGATGTTCCATTTTGAACAATACAAACTGATAAACTGATTTTATAAGAATTTAAACACAATTGATAACAACTTTCATGTATTTAATGAAGAAGTTTATCGTTGAATTGGACAAACTAGGGTTCCTCACTTCATATTTGCACAAACCGAACTGAGCGTGTAAATGGAAATATTTGTTTCAGTTCGTTTGCACAAACTGGCTTGCGCAAGCCAGTTTGTTCAAATGGCTTGAGCGTGTGTTTCATGCGTACCGTATGCGTTTTTCATGCGTTTGCTTTGTAATAATTATTGAACTATCGATGTTACAATAAAAGATGCTTCGTTTTAACTCATTTATTTTAAGTGTAAGAGAGGACCTAACTTCGCACGAAATAAATACTATTCTATTCTATAGAAACACAGTTCAATGAAAACCGATCACTTATCGCTAAGCTGTTCATGTGTTCTAAACTTGTATTGGTCACTTAATACTTCACAGTAAAGTTAAAACTTCTCAACAAAGCGGCAGAGTGATGTGGTAACAAGGGTAGGTTTATTCAAGTCCTTCTCCCATACTCGACCCTCGCAACTTGTGTCCGTTGAAAAGGAAACCTCAAACTAAATATCCGTAAGCCGTTTGTCTGGTTTTTAAGCTGTATGGTATAACATGCAAAGGCTGGAGATTGTGGGCCGTAACAGCTACGATTGTTTCCTAGAAAACTTTGCTCGTACTTAATAATTTGACCGCGCAGCCGAACCGCTGACGTGAGTTGAGTGAATTTAAAAAAATGAAATGTATATAATATTATTGTTTCAACCGACTATTTGGGAAATTGATCTGCTCACGAAGGCGCTGAATAGCTGCCTATGTGTAAGATATATATTAGTAAAATTTGTTTGCACCTGAGCCTCCTAATTTGTTTTGTTCCCCTCGCATTGTACAAACTAGGCCGTTGGCCTCGGATCAGAAGATGCCCCCACGAGGATTTGAACCCGGTAAACTTATGGTATTTTATGTTTTGATAGATTTTGGGGGAACCAAGCTAGCTATACGGTCGTGTAAAAAAAGATTCTACATAAATTATAGTTTTAGATAAAACCCCAAACAAGTTTCATTGTTCATGAAAAATATTTAAAAAAAAAGTTAGTTCTTGTCAAAAAACGTGCTTCCGGTTGTTGAGTTTTTTGGCTACTAACTCGTCCGAACGGCTTAGACAACCAACGTGTGTACCAAATTGTAAACTCAATCAGTCAAACCATTTTATAGATAAGAATTATTTTGTAAAAAAAATGTCGGATATTTAGAAAACAAAGCGTTTTCTGGTCTCTGTTTATAAGAACTTGTTTTCTTATTTTGACCCATAGAACCATTCCCTGAAGTTTGGCACTTTACTTATGGGACATCCTGTATATGAAAACTGAAAAAATTTGGAAAACGGTTGACCCTAAAGGCCATCCATGTAACTTCCCGCTAAGTTTAATTACAACACACACTATTTTTGGAAATTTTGAACTGCCATAACTTTTGAATGAATCAACCGATTTTTATGCGATTTGCGGCAATCGATGCAGTTTTTTAAGTCCATTGAAAGAATCAACAACAAAAATTTTTCAGATGAAAAGTTTCGGAGAAATTGAGGAAAAACACTTTTTTTGATTTTCTTTCGTTCACGATATATCGCGAATGAATCAACCGATTTTTATGCGATTTGCGGCAATCGATGCAGTTTTTCGAGTCCAATGAAAGAATCGACAACAAAAATTTTTCTGATGAAAAATTTCGGAGAAATTGAGAAAAAACACTTTTTTTTTATTTTCTTTCGTTCACGATATCTAACGAACGAATTAACCAATTTTGACCGGACTGATAGCGATCAACGTCGCTTTTCAAGGTTAAAAGCTGATTAGATTTTGGAATTGATAGGTAAAGCCGTTTAAAAGTTATTTAAAAAAAACTGATTTGAAAAATTTTTATTTCTTAGTTTTTTCGAAATTTCTCAGAACCTACCGGTCCGAATTAGTTGAAATTTTCAGGAAATCTAAGTTTGATGGAACTCTTTAGAACGCCGTTTGGTAGGATCCAATCGGTTAAGCCGTTAAAAAGTTATAAGCGGGTCACCTACTTACATACACACACACACACACACACATACATACAGACAGGGTGACACCCTCTCGGGAGTGGTCAGGGAAAATTCCTAGGACCTCAAAACGTCGAGATCTGATGAATACTCGATTTTCGAAAAACGGGGTGAAACCAATAACTTCCCGATTTTAGAAAATTTTCAATTTTCTTAGCGGGAAGTTAAAATTTTTTTTGAGGTTAGGTTATCTATAGAATAATACTATATTAATATTTTAATACTTCATTTATATTATTTTTTTTGAAAATCCTTGTCAAAGTTTAGAACATGTCAAAGATTCATCAAAGTTTTAAAATCTTTGATCAAAGAATTTTAACGTTTCTGTTTGTAGTTAGCACATATTTGATAGTGTAATACGTACCTAACAGACAATTATGATAAAAATATACAGTCTATTTAAAAACACAAAACAAGAAGAATAAGAACACATGTTATTAATTGGATTAATGTTTGTATTTACCTTTTTGATGTGGTTGGTTTTTCAAAGGTACTGAAGTTCCTGGAACAGAAAACAGATAAATGTTAACCCATTCCGGTAACATTGATAAAACACAAACAACTTTATTAATACATTTAATTTGACCAATACATTTTTTATCAGAGTCGTTAGCTTTCCTTTTTAAATAAATTATAGTTTCTCTCCAGAATACGCTCGGGTTGTTATGACAAAGTATTTCTTAGAAAACTGATGAAATGCAATTTGGACTTTAATACGTCATCAAATGTTTCAACTTGAATAAAAACAATGATCACTCTGAACTGGTGAGCTTATACAGTACGTTGCAGCGCTGTATATTGGTATTGACTTTGTACATTGTGTTAAGCTATCGCATTCGGTCGTTTTATACTGGTAATAGAGGATTCCCTCGGTCTCTTCGTATCCCAACTCTTCGCTTCGCTCGCTAGACAGTCATCAGAAAATAAATGAGATTAAAAAGCCACGTTCTTCAACAGCTTCCTGAATAGTTTCAGTCTACGTTTTTTTGTATTCAAAAAACCGAAATAAATAATATATATTTATAATCGTGTCTAACTTAAATGAATTTACAAGTCTCCCAAAATTAAAAGTTTTAGAATTTCTGAAAAATGAAATTTCCCAAATATGTAAAATTTCCACGTAGTTTAAGTGGTGTGCCAAATAAAAGGACTTGCACAGTTGAATAGTTTTTGGAAGTGAAAACTTCTAAGGCTCGTTCGGCACTTTTTGCGTGGGTATTGAAATGAAATCTCGCGCACCCCAATCGAATCACGATATAAAATGAATGCTACCAATGAAATGGAAATTGTGCTTCCACATTTTTTAAAGTTGTGCTAAAATAGTTTATTTGGTAGTACCTCTGAAATGGACATTGTGCTTCCTCATTTCCTAAATTTGTTAAAATAGTTCACTTGGTAGTGTTAAAATAATAAAATTGCAAATTAAACCAATATGACCAACGATTTATATTTATTACAGTTTTCACTCCTGTCGGCAGTCCCGCGACTGCTTTCTTAATCTCTTTTATATATTCAATTTTTTTTTTATATGTATAGAGTCATTTAAAAATGAGTGCCCAAAAACATATCGGAAGTTTTGTACGACCGATTTTATGGTAATAAAATGTTAGCGTATGCAGAAAATAAATAAGTTATTGCATTGACTGATGTATAATCAACTTGAAAGCAAAACCTAGTTGATACAAATAAGAAAATTTGAAAGTATATTTTTATGGATTCATAGCTGCACGATAAGAAAGGATTTCGTAACATTTTTAATGCAAAACATAAAAATAACGAAAATTCGTTGAGCCCAAGCCCTATCTGATAAAATACATGCTTGAATCAAAAGCATAGTTTGTTTGTTCATTACCACAACAACCAACTTAGCAAATGTAAAATCAGTTTATTAATCTTCACAAACGACCACGTTTTAGGTTAGATTAACAAACTAAAGGCAAAAACCAATCAACGAATTCAATTCAAACATCTGTTGTTACATATTATAAACTAGGGGCTCTGCCCCTGGACGCTTCGCGTCCCAACCCCACCTCGGCCTTCGGCCTCAATGGCAGCTTCGCTTCGCTCGCAGTTGGAAAATTCGCTAAAGAATCTCGTTAATCTTTGGCTCGTTTGTACATAGGTGACCGAGCATAAATCAGCTGTTTTATTTGGCAGGGGACTCAAACTCATTAAACATTATCTCCATAAGATTAACATGGGAAATTTGAAGGATTGTGTGCCGGAGCTCCATCTCGGGTGAATAGCGGCTGAACGGATGATTGGATCTTAAATTTGATGCAACATCGTTTGTTTGAAATAAAATTTTCTTTAACTTTTGTATTTAACATTTTTTTCTATCTCTTACCGTTTTCTTGCTAAATGCGCTCAAAGTGGGAAAATGAAGAAATTCAAAAAATCTAAAAAATCGTTCCCGCCCAAAAGGTGCTTCCAAAATTAAAAAATGTTATAACTTCTGGCAATTTTCCCAAAAGTTTCTCGTCGAGAGCTTTAATTCAAGTATAAGGTTGAGGGGGGTCCGATTACGGGAAGTTCCTAATAATTAATGTCAGTAAACAGTGAAACCGGCTAGCTTTAAAAACGTTGGGCGGAGCTTCCCTTCTCGGACGAATAGTGGCTAAATGGATGATTGGATCTTAAATCTGATGAAAAATCGTTGGTCTGAAATTGAATTTTCTACAACTTTTGTATTTAACATTTTTTGCTATCTCTTACCGTTTTCTTACAAAACGCGCTCAATGTTTTGAAAATGAAGTAATTGAAAAAATCGGAAAAATCTTTCCCGCCCAAAAGGTGCTTCCAAAATTTAAAAATATTAAATTCTGGCAATTTTCCCAAGAGTTTCTCGTCGAGAGCTTTAATTTAAGTATGAGGTCGAGGGGGGTACGATTACGGGAAGTGCCAAATAATTAATGTCAATGAATCAGTGTTACCGTCTAGCTTTATATTAAGTAGATAAACCTAGATGATTTGATCAAAAACTCGTTTATTTGCAACCGATTTGGTAAATTTAGAATCAGGTATTTATTCTTTACAACTAACAGTTCCTTTTTAGATTAGGTAAAAGAAAACATAGTCTTGCTATATTATACATATATATATTTTTTTCTGAGGCGAAAAACCTGAGTGGTTATCATCGCCTGTACTGTATTATAAGTCAAAAATCTGGTGTTACATATTAAATTGTTTCCTTTAGTTGGTAATATAAAAATTTGTTAGAAACGTCGATTATTGGTTGTTTAAAATATTAATGTTGAAATTACAACGCATGCCGCAAGTCGAATTATTGGGGTTGGTCGTGTATATTTCGATCTCTGTCTTACATTAGCTATGTGTAGGTCACAGCTCGGTCGTCATGTCCGTGAAAGTATCAGAGTATGTAATAAACTGTTTATATAGACTTTGCAATGGGTCGCCGCCGGGGTTGGTGTGCAAGGCGAGATAGATCTGAGGCCCTATTTATATTATGCAAACAATTATCTTGGTGGTAATTTCAAACAAATAAAACACTACATACCTGTTTGCTTACATTTTCATGTTTTTAGATGCTGTTTTGTTTCTTGTTTTAAAAGACCTAGCAACGTTGTAACAATCAACCTATGTTTACGTTCGATATTTAACTACGGGGATAATTTGTTAGAATTACTTTGTTGCTATAAATCTTAATTAAGTAGCCTACTGTTTGTTAAGGCAAAGTTATGTCTTGCCACTTGGACAGTGCAGAGTGACAAGGTACTGGTTTTAGCCTTAATCCACTTCGCAACCTGACTGATGGACCTAATGTTAGGTTTAATATCTCAGGATATAAAAAAAGTTTTAGGGCAAAACAGATTGCCAGAAAGTCGTCGAAATGGGTAAATAAAAGTAATATTCTATGCATACAGAACGAACATATAATTTCATTTTTCTTAGTATGTAGGCCGCTATTTATATATCTTTGAAGCAAAAGTGCTTAAGTCAGAAATTTTTAAATTTATTGTATGAATAAAATATAAATATTGTCTGTGATTTGAATGGTTACACAGCCAAACTTCAGTGATAAAGAAGTCAATGTTAAAAAACACGAATTTTCGTGTTTAAAAAATATATACATGGTGGTTATAAAGTCACTCCCCCCCATTTAACTTTTGTGTTTGTTAAAACAAACAAATATCCTTTGGGGAACGATACTAACTTAACCCAAAGCAATCGGAAATTTTGAGTGTCCCCTAAAAATGGGGGATTTTGGGGCAACTCAAAATTTGTAAAATGGGAAGTATAGCCGTGTGCTGCCTCATTTTAAAGGTATATTTAAGACTAGGAAAATGACATAAAGAAAATAAAAATCGGACGACCCAAAACAAAATGGCGGCCCTAAACGTTTTGAAATAAATCGACAGTTGTTAATATCTCGAAAAGGAAGAGTTTTTAGAAAACATTTCAAGAGACCAAAAATGTATTTCAAAGTTCTTGAGCTAAAAAATTGCTTCCAAATCGATTTCGTGAATTAGATTTTTTACAAAATTTGTTTACAAAACATTTTTTTGCTCGCACATCAACCGTTTTATTCCCTCCACACGAAAATGTTTTCTTCTTTGTATTATTTATTTATTAATATAAATGAAACGCAACTACCTCTAAATAAACCAGTTTTTGATCAAAGTCATAACCCTGAAAGAGAAACTAAAGGTACTGACCCGTCTTCGGAGTAATAAACTGAATTTAATTGCAACAAACGCTAGACCAGGCAGGAATGGAATTGAAAGGATGTGCTCTTTATGCAATTCCCGGGAGTAGGAAACCATGATACATTTTATAGGAGAATGTTTTAATATTAGGTGGCATTAGAGAAAAATATTTTAAATGTAAAGTAATTGATGGTGACAGATTGATAAGGATATTGAATGGGGAAAACTGGTTTAATTTAGTAAATTTCTTGAGAAGTGCGCTTAAGTATAGGTAGGCATTTATTTATGAGTTTAATTATTAGAACTTCCTCTTTGTTCAGGGTAATAAATCCAACCTGGCAGACGACCTACGGGTCATGCTGTAAGTGTGTAACTTTATTTTGGTATGAGTTATTATTTTGGTTAGTTATGTTGTATTTCTTTTGATTCAATGTTTTGTCTTGTATGTAGTGCAATAAACACACTTTATTATTATTATTATTATTATTATTAATTGCAACAAACACGTCAATTTACATCAGAAGCCAGGTGATATTATTTCATAAACAAGACAAAATTTAAATTTGAATTTGTTGACAAATTATCTAAAAATATCAAAGGCGTGGTGACTGGAACATTATACGCGCAAATTTTAATAAAAATTTTCAAACTAGATGAAAGTTTAATACAAAAATTTAATTTTGGAATTCATTTTAAAAGCTGGTTACATATGTTTTTTTAAACAGCTCTTTTTTACACATGTTAATTTCACTGATACATTCAAACCTGATATTTTTAGTAAAATATATCTGGTTTGTTACTTAAAAATGTGCCTAAACTCTGGAATTGATACAAATTTGACATTCAAAATACAGAGTTGACACTGAAGCGATTTTTTGGACAAAAATACAGATTAATTAAATTACATTACATTGAAATGAAACCCAGAGTGGGGGCAGTGGTGAGGAAGAGAGGCTAAATGTATTGAGGGCAAATTATAAAAGGAAAAATGAGCTATTGCAGTGATTTTTACGATGATACCTAAGGTCGGGAGTAGTGAATGAGTACCGATCATGGTCGACGAACACGTTTTGGGATGTCAATATATGTGTTCTCAGTCTAACGGCCTGACCGAGTTATTTGAAAGATTTGGAACGAATTTGGTCTACACCTTCGTTTTTAAGTGGCTCGGGTGGGTTCACCATCCGAATGCAACAACCAGAAACACATTTTCGAGACTGGAAGCACGGACTCCGAGCGAGCAAGCGAGCTATATTATTCCATACTTTCACTTTTTCTCTATACCTCTCTTCGTCTTTCCTGTGACCCCTCCCACACTTCAGAGCTGTACACAACCGAAACAATTGCCATGGTCATGGCCTGATCACTGTATGCCTTTAAGTCGTCATCTCAACATATTTCAAAACCTTACATTTTTCCACCATCGGACTCGACTTCTCGGAGCCCTCAGTACAAAGGAGGCGTTTCTCATAGTTAGAATTAAAATCAGCGCCCCCAAAAAACCTCGAAAGGAAATTTTCAAGTCTCAGTCGCAACTTCACAATATTCTCCCATCGCCCCCAGAGCCTCCCGGTCCTCCGGGGTATTTCGCATGGCCAGAAATGAAATCAGCGCCCACAAAAACACCCGAGTTAAAAAAAAATTAAAAACTTTTAGATGCACTTTATGCACCAACGATGCATTTCCGCTTTCTCCCGAAACTGGTCATATGTAGACTTTTTCCTAGTATTTTTTCTGAACGCGATGCAGAAAACTGCATCCAAATCGGAGCTGTAGGCAAACATTTATTTATTAGGGTCGACATCGTACTAGTTTGCCTGGTCTATAAATGAAATGTAAGTTTAAAACATAAACGACGTGCTGCGAGATTACCAGATCAAGTTTTACTTCACAAACACAACAATCGTCAACAGAATTGTCTCCAGCTTAGCAGTCGTGAATTATTCATGCAATATTTACATTTCTGTCGTATGTTTGTCTTTTTGAAAGATACATATTTACTGACGCAATTTCACATTTATAAATATGCAATTCAAATCAGTCGGCACCGATAGAGGCGATTTACTTTACAAGGATTTAGAAAGCGTGTGATGAGTTTCATTGTCGATTGTTCTGAACCTTACTGCATATTGAATCGAATATTCTGTGATCCGATTAGTTGTCATTTGACACAATTCACTTGAATCGGTTCAGAAATAAACGTTCAATATCACCATTGAAAGTGAAAGTACATACAACGTACATGGTCGTAATCGATTAACGTATCACATCTCACTTTTATATGAATGAAATTGCAATACCACTAGAGGGCTCCGCCTAGCTCGCTTCGCTCGCCAACCCCAACAGTGAAGCAAATGCAAACAGATTACCCCCATTGTATTTGGATAACCTAATAGAACTCCGATCCAATGCAATATTTCAATCCACTGGAAATTCGACGATAGTAGTACTCATCGATGTATAAACACACTGGATCGCTGGCTGCGTGTATTGAAAACGGTCCGGCTGGCCTAGCCGCTTCCCCCACCACTGGAGGGACAGCAACAACACGTGAAGCATTCAAAGTTAATGCAACGCTCACAAATGTTTTAATTTATTTTGCTCAGCTTCAACAACGGCACCAAACATTATTTATAAAATAATCATTTTAATTTCTAAATAATATTTAATTGTTATACAGTATGTAACACTTATTTTTATAGTAAACTAGTGGACCCAGCAATGCTTCACTATTGCTTGATTTAATTTAAAAGTTAGTAAAAGTTATTCCATTGACTTAAGTGATCGAATTGCAAAATGATTTTTATGCCACAAGAATATACTACACAAATTTAGATCTATAGTTTGTAAACCTTTATCGATAATACAGTAAACCTTTTGTTTGTTTTTACCTAATCTAAAAAAACTGATAGTTGTGATAAATTGTAAAAAACCTGATTATAAATTAGCCCAATTGGTTGGAAATAAACGTGTTTTGGTTCATTGTAGGCCTAACCTAAAATTATGTTCAGTTTTTGATGCAAATCAGTTGTTTTATATATAATATGTAACAACTAATGTTTAAATTGAATTAAAATATAGTAAGCAATTTTAGTTGATTTTTGTTTTTATTTTAAGTTGGTCAATTTAACCTAAAAAGCTGTTGGTTTTGAAAAAATAATAAACTGATTACAAATTTGCTAGTAAAGTTGCTATGGTAATGAATGTAAACAAACATGTGTTACTAAGCATTTTATACGAACAGCTGATTTTGTGCGCTATGGTCTTGAGTCCATACAAAAGAGGCTGTTTAGTTTTTTCTAAATTTGAAACTTTTTCGGAAAACTTTTCAAATTTGTCTTTATATGATAATCTAGTTCGGACTATTATGAACATTTTAAAATAAAAAAATAGCCAAATTGGTGCAGCCGTTCTCAAGTGATGCGCTTACAAAGGAACAGCAATTAATTCATTTGTATTATATAGATTAACAGTTTGTGTTTAAACTATTATTATTGTTGTTGGATAAGGATAAGGAAAAGTTTAGGGGAAAATAAACTGAACCAAAACCATAATGAAAAACATGATCTGTATTAGCATTTTAAACTGCATTTAATTTACATAAAAGTATACCTAGGTATACATTACACCTTAATCATTGTTAAATAAAACAAGTTTAGTAAGTTTTTGACGCACTCCAAGCTTTGTAAATGTAGCTTGCGATGTTTTGAAATGTTACAAAATTCCGTTAAAATGTATAATAATTTTATTTACTACTAGGAACTCGACCTCTGATCGCTTCGCTCGCCAAACCCTGTACAATGTACAAACGAGCCAAAGATTAACGAGATTCATTAGCGAATTTTCCAACTGCGAGCGAAGCGAAGCGTCCAGGGGCAGAGCCCCTAGTGTTTAGTAACGAAAGGAAAAAGTTCAACTTTAGGCCTATATAAAAAGTAGTAAACATTTTTTGTAATTTTTTTCATAAATGTAAAAAAGTTTCGTAATTTAGTTCTAAAATAGAACTGTATAAAAGTATTGATCAATCTCAAATTTCTTATTTTGAAAACACCAGTTTTTATGTTCCTACTACAAGACTGCTAACAAAACTAGGCCTGTTTTGAATAGTAATTTAGGAATACTATTTCCTCTGCCCAAAAATGACATATTATTATAAAAAAGTGTAGAGGATAAATCAAAGAATTGAACTGTATATAACAACAACAACGTGTATCACTGTCCATCTATCACGCTGCCCACCGCGGGTCTATCCCGCCAGTGGAGGGGGAAGTTCCACGCCGGCCGGCTCGTTTCTCGAACCTTTCAGACTACTCAGCGCACAATCCAGTGTGTTTATACATCGATGGTAGTACTATCTATTGTTGAAACGACGGAAGCGGTGTGAAGCACCAATGCTACCACTGATTTCTCACTAGCGCTACCTCGCGGCGCGATCATGCACTATTTTACCGACAACCTTTTTTTCGGCACACAGCCCTCGTATGCATGCATGATCTATTTTATTATTCATGATCTATGTTGTCACTTAGAAACAAAGGTAGTCACTCATGGGAAGTATAACTATTTATTTTTATTTTAAATTGGCTGTTACCCACCAGTTCACCCATTAGACGTAACTATTTAAATTGGGCGTGTTATTATTTATTCTATTTCCAATAAAACACGTAAAATTAATAAGTGCCAAATTTTCAGTTCTCTAGTTTTAAGGAAAGTATAACAATCAAAATTTTGTAAAGGGTTTGTTACTAAATTTTCACCCCTTAGCTGCACCCGACAAAATGTAAATCTTGTAGCCCACCTTTAAGAAATAAATGCAAACATTTTCAGCTCACTAACTTCAAGGAAATATAACAATGCATTTTTATTGTTTTAGGGGTTATCACATTTTCAACCCTTATAGCAGCACGCCACAAAATGCAAATCCAGTTTACTTTTTCTATGCATCTTGTAAGAAATAATTGTAAAATATGTCATCTCTCTAGCTATAAGGAAAGTATAACAATTAATATTTATTGTTTTATGGGTTGTTTCAACTTTTATATCAAAATTAATTCTAGCCTATCTTACTCAGGGATAGTGTAGATTTTTATTAGTAAAACTATTTTTTCAATCGGTTTAGTAGTTCCGGAGATTACCCCCTACAAACAAATTTTACCTCTATAATAATAGTATACATACATATTTGGTGTTGTAGGCATTGTTCTACTTATAATATCATCAAAACTGAATTCTGTGTAGGAAGAAAATAATTACAAATAATGTGTTTAAAATTACCAAGAAAAGATTTGACTGTGTTTTTTTCTGTTTTAGATTTTTATTAGTTTTGTCACATACAAAATTTTACAAGAAGTTAGTAAACTGAACAGGACAATCATCTGAGTTTTTAAACAATAATCTTAAATAATATTACTAAGACTTATATTGCTAATACTAATATAATAAGTATTTTACAGAAGCAGTTTATAGATTCTTTATTTTTATAAATCACGTTTATACATGCACTTTATAAATTCTGTTTGTAGATGGACTTAGTGGATCAGTTTAAAGATTTTGTGTATAAATTTTGTTCGTATATGCACATAAAAGTAGCAATTTATATATTATTTTATACAAATCATGTGTATATATGATTGTACCATTTAGATGAGGTTTATAGATTGTTTTTGTAATCAAGCTTAGATGTGCATTTTATAGACGCAGTTTGTAGAATATTATTTCATAAATCAGGTACATATATGGACTTTTTAGATGCAGTTTACATATTATTTATATAAATCATGTTTATTAATTGACTTTATAGACGCTTTGTATAGATTATATTTTATGCATCATTTATATATATGAACTTTTAGATGCAGTTTATATTACTGCTTTTACAAATCAAGTTAATGTATGGGCTTTTTAGATGCGGTTTATAGATTGTTTTATAAATCATGTTTATAAATGAACTTTATAGACGCTTCGTATAGATTATATTTTATATTTAATTAAATTACAAGTGAAAAAACATAGACCAAGACCGGGAGATGAACCGTCTAATAATTGCAGTAAAACCGTACAAGTGAGACAACATCGACAAATATCTGGAGCGATCAGGGTAGCTCAGTTGGCAGAGCATTACGACGGATACGTAAAGGTCTCGGATTTAAGTCCCAGTCTTGGTCTATGTTTTTTCACTTGTAATTTAATTAAATATCCCTTGCTGAGGAAGTGTGTAAACGGAAAAAAAATGTTATACATCGGGTATATATATTAACTTTATAGATGCAGTTTATATATTACTCCTTTTACAAATCAAGTTAATATATGGGCTTTTTAGATGCGGTTTATAGATTGTTTTATAAATCATGTTTATAAATGGACTTTATAGATTATTTTTAATAAATCTGGTTTACATAATATGCATTTTATATTCACAGTATATAAGTGTTTATGTATGTACTTTTGGATGCCGTTTACAAAATGCAATTTGTATATTATTTTTATAAATGAGGTTTATATATATACTTTTTAGATGCGTTTTATAGATTATAATTATAAATTAGTTTTATATTTTCACCTGTTAGACGCAGTTTATGGATCGTTTTAAAAAATGAGGTTTATATGTGTACTTTATAGACGTGTAGTTATAGAGTATTTGTATAAATAATGTTTATAAATTTACGTTACAGACACTTTTTATAGATTATTTTTTATAAGTCAGGTCTATATATAACTGTTTTCTTTTTTGTTATTGCTTTATGGACTGTGTGTATATCATATAATTATATAAATACCTCTGTTTTACTGCTCGCAGTCCAATATCTCTCTAATCGGTGACGACAGTTTCGCCTATTTTATTCAGGCAATGTCAAATCGAATTTTTGTTCTTATTTCATTCTATTTAAATGCTCGTCACCTTTAAAATACTTATAATACACAACATAATGCCTGAATAAAATAGGCGAAACAGTCGTCACCGATTACAGAGATATTGGACTGCGAGCAGTAAAACAAAAGTATTTATATAATTATATGACAGGTTTATATGTACAAACTAATTTTTAGATGAAGTTTATAATTTCTTTTTATAAATCATTGTCACTTAATATGCATGCAAGTTTATATATTATTATAATAAAGTGTTAATATATGTATTTTATGGAAACTGTTTCCAAATGCAATTGTAGATTATTTTCATAAATCGTTTATAATCGCAGCTTGTACATGCAGTTGTGCATGTACAGCTTATAGAGGTAACTCTTAAATATAACTTATCTAATAACTATACGCATATATTTTATATATGGGCTTTGTAGATAAATGGATGTAATTTCGCAGTTTGCCGGTAGAAATGAAAAAAATAAATGCAGTGGAAATAGAAACATCCATGTTTACGAAGTAATTTTCCATCACAGTAAAGTTGTTCAAGAATTTACATACTCAATGCCATCAGGTACTCTGTAAATAAGGGATGCATTATGTATAGGGATGATTACCCTGACCAGTGTTTATACGTATCGTGATGGTGATTAGACACGCTGGGCTAACACAAAATGACGGTGAAGAATATTCATGTGGCTGTACTAATAGACGCTACGTGTTTGCTTTGGATAAATTGTCGTTGAGTGTATTGGTTTTGGTGGGAAAGGGTTTCCACCGTAAATTAAGTTTTTGTTAAAGTTACGATAAACTTAATAACTATTTAAGTACTCAGTACTATTTACAAATAGTATTAGATTTACAACTAATTTGTATATTATAGCCTTTTGACAAGGTGTGGCATGAATGCCTCCAGTTCAAGCTGCATCGTAATCTAACTTTACAATAATGGCTGATTTTAAAATCTTATTTAACAAATAGAATTTTTAGAGTGAAACATGTAAGTGCGTATTATGAGTTCAAGGACATCAGCAGGAGTACCTCAAGGTAGTGTTCTCGGTCCGATCTTATACCTGTTGTATATTAGAGACAATCGTTACTTATGATGATGGCACTGCTATTCTGATTTTGAGAGACTCAACAGAGACATTGCAAATAGCTCTAGAGAGGATCAATGTATGAACCAAAAAGTGGCGCATAAAATTTAATGAGAGTAAATCAGCATCTATTAATTTCAGAAAAAGTAGGATTGAGAATGTTTCTGTGTCTATCAACACCTGGGAATGTTCCTTCATGATAAATTAAATTGGAAGTATTATGTAGACAACAAAAGGCAATAAATTAATACCAGAAAAATGTATTGGCTCCTTGTCGACATTCCTAGCTAAGCCTGGACAACAAGTTACTAATTTATAGGCAAGTTGGACGTACAGGCTGTGCCAAGAAGTTCAAATCTTTAAAAACTTAACACAAAATGAGGTACGCAGAAGCATATTCAACGCTCCGTGGTGCATTTGCAAAAGCTGCGTTCACGCAGATCTGAAAGTGATCTCAGTCAATAGAGAAATATCATCTGGGGCGGGAGGCAAGAGCGGAGAATTCAAGATCATGAGATTGCCACTGTACGGTAGCTGTTGGGTAACAGGGATGTCATACAAAGACTAAATAAACGGTACCAGATAACTGCCACATACTTTCTCCCAGTTGAAACTTTATTACATGCATGTAACACACATCCATATTATATTATTATACTAGCTAGACCGATCCGGCTTTGCACGGATAGACAAATCAAAGTTAAATGTATATTAACAACAAAAATATTATATCAATGAATAGAAATTACACTATGTATTTCTTATGGGGAGTTTTAGTAACAACACCCCCCACCCCAAACCTCCCCTAAAATGTCACTCCCCCCCAAACCCTATCTTAGCGAGCACCTAGGGCCCTAGAAGAACCTACCAGGTACAAACTAAATTTTATTCCAATCCGTTCAGTAGTTTTAGAGAAATCGTGATTTAGTAACATTGACCCCCCCCCCATAAAATTTCGAATTTTTTGAAAGCGTTTCTAAGTGAGCCACTATGGCCCTAGAGGAAGCTACATACCAAATTTTATTCCGATCCGTTCAGTAGTTTTAGAGAAATAGTGATTTAGTAACTTTGACCATCAAACCCCCCTAAAATTTCTAAGTTTTTGAAAAACTTTCTTAGAGAGCACCTATGGCCCTAGAGGAAGCCACAAACCAAATTGCATTCCAATCCGTTCAGTAGTTTTAGAGAAATCGTGATGTAGTAACTTTCACCCCC
>JAGFPH010000241.1:580711-594544 GCA_018207615.1 Philaenus spumarius | reverse complement strand
GCTTCAAAATTTCAAATCAGCTGTTTCATCTGTTATTTCATTTTATTGGTTTCTATGGTAATAAATGTAAATACATGTGTTGGTTCGTCAGTCTAGGCCTAACCTGAGATTTTTCCGACTAAATTTACAAATATTGAAATAAAAAATGTTTTTATCGGAATGAATTATAGAATATGTTACTCAGGAATAGTGTAGCTTTTTATTAGTAAAACTATTTTTCAATCGGTTCAGTAGTTCCAGAGATTACCCCCTACATACAACCAAACAAACACATTTTACCTCTTTATAATATTAGTATAAGATAAAGTTACTAGATGGTCTGATTAAAACATTTTTGCCTAACCTGAGATTTTTCCGACTAAATTTACAAATACAGTATTGAAATAAAAAATGTTTTTATCGGAATGAATTATAGCCTATGTTACTCAGGAATAGTGTAGCTTTTTATTAGTAAAACTATTTTTCAATCGGTTCAGTAGTTCCAGAGATGACCCCTTACACACAACCAAACAAACACATTTTACCTCTTTATATTATTAGTATAGAAAAGAAAAATTAGCAAACAAATAAACCATAAATTTAAAAAGGAGTCCTAAATAAAAAATATTACATAAAATCTATAACTCTATCTTACAAGTCGCAAGGTTACACATTTTTTCAAATAATTTTCTTTATTATACCTACCCATCTTTCATTGTTTGATTACATCAAATCCTTACACAAACAAATCGTTAGAGTTGCAATTTGGTTACTGTGCAAACTGTTTGCAGATATACAAGCAACACTTTGTTGATCAGGAAGCTTAAACGCTATTTGTAAGCAAGCTTGAATGCAAAGAAGTAACATTGGCGATCTTTATCCCTTCTCGTTCTATCAACAAGTGAATGCATAACATTACCAAAGCAAATATAATCTGATGTGCTTTTCCACAGTGAATTTAATTTAGCTTCTTAATGTTCTGCCGTTCATATGTTTTTCATTGTTTGTTAATTGAATTCCTTGAAATACATGCAAATATAAAAAAAAAAAAAATAAAAAAAAAAAAAAAATAGAACTAAATTTTACTATAAGTTGTAAAATGAAATAAAAATCTATAGCCTACTTATAATTAAAATAAGTGTCTGTCTGTATTTTTGAAATAAATAATTATTTCTGAGCTCATATGGGTTATTCACACCTTACCAAAACCTAAACATGCATTTTTAAATTTTTTTGTCTGTCTGTTTCTGTCTGTTTGTTTTTAGGAGTTAATCTCCGGAATGGCCGAATCAATTTTAACGAAAGTTTAATTTGTATGTAGAGGACTTTTCAGAAAGTAATCTACGAAAATTTTTATCACGGAAATATTATTTAGGAATAATATTTAAAAAATGAAAAAAATGTAAAAATTATGTACAAAAATAGAGGTTTTGCGAACTTACGCGACTATCTATCTATATAAATAAAAAGGTAAATGTTCGTTTGTTCAAAATCTTAAATCTCCGAAAACTCTTCACCGATTGCTTTGAAATTTTAACACAACGTTCCATTCGACTACAGAGTGGTTTATATATACAGGTTGTCCCCGAACTTTCTGGACCCCTTTTGTGGATATGTTCCTGGGATCGAGACAAACATATTTCACAATATAAACACGGGGTTTATTTTTTCGTCTGTCTGTTTGTATGTGTTTTTTACAAAATACTTAATATTTTTGGAAGTAGAAAGGATATTGAGCTCAAACTTTGTACACCTATTTGTTGCGTAACCTCTTATCAGTGTACGAAAAATAAGAACATTATTTTAAATATTTTAATAATAGCGGCCGTTTATAATTTTTAATGTCAAATATCTCAAAAACCACTAACGTTACAAAAAAATTACAAGAAACAAAATAAGTTTACTTTTTTAATGGCAAACACAATGCTTTTTTTATTTTGTCTGTAGCTCAAAGAACAACAGAGATATTGACAAAAAAAGGGAAAATGTATTTCTTGGTAGTTGTCAAAAATGCCCAGAATTACTCTAGAAACAAAATATTTTAAAGTTATTATGAGCTAAAATAATCAGTTATTTGCATTATGTTCCAAGCACTTTCTGAGCTGATTCTACTAGCGAAAAATAATGAAAAAAGTTAATATATTCATAGGTCCGGAAATGTTTCTTTAGCGAGTTACAGCTGACGAAAGATTTAACCCATGTTTCAGATTATTCACAGAAACGAATACCTATTGAAATATGTAGAGCGTTAATTAAGGTAAAAAATTTAATTTAATTTACGTAAAATGAGCATATATTTGTTTATATTGTGAAATATGTTTGTCTCGATCCCAGGAACATATCCACAAAAGGGGTCCAAAGAGTTCGGGGACACTCTGTATATATTTTTTTAAGCCTTCTGTTCGATGTAAAGGCAACATATCTCGCCTTGTTATAAATAACATAACTAATTTGGATCAAAATCTTTGACAATATCGTCTGTGTTTCAATTTACTTTATAAGCCGGTTTAACCGTTAAATATATATACAAACAGTATACAATAGATGTTAAATACACCTAAAATAATTATTTGTAATTTTTTTGTTCTGAATAATAGGCTGGCGGAAACGGTGGTTTTGTTGTTTATTGGCGCACAGCTAATAATTTACGCAAGCCTAATAGGGGTACACAGATCGATTTGGGCGAAACTCATTGTGCTTTTTTCGGCCATGGAACTGGGATCTAAAATGTGTTTTTTTGCTGGTAATGGTAAGGCGCAATATTTACCTCATAATCTATTTATTTATTTAATCAAATCTGAGAGAGTCTAACAGATACCAGCTAGTCTATAATAAAAAATAAAACATAACCTTTAAAAGAAATCTTAAAGTAACTACTATAGTGGGGGATACAAATGTGGCTTTTTCTAGGGAAAATTTGTTTTGAGGTTAGATTGAAGTATGAAAAAACATAGGGTAAATCGAGCAATTCAATTCACAAACTATGAAAACATATGAAGGCAGAACATTAATTAAATAGTGAAATAAAACTCTCCGAGGAAAAGCAAATCAACAAAAGAGTAGAACCTTAACTAAACAAACGCATTAAATTAATAGAGAGTTTTAACAATAAATTGTCGATCTTGTTTTGGGTATATTTGCTTTGCTATCGTGCAAGGCTACATTTTACTAGCATATTTTGCAACTAGGATACATTCAGTCAGGTAACAGTAAATCATCCCGCAACCTATATTTACAAATTACGATGGAAACAAATGTGACACACTATGGAAGTACAAATAAATCATGCCGTACATTACTATTTTTGTTGTTGACAGGCAACGTAATAACTTTCGGTTTAGTTTATATACGCACTGAATACATCCTGATAACGGGGAAACATGCGTCTCTGGAGAGCAAACGATGATTTAGTTCTTCAAAAACAGAAAAGAAACTTTCTGGAGTAAACAGTCTCGATGAACTTTCCAGAATGGGCGCCCATATGGGGGGGGGGGGGGCTAGACGCATACGTGAGCTTGACACTGAACACTATGAGAAGCGGCCGCCGCACAGTGCATTGCACGCCAACCCCCATATTGGGAGTATTTTTAATACACAGAGCATTGTGTGCTTCGCACGCCAATTCCCGTATTGGGAGTATTTTCAATACACAGTGCATTGCAGCTATTGCTTGAACACTTGTAAAAAATATAATAAGTATATGTAAAATCAAACGGCACATAACATTCAAAACATATTTTAGTGCTAATCTCTTTAAAGAAAAATACCTGACTATAATTAATAAAATTATACATATTTGCCTGGATTTTTACGTGGATTTTTTACTGGCTCAATAGTATCACTATTATTTTTCTGATTTTTACTTTCTTCACCCTATACGTAGTATTTTTTGGAGAAAGTATTGTTTTCATCCAAATTTTCGAATTTGAATTTTTAATGAAATTATCTGTTTTGATGCTCCCTGAACCCCCAAAAAATATTTAGTAAAATTATTTGTTTTGGTGCTCCCTGAGCCGAAAAAAGAGTTTTTTTTTTGGTGATGTCTGTGTCCGTAAGGATGTGTACAGACCTGGAGACCATACCAACTGTCCGATTTTGATGAAATTTGGTATGTAGGTGTAGTTCTGGAATATCGCCAGGCATTTTTTCATTTTTTCAAATTTTGGATTTTTAAGAGGGTTTACCTCCCAAAATGGCAAAAAAACGAGAAAAATCGATTTTGATAAAATTTTGCTTATTTGTAGCCCTTAATGTACCCTATCATATGCAAAAAACTGCATCTTTCTAAAAATTCTCGTTTAGGTAATAATAATAATAACTGATTTTTTGGGGTTTTTGAAAAAAATTTCAAAACCTTTTTTCGTGCATCTATAAGGCATAATTGACATGTTTGGTACAAATTCGTTCGAAATCGATCGAATAGTTTAAATAATAATAATAATATAATATGGATGTGTGTTACATGCATCTAATATTTTCCATGACAACATTGTCCTACTTTTGCAATTCTAAATAATCACCTCCTATGCTACTCTTGTGAAGGTATAAAGTTTTAACTGGGAGAAATCATGTGGCAGTTATTGGTACCGTTTATTAAATTTAATATCATCACATCTCATACATTTTTGAAATATGAAGGCGTGACTGGAAATATTCCCAATTGGTGTTGGCGTGGCAATAATGCGACTATATTTGTCGAAAAGTTTTGATACGATCTCTAGCCAAATCATCACCTCAAACTACTGTGAGACTTTATATTTTAAAATATATTGAAATTCTACTAAAATACTAATGTTTACAAAAGTTCTAAGTTCTTTGTTACCTGGTCATAGTAACAATGTTTAACTGCATACTGATTTTTTTTCTTTAAAACTATTTAGAATTCCACGTTAAAAATGACAAATAAATGTCTTCTGTATATAAATATGAGTTCAAAAAATAAATGATGTTCTTACATAAACGGAAAAATTACAGATCAGTTAGTTAGTATGTCAAACTGAAATAGTTAAAATGTTTCACCAGGTAGAACTTTGGCTCTATAGCAGTTACTTTATTTGAAGATAGATCTCAGACGAAGTCAGTTTGCTGCATAGATCTCGTTTTAAATAGTATCACGACCGAAAAAACGGTGTTTTTATTGCAAAAAGTCGCTTAGAACCTTCTCAAACCAATGCAGAACACCCCCTTTGTTAATTGTAACTTAGTTAAAATATGGCGCTCCGGAACGCCCTATCTCGGCAATGTTAAAAATACAATATTATTTAAGGAACATTTTCTCAGAAACTACTGGATCAAAATTAGTAAATTAGTATGGACTACTTAAATACAAAATTTAACACGATGGTTTTGCAATACAAGCATTTGAATACATTTTGTCTTTATTTTTATAAAATAATAGAATTTTGTCCAGTTTTCGCCATATTTCTCAGTCATAACTTAGAAATGATGACTTATATTACAAAATGCTATCTTTAAAACCTGTAGTATACTCCATTAAACAAGCCCTGAAAATTTCAGATCATTATTGTTAGATAGAATTCGATAAAATGTCCATTTTGTGAATGAAATATATGATTTCCGGAAAACATGTTTAAAGTTTTACTTACATATTATTTAATACATACCAACGCCATATGCAGGGTTGTCATCAGCTGAATATCATTAAAGACTGTATAACCAGGTTAGGCTGTACAGAAAAAGCTAAATATCCCTACCGAAATGAAAATTCCCACCATAGGTGGCAATTTTAACTATTTTCAAATTGTATAAATCATATCAAGTTATTAAGGCTCTTCTTTACCTTGAAGAAAACTCCCGAGTGTACAGTATGATTTCAACGAAAAAGGCCTGACTCAAGCCGCAAAATCGTTGAAACATGCATTCGTAATACCGTGTTTCGGATTCTATTTATAAATTAATAATCTGGGAAACTACTTTAAGTTATAAAAAAGGCTTTATATTTTTTACGTGTTGCCTCAAAATATGAAAATTATTGCTTAAAACTCCCAAAAAATGAGTTGAAAATAATAGATTTTTACTCATTAAACTGTTGATTAAAAGGAGTTGCCGACGATTTCTTTCAATTATGAGGTATAAGACAAAAGCACAAAACCTTTAAGAACACTTTAAGATGTTTCACAACTTTTTAGGTTGAAAAACGGCGTCCGAAGCACGGTAATACGAAGTGCATATTTTTGCTGTTTTACGCAAGATATAGAAGACCCTTAAGAATATGATACAAAATTTGTCTTATTCTCAAGTGACGTACGAACCAAAAACGTATTTTTACCCACTTAGAGTTGAGGTATAATAATAAATTTAGGCTTGTTTAATAATAACGCAACATTTTTTTTCACGTCACGTAACGCAACATTTTCGCTTAGACCGGTGTGTTGATTATGTATACCCTCTTATACATATATATATACTTGTGTATAGTAAATATGAAGAACAAGGACCAATGACAATGCTATATACATTTTTTGGGTGTAATAAGTGAGCACTGATCATGGTCCCCAGAACACGACATGATTTTCACCCCTTCAAAATGTCAGATTGATTTGGAACTTTGCACACTTATCAAGGACCGATAACAATGCAATATTAATTTTGTTGGGTGTAGTAAGTAAGCACTAATCATGGTCCCCAGAACACGTTTTCGGGTGTCATTAAAAACTTTATAAACAGGGTGATTCACGGCGATATACAAAAACTTCAGGAGCTCATTAATTTTGTTGGGTGTAGTAAGTGAGCACTGATCATGGTGCCCAGACTAAAAAATAAAAAAATAAATAATAGTTTGAAAACTAAAAAAATACGCATTAAAAGCAAACTGAACTAAAAATTTGAAAATATTTGTAATTATTTTATTTATTTATTAACCAGGAAATACAATTGTAATTAAAATCCAGTAGTTAATCAATATTCATTTTACACGCTGTAAAATTCGCATAGAAGTTTTCACTTCTATTGTGTGGTCATATGCACACCCAATTTTAAGCAATAAAAAACAAAAATAATCAAAACATTAAATTTTAGGTGCTCCGGAGCCCCTTAGCAAAACAAGTTAGAGTTTTTAAAAAAAATAACTGTTAGTCACGCTGTTCTGAGTTATGTTGACCATTTACTTTCCCAACTTCACAGCGACTGAAAATGTCGGTATTTTACGTAATATAGAATTGTGTTTATACTGTGCAGACTTTTGGCGCCCTCAGAAACAGTAAATTATTCGCTTTACAGCTCAATAAAGTTTCGTCCAAGAACATTAAAACAGTCGTAAGCTTAAGGTTTTATGTTACCAAATCTACATACTTATGTAATTGCAAGTGTTGGAGTTTAATTATATATGTTGATCCGCTTTAAGTCACAACCCCCCCCCCCCCCCCCTACCTGGATACCTCTAAATCTGGGGGATGAGATTGTTTTTGGAACCATACCTTTATTGGAAACATAACCATTATAGTCTCACGTGTTCGTCTGACTATATCGTATCCCATATCGTGTGATTGTATCATATCTTAATATCAACCTGAAATTCAACAGTTTTATAAAGAAAACTTATCCGGTTATATTGAAATAATAAAAAATACAAAAATATGTTCTACATACTAAACAAATACTATTTTATGTACTGCCGTGTGGTGAATAGGTTGAAAGGGATTTATGTGAGGGTGACAAATCGTTTATAAAGCAGTTTGATCATCTAACCATGTGCGATGCCAATTGTACAATATTTTGTACTAGGGGAGACCCCTGCGTGATCCGCACGCCAACCCCGTTGGAACCTTCTAACCTTCTATACACATAATTATGTTACTTTTTCTTTATAATAAAGGTGTAGAATTAATAATAACCTCAAAACTAAGATGGTAAATAATGTTGAATGTCCAAATAAAATTATTTCGTATATTTTATAACAGCAGTTATAACAAAGTTTAAAAGAACAAGAAATGCTACACTTTAAAAAAAATCTAAGCTAGATTTTAGAAATACAAATAATTATTGTTTTAATTTTTAGGGTCACATTTCTGTTACAAAAAATGTAACTGTAACAACAATAAACAAAAAGAATAACTTACCTTGGTGCCTTTGGAGCTTTAGGTGCAATTTTAGTAGTAGGGTAAAGGGAGTTAAGGGCGTGCTATACCACTAGAGAGAATCCTCAGCACGATGTTGAATAAATCCACTAGGAGCGCTGGCAATCAGTCTAGCAGTGAGGAGGCGGAGCTAAAGAAATGATTGACAAGGTTTGTGTTACACCTTCGTGCAGACTAGACGTACAACGTAGACACACACAACTGTACTTCCTTTGAATCCTTTCCTTAGCCCTACTGTTGGTAATAATTACCAAGAGTAGAACTTTGGGGATGTACAAAAAGATCTAACCGACTGTTGGTACAAAGAAGCCAAAATAGTATAATTCGTGCAATGACCAACGCAAGATGGTATCAGCGTAATGAGGACCTACATTTAGACTTAAATCTGAAAACAGTGGAAGACGTTATAACGGATTATGCAAGTAGACATGAGAAGAGACTCCTTAATCATGTTAACGTGGAAGCTTTACAGCTACTGGACACGGAACTGTGTATAAGAAGACTTTGCCGGCTGAAGCCTCAGGATCTACCTCGATAGTGAAGTTTTAGATACTGTACCTAGTAAGGTTTACATAGTTAGAATCTAGATTGTGATTTAGGTTTCGATACATGTTTCGCTCTCTTGTATATGTACTAATTATTTGAGCAGTAGCTTAAGATTGTAGTAAATCTAATATATGTCAAAATAAATAAAAAAATAAAATTAAAAAAACTTAGCAACGCAGCGAAGGCATTCAAAACACATGTTTAAAAATAAGGAATTGAATAACTGAATTCGTTATTTTGTTTTGTACTTAATAATACAAACAAACTGTTTACTAATGTTACAAAATGTTAGTTATTATTAATTTACAAAGCAATTAAATAAAGTATGAAACATGGGTTTTTGTAATACTTGCCGAAACGTTCGACTTTATTCATTATTGTTCTGAGTAAAAGGTATTAACTATAAAAAAAATCACTTTTTAACTATAAGTGCACGTTTTGTTGACAATAATATTTTTAAAACATAGGCCTACCTACACATCTGTCAGCCTCGTTTACTGCTATGGCCGAGAGTACACTTCCTACAGTGTACCTTTCTCTTTGAGCAAAGTTTACTCTTTTTCCTCCAACAATCTTACATAGTCTTGCATTAAAACTTTCGGCTATGTTTGAAGTAACGCACTCCAAGAGGCTGTCGGTATAATTTGTTAAAAAGTTATTGGCTGCCATAATTTCTGGCCATACCCCGTATTTCTTCAAATGCCCCGTATTTGAACCCAATGTCTTATCTATTTATGAGTTTTTGTAAACAAACTAAATGATAGATTGCGACTAAACTAAGCCAAATTCGAAAAAAGTTACGGAACATTTTTTATTTATTTCAACGTATATCAGGTTTTTTGTGACATCCTGTGTACTAATACAAATCACATTTGTTTCTTTATACTCCTTTACAAGGCTGAAGAAATTACATAATGGATTTAAAAAAAAGTTATAACATTTGTTTGCCATTTTGTTTAGCACTAGTCATATACAAAACAACTTTTACTTTTTATTCATAATTTACAAAGCAATTAAAAAAAATGGGAAATGTGATATATAAGTGTAGCTTATATTACCTTTTCAAACCCCAATTAGGTCTACGTCATTGTCCGATTTATAAAATACGCAAGTTTAATTTGTTATTTAAAATAATTTAATTTTGCCTCTCAAAATATGTAGGCCTATAGCTCTAGTTGTAAAATATTTTAGTCGAGGGAGACAATTTACGTTTTGCGCACCCAATTTTTAGCCAAGGCATTAAAAATATGAGTATTTTACAAATAAAGCTCAGTTAAATCAAGCTTTATGTTCATTCTGTTATGTTGTAGTAGATGTATATATTAATAATCAAACAAAAAAGATGTTAATAAAATTATGCTTACTTGTTCAAGGCATTTACAGCTATAGCCTTAGACAAACCACAGTTTGTTTGAATCTTTCTACTCTTCCTTCTTGTTGACAATGCTAGACCTGATTTCTTTCTAGAACGCTGTGACGGCATTTTAAAAATGTTATATTGTAAAATAAACAGTACAAACAGATATTACGCACTGGATGCTCGCAAATGTCGGGAAGACAGACAAAGTGGGAGGAGTCAATTTTGAAAAGACTTGCGCTAGCCTGTTTCACTGAATTGACGCACTACCGCGCCACTTTACAGTAGCAAGAATATCGCTTGCAAGCACTTGCATGATTGCAAAGTACTGTCTTATTTTTTATTTAATCTATATTCTTTCAACTGCAACATTTTCAGAAAACTTCAATGTACAATTTGTAGGACACAAAATGTGTTCAAACGACTTCATGTTTCCAAGTAACTCAACTGAAAATCAGGGTTTTCGCCTACTTATAAGCTAATTATCTTTAAAGTAAAATAGATAATTTCCATTGTTTAGCACCTACGAATTATAGTTTAGATGTTCGTTAACAACTTCCCGCAAATTTCAAAAGATTATCTTCAAAATTGAATGAATGATTTCTTAGATTGCAGAGGGCTGCATAGGTATGTTTCTTCCTGGTATGGCGCACCCTTAAGAGTACGCACGTAACGGGTTTTTGGTTATGTCTCAGGATGTATAAAAGATATCAACTTCAAAATTTGATGCAATGTTCTTTATTCACGTATAAGTAGTTGTACAAAGTTTAGTTGAATTTGAAGAAAAAAAAACATTGAGGAACAAAAAACGTTTTAGAAAAACTTTTATTTGCGTGCTCTTAAGCCTAGTCCACACTTACAAACAATGAAACAAGTCAACAGTTTTCAAACAGTTTGTTGTTTCTTGTTTCATGTTTGTCTACAGTTTTCAAATTGTTTCGCAACCGTTTGCAAACTGTTCGCAAACAAATGTTTGCCATTGTTTTGTGTCCACACTAGCTAGGCAGTGTTTCTCGAGATGTTGACTGAAGAAGACGTTCTTCTAGCTTGTGCTAGTTTATATTTAATTCTACACAATAAGGTTAGCTTACCTAGAGAAGGCGATGGTGGACGCGCAGATTTCTTGAAGAAGGTCCGTATTACGTACGACCAGTTTCCGGAGAAAGCGGAAATGCATCGCGGGTGCATAAAGTGCATCTAAAAGTGCATAACTTTTTTGAAACCTCTAAAAATGAATGAAAACCAGCAAAAATCGGCACTAGGGGGTTTCTGGGGGCGCTGATCTCATTTCTGACCATGCGAAATGCCCCCAGTGCACCGGGGGGGGGGGGCGGCCTCTGGGGGGCAAAATTTGTGAAGTTGTGAAAGACTTGAAAATTTCCTCTCGGGGGTTTTCGGGGACGCGGATTTCATTTTATGCACTCGCGATGCATATCCGCTTTCTCCCGAAACTGGTCGTATGTAAACTTTGTTCCTGGTATTTTTCTGAACACGATGCAGAAAACTGCATCCAAATCGGAGCTGTAGGAATAAATTTATTTATTTTTCAATACTTTGCCTGGTCTACATGTTTGCGTGTTTTCCATTTGGTTTTGGAAACAGAAAACATTGTTTTTTGTTTGCTGAAACAAGTTAAATGTTTGTCATTTGTTTCCTAACTGTTCGCACAATAACCTCTTTATAATATTAGGGTGTCTGGACTGTGAGGAAATGTCAGTCGAGATTATTTCTGAGTCATTAAACTCCCAGCCACGTCCAAGGGCTGTGGGGAAGTGTCAGTATTTTGCTGGGCAGTGTGTGGAACTGTCATGTAATCAATATTAGTACATATTAACCTAAGCTTAAAAGAATTAATAAGTAATAAGTAACATATAAATAGCTTTGGATATGTGAAAATATATTAGAAATTGACTAAAAGATATTTTGGAAGCCATGCTTTAAAGATATATTACTTAAGTAGTTAAGTAGAACCCACAGAATCTCTCCCACGGTAAAATTACACCACCAGTCGAAAGAGCAGTAATCTCTTGTTACAAAGTTAAATTGATTTGTAAAGTTAGAGTCAGGAATAACAACTTTGCTAACTTTTCAACTTCGGGTGAATGTTAAAGAATCTATACATAATTAATTTGCTAGGGGTTATTTTGTGAGTAGAACTCCTAGAGTTTTTAACCGATTTTGATGTTGTTGGTGTCATTTTACAGAGCTCACTCTGAAGTTGTGCTTTCCTTAAAATGAGCTCAATGTATGTTAAGGGCTTCGCCCCAGTGGCCCTCAAAGTTGCCATGTTAATCTTATGGAAGGTCAATCTTAAGGAAGAAGAAGAAAGATTCCTTTTGATTTTATCAGGGGCACAAAAAACAGCTGTTCGTATGAAAAGCTTAAAACAGCTGATTTTGATCAACAGCTGATTTTGATCAACAACTGATTTGGATCAAAAACTGAATATAATTTTAGGTTAGGTAAATCAAGCAATAGCGAAGCATTGCCATGTCCACTAGTACATTATTAATTTGTCGCTGTGTACGATCTACTGACTTTGATGGTGAAAGTAATGGATTTTATTGACTAGCAAAAGTGTAGAGTAAATGGTTGTTCTTCTAATGATTTGTTTTATACTGTATCAGTGACTCTGCCCCACTTCGATTCATGGCGAAGCCAACGCAAACAGATTATTGTATAATCTGATAATGTCGATTGATTAGGACAGAGGCACTTGGATCTAAGTAGGAGGGGTTAAGGGTGACCTACACATATTGTAAAACAGATTTCGAAATATTCATGCACCGTCCCCAGTAATTCGAATTATGGCTTGCGTTGTAGTTGCACCATAAATATTTAAACAATAAAATTTTGATTTCGCCAAACTAAAGGAAACGATAGAATACGTAACAACAGATGTTTGAATTGAATTATAATACAGTAAAAGTTTTCGTTGATTTTGTTTGCGTTTGCTTGTTAACCTAACCTAAACTAGCCGTTGTTTGTGAAGAATAATAAACTGATTCTAAATTTGCCAAGTTGGTTGGCATGGTAACGCGCGTAAATGCATTCAATAAAAATGTATTGCTATGCTTTTGGTCCGAATCAGTCGTTTTATCTGCAACAGTGCTGGGAGTAAACCACCAAATGTTCACTATTTTTATGGTTTAAAATCTAAATCTTGCTAAACGTTCCTTCTTAGTGAACGTTTATGACCCAATAAAAAATACGTTTGTTAAATTTTTCGTATTTTTATCTTAAGTAAGTCAGGCGATGATAACCACTTAGGTTTTTCGCCTTTAAAAACGAAAAAGAAAAAAAAATTATCTCAAGTAGTTTTTGCTCTACGTTGATTCTATGTCAGTCAGTCAGGGCAAAGCATAGTGCATTGTTCAGAATGTGGAATTTGTATTCTATGACATTATTCAGCCTACAATAACCAACGATAATTAATTAGTTTTTACAAGATAATTGCCTACTTTTTAAAATATAATTTCCTAGATTTTACAAGATAATTGCCTAGTTTGTACAAGATAATTAACTAGTTTTTACAAGATAATTAGCTAGTTTTTACAAGATAATTACCTAGTGTTTTTGCAAGACAATTGTATGTTTTAAAAGATAATTACCTTGTTTTTACAAGATAATTACCTAATTTTTACAAGATAATTACCTAGTATTTACAAGATAATTACCTAGTTTTTACAAGATAATTACCTAGTTTTTACAAGCTAATTAGCTAGTTTTTACAATATAATTAGCTAGTTTTTACAAGATAATTACCTAGTTTTACAAGATAATTACCTAGTTTTTACAAGATAATTAACTAGTTTTTACAAGATAATTACCTAGTTTTTACAAGATAATTGCCTA
>JAGFPH010000241.1:566588-576833 GCA_018207615.1 Philaenus spumarius | reverse complement strand
GATTGTCGGTAAAGGTTAAATGATAGAAGTTGTTGATTGACGTTACAAATTATGATTTTAGTAACGTTGATTCCCCCGAACCCCTCCTAAAATTTCGAAAATTTTCATACCCTTTCATAGTGAGCACCTATGGCCCTAGAGGAAGCTACATACCAAATTTTATTACAATCCGTTGGGTAGTTTTAAAGAAATCGTTTTTTAATAACTTTGATCCCCCCAAACCCACCCCCCCTAAAATTTCGAATTTTTTCAAACCGTTTCTTAGTGAGCACATATGGCCCTAGAGGAAGCTACATACCAAATTTCATTTCAATCCGTTCGGTAGTTTTTGAGAAATCGTGATGATCGAGTGAGTCAGTGAGTAAGTGAGTGAGTGGTATTTCGCTTTTATACATAGGTAAGTTTTTAACTGTTTGCAGAACAACGTTTTACAATAACTGAAAGCAGTTAACCCACACGTTCTCTAGTTTTAACACGTTCACTGCTACGCAAATTTCGTATTTCCTATGCTAGGAGCGACCTTTTATTTTTTTTATTTATAGTCTAAATGACTAGAAATTACTTTATTTCTTATTTTTGAACCTTTCTACGCAGGGTAATAATCACAAATATTTTAAATCGGAAATCCATAGCACGTAAACTTAAAAAAAAAGCATTGTGTTTTGAAAATACTCCTAATGCGGGGGGGGTTGGCGCGCGAAGCACGCTATGCACTGTGTATGGAAAATACTCCCAATACGAGGGTTGGCGTTCGAAGCACGCAATTCATTATGTATTGAAAATGCTCCTAATACGGGGGTTGGCGTGCAAAACACGCAATGCACTGTGCGTCGACCGCTTCTTATAGTGTTCAGTGTCAAGCTCACATGTGCGTCCTAAGCAGTGAACGTGTTCATGGTTTGTTTTTGTGATAAAAAACACAATTAGGCGTCGCAAGAGGGTAATCCTACACACTAATGGCATTACATTTACATTAGTTTATACAGAGTATTTCAAAAGTAATTGTATTGTACCCTGAGATAACATAATTATTATACACTGGAGGAGACCCTTGCGTGCTCCGTACGCCGAACACTTTGGAACCTTCTACACATAAATTTATGTTTTATTTGTAATAAAGGTGTAAGATTAATAATAACACCATAGCTAAGAAGGGTAATAATGTTAAATGTACAAATCAAATTATTTCGTATATTTTATAACAGCAGTTATAATAAAGGTTAACTTGTTCACTGATAAAGACGCACATGTGAGCTTGACACTGAACACTATGAGAAGCGGTCGAGGCACAGTGCATTGCCCGCCAATACCCATACTGGGAAGATTTTTCAATATAAAGTGCATTGCGTGCTTCGCAAGCTAATCCTCGTATTGGGAGTATTTTCAATACACATTGCATCGCTTGCTTCGAACACCAATTGTTAAGCCTATGTGCTATGGAAGCACATGTCCGCTTTAAAATATTAGTTACTATTACGTAGAAAGGTTAGAAAATAAAGTAATTTCTACTCATTTAGGCTATAAATATAAAAAAATGAAAGGACTGATCCTAGCATAGGAAACACGAACTTTGCGTAGCAGTGTGAACGTGTTAAAAGAACCAACAAGGCGTAGGTCTACACTTAAACAAAAACCTAAAAAAAAGTTAAAAATACAAAGTGTTTCAAGTTTTGAAATCAGCTGTTAATGGAAATATTAGAGCAAACAGCTGTTTACTGTACCAACGCTAAACATATTTAATAATGATTTATTATAGCGCTCCCATTTCTGTACAATATTTAGTATAGTTTGTATTGTTTTTATGCCCGACAGATGCTCTTTACAAAAACCTAACCCCAACGTTCAAAGTTTGTAATCAGTTATTAATAGAAACATTAGAGCAAACAGCTGATTAATGTATCAACACTAAACATATTTCATTATTATTTGGTACACTTCGCTCCCATTGCCGTAAACTATTTAGTATATCGTGTTTGTGTCTATATCGTTTTTACGTCAACAGATGGCGTTGTTCACAAAAACGTAACTTAAAAGTTAGGAATGCAAATAATTGTTTTAAGTTTGAAATCAGGTGATAGTGGAAATGTTTTAGCAAACAGCTGCTTACTGATATTATCATAGTCAGTAAAAATAATTAATGCTGCTCACATTTTTGTTAAATATTTAGTTAATTTTTTGTTGTTTTTATGTGCAATAAATGCTGATGTTTTTTAAAAAGTATATAAAAAAATGCTTGTATTCCAATGTAATGTTGTGTTAAAATTTCAAAGTAATCGGTGAACAACTTTCGCAGATTTGAGATTATGAACAAACATTTACATTTTCATTTAAATAGACTAGGGCCTAGGGGAAACGCCTGCGTGCTCTGCTCGCCAACCCCGTTGAACCCTTCTATACACATATGTTATGTTTTCTTTACAATAAGGTTGCGATTAATAATAATCTCAAAACAAGATGTATATAATATTAAATTTCCAAATGAAATTATTTCGTAAATTGTACACCATCAGTTATAAAGGTTTTAAAAAATCAGCAATGCTCAGATCTACACTTAAACAAAACTATTAAAAAGTTAGAAATTGAAATAATTGTTTCACAGTTTAAAATCAGCTGTTAATGGAAATATTTGAGCAAACGGCTGATTACTGTACCAACAATAAACGTATGTCATAATTATTTATTATGGCGCTCCCTTTTCCGTACAATATTTGGCATAGTTTGTGTTGTTTTTACGTCAAACAGCTCTTTCCAAAAATCTAACCTAAAAGTTAAACATATAAATAATTTTGTTTCAAACTTTGAAATCAGGAGTTAATGGAACTATTATAGCAAACAGTTGATTACTGTTATTACTATAGTAAATAAATATATTTAATGGTGCTCGCATTTTTGTTAAATATATAGTATAATTTTTGTTGTTTTATGCTGCTAATTTTTTTTTTTTTTAATGTTGTGTTAAAATTTCAAACTAATTAGTGAAGAAATTTCTAAGATTTGATATTTTGAACAAAAGAACATTTACATTTTTATTTATATAGATTATGATATGCATTCCTATATAAGCTTTACATGACTTACCTTTACATTTGAAATTGTTAACCCCCCTACCCCTTTCAAGCCTCCAAAACCATGGAGGGTCAGATATGTTAAAAACAAACTTCTCTTGTCATGCAACACAAGATATATACAAAGTTGTGTTAACTTATTTTCAGTAACAAAAATAACAAGGGGCATTAAAGCGGCTTTATGAATACTCTGTATATTGTATATATACAAATATTTTTATGACTCCACTAAAAATATTCGCACTCTAACGACCTTGTTAGTGAATTTCCATAGAAAAAAAATAGCTATTGCAGTGGTCCTTATGGTAGGACCCGAGGTCGGGAGTAGTAAATGAGCACCGATCATGGTCCCCAGAACACGTTTTAGGGTGTCATTAAAAATCATATATATGTGTTTCATCATACATTGTGTTTCTAAGTCGCTTGAACTGGTAGGTTAGCCAAAAAAATTTACCTGAAGTCAACCAAATTTTTGACCGGAAGTACAATGTGTATAAGGTGTGCACACTCTAACGGACGCATTTTATGTCCGATTTGGTCCAAATTTGGTACACAGGTTGGTTTTCTAAGTCGTTTGTACGAGTTCGTTATCCAAAAAAATTTACCGGAAGTAGACCAAATTGTTGACCGGAAGTAACAGTTTTTTGAGATTTTTTACTAGAATTAAAATTTTTTGAAGTTTTCTTTTTAAAAAAATAGACATATGAAATAATTCTGCACATTTTGTTTTTTTACGCGACCTTATAGCCCATCTGGTTCCCCCCAAAAACAATCAAAACGTAAAATACCGTAAAAGTACCAGAATTAAATCCAGAGCTTTTACCATGGTGACCGATGGCAATATATTTGGTACATTCTGGCAGCAGCTTCCTGAGTAGATCAATTTCCCAAATAGTTGTTTGAAACCCAAAAAAATCTATAAATTTAATTTTGGAAATTCGCTCAACTCACGTCAGATGTTCAGCTGTGTGGTCGAATTATTTTATACCCGATTTAGTACACACGTTGGTTTTCTAAGTGGCTCGGACGAGTTCATTAGCCCACAAGATCCAGCAAAACTGATGCACGTTTTTTGACAGGAAGTAATATTTTTTTAGAGATTTTTCTTACTTGAATGAAATTTTTTGGAGTTTTACCTAGAATAAAAATAAAATAGATTATTATTCTGCACATTTTATTTTTTTAAAAAGATATTTTATCCCGTCTTTTATACTCCCAAACCGAAAATACCCGGTTCAAATGTTATTCATAAACTATTGCAACTTTTAAACTCGAATCAATTACACCAATATGACAACTTGTGTAGATATAGCACAGGATCATTTCAAAATCACAATGTGTGAAAAAAGTTCAGCGCACTTTCATTCCACGTAGAAACAAAATTGCTTGTTTTTCGTTTCAGATTTAGCTGACAAATGTAAATTGGCAATCTTAACTTTAAATTAAAACTGTCAATTTTGAGTAAATTCATTTTCGTATAGTTGTATAAGTTTCGTTTAATAAAAACTTCTTATAATTATATTGTAAAATAGGACATCAAATTAACCGTCTGTCCTACTTAACTTATTTAAAGAAGGTCTACCCTTCAACAAAGTGGATGTTCCAGTGTTTTATTGTTTGACTTGTAAAAGAGTGATGCATATTCTTGGAACTATTTGAAGCGCCTTAAAGTGTGCTTCAGTTTAGCAATGTCAGCTGATTTCCTCGTTGCTTACATAAACTTACACTTTACAATCTGCTCAGTCCCCCCCCCCCCCCCCATCACTTGGTTTTACTGATTTATATCCACAGCATACTAATTGCACTCTTCAACTTCTGAACATTTAGCACAAACTTAAGAAAACTAAACATGATTTGAACAATTAATTTGTACTATATACAAGGTTAGTTCGTTTTACTTTCGCACTACACTATAGTATAGAGAAAGTATATTGATCGCAAAAAAAGTTAAGATTTTTGTGGAAATATCCGTTTTGGGACCCCCTCAGTCCAAAAAAGTGGTTTTTACAAAATGTCTGTAGAGAAAACTATTCCACGAATTTCGAACAAATTTGCACCAAACATGTCAATTAGGCCTGTATTGATAAAAAAAGGGTTTGAAACATTTTGAAAAAACCCTTTTTTAGCCAAAAAATCTATTATTTTTTATTTAAAAAACGGCTCTCTAACGATTTTGATAAAATTTGGTTAATTTGTAGCCCCTAATGTAAAATACCATATGTAAAATACGGAATCCTTCTAAAAGTTCTCGTTTAGCTATTAATAATAATAACTGATTTTTGGGAGTTTTTGGCCAAAAAGGTGGTTGTTTTGAAATTTTGTTCGTGCATCTAAACAGGCCTAATTGTCATGTTTGGTGCAAATTTGTTCGAAATCGATCGAATAGTTATCTCTCTAGCTAATAATAATAATACTTATTAGTTACTCTCCTACTTTAATGTATCCCCTCTCCTACTTTAATACAATTATGAAGTCACAGTTAATCTGTTTAGTAAAATATGTTTGTGAGAAAGCATGTGCCAGTTTCTGGTACCATTTATTTTTTATAAAACAAAACGTGATATTTTAAATGTGTTTTTAATTTAAAATAATAATTTGTCCTTGTGGTTCAAACCCGTTACGCTAGTTCGATCACAAATCTTGCAATCAAGCAGATATTTGAAAACGTCTTTCACAGAATCAATAAAAAAAACATTTATAAAAATATTCTAAACTAAACCCATGTCTGCACTTCACATTTTTCAAAATCAAACTTGAGTGGCCCCGTTTTCGTCAACCGTTAATATTTTACCTAATCTTATGTGTTATACTGTTCTATCCCAAGAGTAGTTCATGGATCTTCTTTATATCTCTAGTGATTTAAAGAGTCCATTAGTTACGATTACATCACGTTTCAAACAGCTGATTGTTTGTTATAGCAGAGTTATTTCATTACTACTAAACAAAATTGTATTGTTTAAATAACACTGATTCAAAGACTACGTATACTTCTGAATTCTACTAACAGAAGTAAATTTGTTCTTTCCATATTCATATTAATATTCAATATTAAAATTGTTTTGAATCCACAACTAATGTGACAGATAACACCACAGAGGAACAAGGTCAAAGCTCTTTGAAGCCGTCAACTACAGCTACATTTACTGCATCAAAGGTACACTTTGGTAAATGAAAAACTGCGTAATTAACATTTATACCGAGTAAAAATCTGTTTCAGTTGCTAATTTCAATGTTTGAATAATAATATTAGTGCAATGTTTGGTTAGTAATAAAGTAATATACTAGTTCAAATCTGTACGAAGTAATAGAACACTCTGTAGGATGTGCTGTACGTTAAACATAATAATTGCTTCTTTACATCACTCAGGGGACTATACAGTACAAACACTGCCTTCGAATGATGTAAAGCAATAGTTACCTCACTTGTAACGTAAGTATTCATTAACAGGGAAGCTATTAAAGACACATTTACTGTAAACATATTTCAAACAAAAGCGTTAAACGCATAGTGAACAGACCACTTTGGAAACCAATTATCATATGCACTGATACATTCAAATAAATGGCGGCTTCAGGTGATGGACTCCCGTCGAATCTGGTTGAAGGCTCATAGATTTTATCCATAGGCTATGGACTGTATGGACAGGGTGATTCAGAGGTATGCGGCAATGTCTGGGAAGCTCATTCTATAGCTAAAAATAAGAAAAAATCATATTAACGTAGCCCTGAGACGCTTCGTTTTCTAGATATCTGCCTTATTGTTTTTTTTTTACAAAATAATTCATAACCTAGAGAACGGTTTGACTGATTGAGTTTAAACTTGGCTTGACGTTTAACCTAATAATGGTCTATCTCAAGAAAAATAAACGATTAAATCCAATCATGTGTTTCAAAATGGCGGCTGTTTGGACATTTCAAACCTAAATTACTCGCAAACCGTACATTTTAACAAAAAATGCCAAGACACCTTTTTTGTAGCCCTTTTGATTTCCTATCTAATGTTAACTGACAAAACAATCGGATGAAGTATAATAGTTAAGCTAAAGACAATGACAGCAAATGTACATACAATAATGCTGTATTTACTGTGTTGGTATAGGATGCCGGGTTGAATAAACCAATTATTACACATAACTTAACTGTTATCCTTCGTCCGATTATTTCAACAGTGACACCATCAAAAGGGCTACAAAAAAGGCGTCTTGACATTTTTGGATAACATGTACGGTTTTTGAATAATTTAGGTTTGAAATTTTCAAACAGCCGCCATTTTTAAATGCATGATTGGATTTAATCGCTAATTTTTCTTGAGCTGAATCATTGTTAGGTTAAACTTCATGCCAAGTTCATGAACTCAATCAGTCAAACCGTTCTCTAGATATGAATTATTTTGTACAAAAAACAAGATGGCGGATTTCTGGAAACGAAGCGTTTTCGGGCCTATGTCTATAAACTTTTTTTTTTTATTTTCAGCTATAGAATGAGCTTTCGAGACATTGCCGCATAGTTCTGTATAACTAAATTTGTAAAAAACATGAAAACCTACCTAAATAAATAACTTTTGCATTATACAAAACTCGTGATTTCCCTTAGATCCATTCCATTATTTGTGTTCGCTGGTAGTCTGTTATTATCTACACTTTGAAGTTCAACTTTTTTATAGCAAAATAAAATGATTACACCCGCTCTTTGCAAAACTCGATAACAAAGCCCAACTTTTAACGCTTTGTTTTGTGACAAAAACATAATTAAACCCCGGAAGAGGGGGATTGTCACGCCGTACACGAACGTCAGTACATTTTGATTAAATGTCGTTACACACAGTAGAATTAGAGTGGTTAAATGTAATTTACTTGTAATACTTCTCTTTCAGTTGCCAATATTACTACAACCGACAATAATGTGTACTTCAAATAAATTTACTTCAAAAATTATTCGAGGACAATTAATTATTTAAATATCAAGATACACCAATTAAGATAATACGACAGGTAATTATTAGATACAATTATGGAAATAAACATTTTCAGAGAATATTGTTAATTTTAAAATTGCTTTATCAAGAGAACTAAAGAGTCACACTAACAAAACATGATAATAACAAACTGACCAGTGCGGATACTTCGCAAGTTGGGTTTTTTTTTTACGTCCTGCTGTTTTGCACTTTAAGACTAATGAAGACGGGACCTACAGTTTTGCGTGGAATCCGAACCACAGCAAATGATGTCTGTTAAGAAACCATTTAGAAAATTATTCGGGGTCAATGGGAACCCACTTTCCTCAGGTGTGCTACATGAAACTGTGACAGAGAGGAGCTAAAGGCTGCAGTAGGGAGCATACCCGATATTGAAGATCTGGCCGAAGTAATGTTAAAGAGTGAAGGCGATGGGAGTGAAGACGATTGCCAAGTTTGTAAAATGTGTACTGTCACAAAACACCACCGAGGCGATATACATATAACACAAGTGATTGGGATGGTTTTTAGCCGGTAGGAGTCCGGCACTACCCTAGTAGGGAATACAGGGTGTCCATGATGGATTTCCAATCCCCCAGGGAAGAAGTAATAGACCAAGTGGCCTACCCTGAAGAAATGTCTGTCTCGGGCTGGGTCTACTGATGGAAGGAAAAAAAGTCATATCAATGTCAGTCTCGCTATTGATCCTTAGCTGTTGTACAATTAGGCCTACATCGCTTTATTTCTAAAGTAGCATTTTACCCTTAGGCTATTTTGTATCCTTCTGTAAAGCTTCACCAAGTAGCAACTGTTTTTATTTTAAAGTAAACAATTAACTGTTCATGGATGCGACAAACTTTGCTCTTAAAATTACATCCAACTTCATTCAGCTCCCCGTACTCCATCTACAGACTTTTTCTTCCAGCTGACGTAAATGAAATTGAAAATAAATCAAGCTTTGTGTGTTTCTTCAAATTAATGTACAATTACCGAAAGAGTATATTGTCTCATGGAAACATAAATTGATATAACGAAACAATTTTCTACTTTGAATTTTAGAAAATAAGAGCCGATTAGTAAGGAATGTGAGTGAATGTTTTAACGTTTGCCGCGAGGTAGGTAATCATTTCGGTTTTGGTTAAAGTTAGAGAGAAAACTCGACGGCCACATCTTTTGTACAAAGTGAGACGATTGTCTAGTTTATAATTATTAACTGTATACATTTAATTTGCTAACGCGAGTTGAGTGAATTTCCAAAATTAAGGTTATATTTTTAGGGTTTCAACTATTTGGAACGTTGGTCTACTCACGAATAGCTGTCTGCGTGTACGAAATATTTGCGAAGAATTTGTTTGCATCTCAGCCTCCAGCCTCTGGCTAACGCGTTGTTACGTTCCGCTCGCAGCGGAAAACTCCTTTTGGATTTGAATCGGGTACTTTTATGATATTTTACGTTGAGTTATATTTAGGTCTAAACAAATATATATACGTGCAAGTATACATATAGCATTTATTAGTTACTGCTTCATTGTATATGTTAATTGAATGCAAGTGCCTCCGAGTCGAGTTATTGCTTCTAGTTGTAGTTACTGCTTCTACGGATGCAGTAACTCATAATTGAAAATACGATGAATATTTCCTTGCCGTTCTGAGATGCAGAATGTTTATAAATGAAAGTCTAGATGTGCGCGCGCAACAAAACCTCTAATTGTAAGGTTTACACTCGGTGTATAAACGATCTCACCAATTCTACTTTGTCAGAAGCTGCAAATAAGCAGTTGGCCTACTATATTCCGCTAACACAACACATTAGCCTTGCCACAGATTAGAGATTACTGTATATGCATGTACCTTCAATTAATTACTTATTAATATTTGTTAATTGTGTTTGTTCTTTGTATAAGTATGTGATTAATACATTGTAAACAAATCTTCTTAAATGCTGGGATAAAAATTACTTCGGCTCGCATTAAAATTAAAAATATTGAAATTTGAAAATATCGGGTCAACATTTTTAAAATATAGTGTGGGGTAACGTTTTATATGTTCTTAGGTACGGGAAAACCGATTTTGAGAGTTAAAAAGTCGTATCGTGACGGGTTCACATTTTTGGATTAACATTTTGAAAATACAGTGTGGGGTATCGTTTTATATGTTTTTGGGTACGGGAAAACCGATAATGACAGTTAAAAAGTCGTAGCACAACAGGTTCACATTTTTAGATTA
>JAGFPH010000241.1:518346-531125 GCA_018207615.1 Philaenus spumarius | reverse complement strand
TTTTTAATCATGTGTAATATATTGTTTTGATGTTAATTAGTAAATACAAAACCTGTTCTCAATTAATACATAAACGATTCTCTGCCTTGAAATTAAAATTTTATTTGAATAAAACTGGTTGTGTTATGCGAGTTTTTGTTTTTTTGAACGTATTAAAATTGGGCAAATGTGACTAAGCATTGTTCTAGAGGAATCCGCTCTTAAAAATTTAGGTTACTCAAAATAGTTTGCGCTTAAATACCGCTGCTACTGAGGGTTAGTACCAGACATATTTAGCCTTTATTTCAAGAAAATGTTAATTTTCAGTTCTGTCCTCACATCGATAATAAGTTCCGGTGCCCAGGTGTGGTAATCATATATAAATTATATGATTAAGTGGAAGTGATACAGCACTTTTTTATAAAAAAAAACTATTTAAATTGCCTGATAATGCTCCTAACTACACTTTGTTTCTGGAAACTGAAATACATCCTATTTGTGTGTATACAATCAAATTGCATTTGCTGTATATAATGACATGTTTGAAGCTACCTTCTACTAAAGCAGGTACTAGTGAAAAAGGTGCATTTGTATAAAGAGTGGGAAGTTTTATGTCGGCTTTATGACTTTTGAAATAATTACATGTTCTGAATTATTGGAAGAGGAAGCTATAGACAGAATTAAGACTCAAATTGCCTAACAGTGGTCGTTCTTCTATCTGCTTATATAAATCTAGACAGTAACACTGATTCACTGACATTAATTATTAGGCACTTCCCGTAATCGGACTCCCCTCGACCTCATACTTGAATTAAAGCTCTCGACGAGAAACTCTTGGGAAAATTGCCAGAATATAACATTTTAATATTGGAAGCACCTTTTTGGCGGGAAAGATTTTTTAGATTTTTGCAATTTTTTCACTCTGAGCGCGTTTTGTAAGAAAACGATTAGAGATAGCAAAAAATGTTAAATACAAAAGTTGTAGAAAATTAAATTTCAAACAAGGGGTTTTCCATCAGATTGAAGATCCAATCATCCGTTTAGCCACTATTCATCCGAGAAGGGAGGCTCCGCCCAACGTCTTTAAAGCTAGACGGGTTCACCAATTCACTGATATAAGCTAAGAGGCATTTCCCATAATCGCACCCCAATCGACCTCATACTTGAATTAAACCTCTCGACGATAAACTTTCAGAAAAATTGGTAAAAGTTAACATTTTAAATTTTTAAAGCACCTTTTGGGCGGGAAAGACTTTTCATTTTTGCACTTTGATCACTTTTTGTAAGAAAACGGTAAGAGATAAAAAAAATATTAAATACAAAAGTTGTAGAAAATTTAATTTCAAACTAACAATTTAAGATCCAATCATCTGTACAGCCGCTATTCACCCGAGAAGGAGCTCCGGCACACCATCCTTCAAATTTCCCATGTTAATCTTATGGAGATGATGTTTAATGAGTTTGAGTCAGCTGCCAAATAAAACAGCTGGTTTATGCTCAATCACCTATGTACAAACGAGCCAAAGATTAACGAGATTCTTTAGCGAATTTTCCAACTGCGACCGAAGCGAAGCAGCCATCTGAGGCCGAACGCCGAGGCGGGGTTGGGACGCGAAACCCCTAGTTGTTTTATAAACTGTTGAACTTTACTACAGATTATTTAAAAAGTGACAGGAAATTTTATTTCATTATTTGGTTTTTAAAAGCCAGGACGGAATTGGTAAATTTAAATAAATATTCCTATTCAGTTACGTCCAAACTGTGTTCCTTGCGTCAATAAAGTGGAAGACATCCGACATTTTCTTGCTGTGTGTCTTATACTCGAGCAGTTTAGACGCCAAATTTTCGAGAAGGATGTATTGTCTACTCAAGAACTATTACATCACCTAAATGGAAGTCTCTGGACTAAAATAAGTAAATTTTGCAGCAAAGCCTGGGCATATAGGTTTAGTTTAAGTAAAGAGTTTAATTTTTAGTATTATTATTTGTTGTTTTTCTTCCTTCAGAAATTTATGGTTTTCTTTCACTATTGCATATAAAAAATAATTATCAGTTGATTTTAAACATTGCAAAAAATAGGTTCAGTTAAACTAAAGGGTTACATTTTCAAGTAATTAATTTTTAGTATTATTATTTGTTTTTTCTTACTTCAGAAATTAGTGGTTTGCTTTTACCGCTTATGAAAAGTCGATTGGTTGATTTTAAACACTGTAATCGATTGATTTGTTTTCTTTTTTCTCTAATTTTTTCTCATGGGTAAAGTGATAACTCATGTGTTGACAAGCCCTCTGACGGTCTTTGGACCGAGAGTATTGTCAGGGAGCTATATTTGATTGTATGTTACAAATCATTTTGTAGAATATATTTAATAAAGACATATTATTATTATTGTTTAGCCTTTATTTCTAAAAAGATAATACCCGACAAGTTTTATATTATTCGTTAAACAGTGTTAGCTTAGAATAAATTAAAACAATTTTATTCAGGGTTGCAGAAATTTTTTTTGTAATTTTAATATGTTTTACAGTACTTATAACATTTAATTTCCACTTACAATAGGGAAGTTAGTTAACCTAATTTTAAACTTATAATCTTCTCTTATAAAGTGTAATGTGTTTTTATCTACTGAATATTTAAACATAATGGTTTAGCGCTGGGTTGTTTCATGAAACTTTTTATTAAATGTGGTTTTCCAGACGCATTTAAAAGAGACAAGTCTTTTTAAATAAAGTTTAATTGGATGATGAATTCAGTTGTTTTAAAAGTGATTTAATTATGGCACCGCACTCTTTGTGGTTTCATTTCTTGTGTAGTGGCAACAATGGTTAATGAGCGACAGCGTTACGTTCCTGCTACCTAAATGCAATTGAGTTTTTTTCAACTTTTATAATTGGATACGCGCTTGTGCATCAAACAGTATAATTACTGTCCACGGGGATTAAAAACAGTTTTTTTTTTTGTATTACGAAATATTAATAAAACTGTTATCGGTTTATCTTTTTCGTAAATGTATATCGAGCTCGACTTGTGAGAACATACAGTTGATTTTTGCACGATACATCTCGCGCACAGAATCTAAACTCGTACGTGTATTTACTCAAGCGCGTTTCAAAGACAACGCCGCCATCTTCAATGGTTCAAAAATTAAAGTATAAGTAAACTAACTACACATTTGTAAAACAAAAAGGGGCTTAAACCTACTTTACGATAATGCGGGCTTAACAACCACCTACCGTCATTCTAACTGTCTTAAATTTAACTTAAGTCTTACTAAACTAATATTAATATCTAAAAATACATTTTTTGTATTACATTAATAAGACTCGTCCCTGTAAAGAACGAATGCGCATCGCGCGCGGCGCAGATCCCCTACTACTGCGATTATAGTGTTAAACCCCTCTGAGGATGATTGTTTTTGTTCCTTGTTTTGTGGTTTGGGTTTTTTTTTTAAATCAGTGTGACAAAATAAGGTATTAAAAAGTGAATGTTCGATGGCCGGAAGTATACTAGGTGACTCTTAGGGTTGGAAGGAAGGGCGTGAGTGTGAAGGTGCGTGAGTGTGAAGGTGCGTGCGTGCGAGGGAACTTGACCTGGCCTCCATTATTACATGACAGTTCCTCACATTGACACTTCCACACACTGCCCAAAATACTGACACTTCCCCACAGCCCTTGGATGCGGCTACCTGTTTAATGACTCAGAAATAATCTCGACTGACAGTTCCCCCCCCCCCCCCTTCCACACTCGACAGAAATGCAAGAATAATAAAAAAAAACCTAAAAGGTTCTAGCCTATAGTATTTAGTCACAATATGTTTACCTGTATTCAACATTAACAGTAGAATGTACAACAACGTCGTTGTCTGCAAAAATATTAGGATAGGGTCGAATAGTAAACTTACGCCAACACTCTGTAACCTACAATGCTAACTGGCAAAAGTATATGTCTACATTAACACTCCGGCGGTTAATGAACTTAGGCTAGTTCGTTGGGGGGAGGGGGAGGGGAGATGTATGTCAGTCGAGATTATTTATAAGTCATTAAACAGGTAGCTACGTCCAAGGGCTGTGGGGAAGTGTCAGTGTGGGGAACTGTCCCGACATCGGCCTCCAGGAGCTTCCGTTTGCTCCTACTATACAATACTTACTGCTAAATACTACTTGTACTGGTGTGAAAACTATAAAATACAAAATAGATTAGGCAATTTCTTATTTCAATAACATATTAGTTTTGCCAATGAATAGTCAAATATTTAAAATGCAATGTTTTGTTTTATTGCCCATAAATTTTCTAAAATTTGTAATATTTAATATTTTAATAAAATTTCCAGTAAATTACACAAAAGTCTACTGAATAATTACAAATTAAAACAAATTCTAGTTTTCATATACCAGCATTCTTAATATGGGAGTTAATTCTCTTAATGCATTTTAGGCATTCCGAAACATAAACAGATCACTTTCATGTTTCATACAGTTCATGTTCAGAGTTAGTAAGCAATGTTTGTGTTTGTTATATATTGTTATAACACAGGTATTGAAGATTAACAAAGGATTATTAACATTAAACAGTAATTGTTTTATGCATTTATCTCTCGTGTCCTGGTGGTTTACCTTCCGGCCATACACACCCATCGGGAATGCATTCAACATGCAATCATGCATTAAGTATGAGCATGCCATTAATTGTCTTGAATAAATTATTGGTCGTACACAGGAAGTTCTGGGAACGTAAATATTTAAAAGAAAATCTCACATTTCGGACTGTTACATTAAATATTCATGGGAGTCACATTTGCGTACAAGCAAACGTGGCATAAATATTTTGTTAGGCCTATTATTTTTAATGTTCCGCTTACACACTTCCTCAGAAAGGGTCAATGTAATTTAATTACAAGTAAAAAAACAAAGACCAAGACCGGGATTTGAACCCGATACTTTTATGATTCCGACGTTGCGCTCTACCGTCTGAGCTACAATGATCACTCCAGAGTCTACCCTAATCACGAGGTATTTAGTCTATTAATTCAATAATTGCAGTAAAACCGTACAAGTGAGATAACACCTACCGATATCTGGAGTGATCAGGATGGCTCAGACGGTAAAGCGTTATGACGGATTCGTAAAGGTCCCGGTCTTGGTCCATTTTTGTTTTTACTTTCTCCCCCCTACACGTAGTAAATGAAGAAAGCATTGTTTTCGTCCAAATTTTCAAATTTGAATTTTTAATGGAATTATCTGTGTTGGTGCTTCCTGAACCCAAAAATATTTTTAGTGAAATTATTTGTTTTGGTGCTCCTTGAGCCCCAAAAAGTGGTTTTTTTGGTGATGTCTGTTTGTGTGTGTGTTAGGTTGTGTTCAGAGCTGGAGACCAGACCAACGGTCCAATTTCGATGAAATTTGGTATGTAGGTGTATTTCTGGAATATCTCAAGGCTTTTTTTCATTTTTAAAAATTTTTGATTTTGAAGGGGCTTAACCCCCAAAAAATGACCAAAAAACGAGAAAAATCTAAATTTAAAAAAACTGCTCTAACGATTTTGAAAAAAATTGGCTTATTTGTAGCCATTAATGTACACTACATATGCAAAAAACAGCATATTTCTAAAAATTCTACTTTAGGTAATAATAATAATAATAACAGATTTTTGGGTTTTTTGGCCAAAAAGGGGGTTGTTTTTCAAAATTGTTAAAAATCCTTTTTCGTGCATCTATACAGGCCTAATTGACATGTTTGGTGAAATTTTTTTCGAAATCGATAGAATAGTTTTAATAATAGTAATAATAATAATATTATTATTATAATACAATATGGATGTGTGTACATGCATCTAATATTTTCCATGGTATGTCCTACTTTTTCAATTCTAAATAACCACCTCCTATGCTACTCTTGGGAAGGTATAAAGTTTCAACTGGGAGAAAGTATGTGGCAGTTGTCTGGTACCGTTTATTTCACTTGTAATTTAATTTAATAAATATTTTGTTTATTCATTAACAAATCTGGTTATGCACACTTTTTGCCAATCCTAGCGATGTCTCATTCATCATATTCGTTGACGCTATACAAACTCGATCTTTAGAACGACTTTAGTTTTGATGTGCTGGATTTGAAAGTAGTTTGCGTGTTTATACCTATTGCTCCCAAGGATTATGAAGTTTGCAGTGGAGAAACTAACTTTGTATGGTACTTTAATGTATTTTACGTTTTGATTATTGATTTTGGGGCTGTAAGGCCGTGTACTAAAATGCGCAGAATAATATCCTATATTTATTTTTGTAGATAAACCCCAAAAAGATTTATTCTGGTACGAAAAATCTCAAAAAAAATATTGCTTCCAGTCAAATATTGTATTTTCTGTTGTTGGATTTTTTGGCTAACAAACACGTCTGAGCGATTTAGAAAACTAACGTGTGCATCAAATCGGACATAAAATGTGGACATTAGAGTTCGAACACGTATATATTTTAATTTAATGACACCACAAAACGTGTATTGGCGAACAATATCGGTGCTCAATTACTACTCCCGATCTCAGGTCTCACCATAATAATCACTGCATAACTCATCTTTCCAGTGAGAATTGGAGTTCAGTAATTAATAGATATTTACGTTACAAGTGATGAAACTGCTTCTTTATATCATTCGAAGGGGGTGTTGTGCTGTACAGTCCCCTGAGTTATGTAAAGAAGCAATTATCACATGTAACGTACAATATTTTCCCTAACCCCTCATTTAGCAGGGTGTTCTATAACTTTATACAGTAAATAAAACCAACACAAATTTTTAACCAGTAAATTATTTTATTATTAACCAAACATTGCACTAATATTATCAATGAAACATTGAAATTAAAAACTGAAACAGATTTTTACTTGGTATAAATGTTAAATGTATAGCACCAATTCTTCCGTCGCTTTAGTGGCTTCATTTTCTATATCTGACGGTAGACTATCGTTCTCGCTCATTTTTAGAATATGGAAAGAACAAATTTACTTTTGTTAGTGGAGTTCAGAAGTATACGTTAGTCTGCGAATCAGTGTTTAGTAAATACAATTCAGTTTGGTAGTATTGAAATTAATCTACTATAACAAACAATCAGCTGATCTAAACGTTTTAAACAAACAGCTGTTTGAAGCGTGATGCAATCGTAACATATGAGATTTAAATTAGATCATTGAATTAGTCCTGGGATAGTACAGTTTATAACGTGAGGTTAGGTAGAAATTATTATAAATGCAACGCATTCAGCCCAAATAGAACAAAAACTAACAAAAGATTTAGGGCACATGCTGTATCCTAATAAACGGTGCCAGATAACTGCCACATACTTTCTCCCAGTTAAAACTGTATACCTTCCCAAGAGTAGTATTGGAGGTGGTTATTTAGAATTGCAAAAGTAGGAAAATGTTACCGTGGAAAATATGAGATGCATTAACACACATCCATATTATATTATTATTATTAAAACTCTTCGATCGATTTCGAACAAATTTGCACCAAACATGTCAATTAGGCCTGTATAGATGCACGAAACAAGTTTTTGAACAATTTTGGAAAACAACCCCCCTTTTTGGTCCAAAACCCCCCAAAATCAATTATTATTATTACCTAAACGAGAATTTTTAGAAAGAGGCGGGTTTTTGCATGTGGTAGAGTACATCAAGGGCTACAAATAAACCAAATTTTATCAACATCGTTACAGCCGTTTTTGAGAAATTTAGATTTTTCTCGTTTTTTGGCCATTTTTGGGGGGTAAAACCCCTTAAAAATCTAAAATTTGAAAATGAAAAAAAATACCTGGAGATATACCAAAACTACACCTACCTACTAAATTTCATCACAATCGGACGGTTGGTATGGTCTCCAGCTCTGTACACATCCTAACAGACACACGGGCAGACATAAAAAACAAACACTTTTTTGGGTTCAGAGAGCACCAAAACAAATAATTCCACTAAACATATTTTTGGGTTCAGGGAGCACCAACTCAGATAATTCTACTAAATGTTTTTGGGGTGTTCAGGGAGCACCAAAACAAATAACTCCACTAAAAATTGGAAAATTTGGACGAAAACAATACTTTATCCATATACTACGTATAGGGGGTAGGAAGAAAAAATATATAAAGACAAATTTAAATTATGTTGTTAATTTTTTAACAGTTTCATAATCTGCAGGCAATTAAAAATTCTCTGAACTTATTTCATTAGTCATGTTTAAATATAATGTAAATTTGTATTTATTTAAGCCACAGATGAACGGAGAAAATATCTTTAACGAATGAATGTATAACAAATCAGACGTAACAATTCAAAACTTTTAATGTGCAAGGAAAACTATTAAGTCGCTAAATACACAAGAGCTAGGGATGAGTGCTTCGGTGGGGAATGTGAGGACTGTATATCAAAATGTTTATAAAAAAAAAACTTTAAAATGACATAAGATTGAATTCTACTTAGGTCAATTCTATCAGATATAAGTATTCTAATAATACTAAATCTATCTTATATCTTAAAAAATTGCTTCTAAATTGATTTCGTAAATTTTATTTTTTACAACATTTTCTAAGATGTAGGAGTCGACTTACACGTTTTTTTTTAGGTCAAACACTTTGAAATAAAAATGTTTTGTCTCTTGAAGTTTTTTCCAAAAATTCTTCCTTTTCGAGATATTATAACAACTTTATGACAATTTATTACAACACGTCTAAACCCTAAGGCCGCCGTTTTGTTTTGGGTGGTCCGATTTTTATTTTCTTTATGTCATGATCCTAGTTTTACATATACCTTTAAAATGAGGTATCACATGACCATACTTCCCATTTAAAAATTTTGATTTGCCCCCAAAATCCCCCATTTCCGGTTGCTTCAAAAGATACTTTGGGTTAAGTTAGTATCGTTCCCTAAAGGATATTTTTTTGTTTTAACAAACACAAAAGTTAAAGGGAGTTAAACAAACACATTACATTATAACCACCCTGTTTGTATATGTAATGATGAAATTAAAATTAAATTGAATAATTTTCTATAATAATTAATTACAAAATTTTCTCTCATTTAAAACATCATAAAAATCGAACAAGTAGATCTCCGGAAATGGGTATCAATAATAGGGTCACTAAACGTTTAAGGCTACGATGATTTTTTAAATAGGTTTAAGTATAAAGATATAGTCTCACTAAAAAAAAAAATAATTTAGTACCAGATTGTTATGTTTGCAGTGGTTTTTTCGAACATTTTTCATAATTTATATGAAAAGAAAATGATACAAAATGTTTCGAGTTTACGTCAATTCTCTTTATCGATTGAGTAACTGAAGTTAACTAATGAGTAAACTAAACAGACAAAGTAGAGGTTTGCTATCTAAACGTAAGATACAAATACGAATAAAAAAGAACCCAACCACAATACTAAAACTGAGATGTCGTCAAAAATGTATTTTACGTTGAAGAAAATAAATAATTTTATTCATATATTTATAAACTAGTTGAAATCCCTGCGTGCTCCGCACACCAACCCCGTTGGAACCTTCCATAAACATAATCATGCTATGTTTTCTTTATAATAAAGGATTAATAATAACCCCAAAGCTAAGATTGTAAATAATTTTAAATGTTCAAATCAAATTATTTCGTGTGTTTTTATAACAGCAGTTTTAATAAAGGTTAAAAGAACCAGCAAGGCTCAGGTCTGCACTTTAATAAAAACCTAACCTAAAAGTTAGAAATACAAAATAATTGCTTCAAAGTTTGAAATCAGCAGTTAATGGAAATATTGGAACAAACAGCTGTTTTATCTGTTAGTTTATTCAATTGGTTTCTATGGTAATAAATGTACATACATCTGTTTGTTCATTGGTCTAGGCATAACCTAAGAATTTTTTCCGACTAATTTTACAAATATTTAAATTTAAATTGTTTTTATCAAAATGAATTATAGAATATCTTGCTCGGTGATAGTGCAGCTTTTTATTAGTAAAACTATTTTTTCAATCGGTTCAGTAATTCCAGAGATTACCCCCTACATACACACAAACAAACAAATTTTACCTCTTTATAATATTAGTATGTATGAAAAATGGTATAAGCTCGTTAAATGTCGATAAAACTTTCAATAAAAGTTAAAGTTAAACTCCTTTCCCACAAAGGACTCTTATAAACCTAAAATATTTAAATCCAGGATCAATACACAGTGAACATATTAAGACCGGAACTCTTAAAAATTAATTGTATATTCGACGGTTGCAAGAAACTTCTCAGTGCGCCATATAATCGACTCTCTCACCTTATTCTCGATTCGATTCAACTCTCCATCGGCAATGTTCAAACTTCCGAAAACACAAATTACATTTTAATAATTAAAAAGCAAAGTCGGTCAGTCGTATGTAATGCGATTTGTACCTCTGTCGGCCGACGACTGAATAAATAATATGATTCCATGACCGGGTCGCGTGCACAAGGTCATGCAGGGAGGGACAATGCTCATATAATTCCGCGAAACTAGCATTACCTCGCGGCTGATTAATCTGAAAGGAAAATGGGGGAGAAATTGTAAATTGAAATTTGCAATGTGTATTGTTTTGAAACAGTTCCGAATAAATCCTTAGGTATAGTACTGAATGGAAGGGCAATATGTGTACTATCAACACTTAGTTAGAAAGAAAATGTAAACGTTTTATTAATAAAAGTAAAAACACAAATAATTCGCTCAAGCAACTGAACTGCTGACGTAAGTTTATATGTTTTAGGGTTTCAACTAATTGAGAGTTTGGTCAATACACGGAGGCAACTATTCAGGGCTAGTGGCGGCTGGTGAGTTATTAACTTGGCGGTTGCAATTATGTGGAGAGAATTTCTGGGGGGTCTGGGGGTATGGAATATGAACAAAATTTAACACATTATTTTAGATGAGGAATTACACGTGGAATTATACGTTTTTGTCTTAATTACACCAACATTTTTAACTTAGATCCATTAAAATGGTTTGGTTACCATTACGTACAAGTGAAACAAGTAGAAAATGTTTAGCTTTCAGTTAAGGGTATACTAGCTTACAATAAAATAGTAAATAAACTGAAAATAATTTAAATCATGCATGAATAAACATAGAATTCAGGCACATTATATGTTTAAATATCACTAACCTCATTTAAAAAGAAAGTCCATCCGTCTGTTCTTCAGAAGGGTAAACTTAACAGAATTTTAATTTTATAATAATCATAACCTGAACATAGCATTAACATAATCGGATTTATGAACTCGCCCCATATCCTATTTAGGAACTTGGCCTATCCTTTTTTGTTGAAAAACTATTATTTGAATTGTAAGGATGTTTGAAAATAGATTTGGGATAATGGGTTCAAACATTTTGGTAATAGGTTGTGGCCTATCATTAAAACTATAATCAAATCACGAATGGCACGAATATTAATTATGAAAATAATATTAACAGCATTTGATTGGCGTGTAATCAACACTACACACTACACTCTCTGTCTAGGCCCACTCAATTGCTACAACTTATGAAGAATAATGTAAAAAGCTCTATTTATTGCAATGGAATCCAGACCAAAGACACTAAATTATATTAAAACAATCTAAAACAAATAAACACCAAACACAGCTAGCCAAAATACGAGAACAAAACTAACAACACATAACCTCAAAATGTCTTGCATTATTCACTAAACAAAACATGAAATATGAACATCAAGGCATTATGGCGGGCAAAACCTAGCGCCCCGGTGGCTTGTTGTAGAATTTTAGTGCACCTGAAGGCTTTATGTGAGTTGCCATAGCAACTCATTTGTTACAAATTCCCCAGCAGTTTCAATGATAATAACTGTATGGTTGCAGAAGCAGTGCGTTCCGAGACGCTGCCCGCGAAGGTTGGTTTGATGTTCTTCGGCTTTTCAACCGTTTGGGGACATTCTTGGCAGTAAATTTTGGATTAAAAATAGGTTAATATTGAAATGCACTGATATTTAAATAAATATTAATGTGATTAATTATTTGTTTTCTTTATTGGGGGTTGTGCAACCAAACAACCTTACAAGGAGCCGCCACTGTTCAGGGCCGATGTGAGTAGACAAATTTCCCAAATTTAATAGTTGGTTGAAACCCTAAAACACAGAAACTTTATTTTGGAAATTCACTCAACACATGTCAGCTGTTCAGCTATCTCACCTAATTATTGTACAACTATTTCAGGTTAAAGTATTATTTATAGATCAGTTTCTTTTAAATTTTATATTGAAGTCATATTTTAAATTATGTGGTACCCGAGGCTTCGCCTGCAGATATGATAACATAACTAAAAGGATTATTATACATAAAAAGGGTAATTATTGTGCCTTACCATTTACGCAATTTAAAAAATATACTATTTTAGATCCGAGTTAAATGGCCCAAAAGACTCACAGTGATTTTCGCCCAGAACGATCTACGTATCCCTTTTAGGCCTACGTAAATTTAGTAGCTGTTGTCACTATTTTGACCATAATTTTTACACATTTCAATTTTAAATATTTCCGGGATAAAAAGTAGCCTAGATTAATCTCTGAAAAAAGATATGCAAATTAAAGTTTCGTCATAATAGGAACAGCCATTGCGGAGATTAGCTGGGACAAACAGACAGACAAACAATTTTAAAACATTTGTTTAGGTTTTGGTAAAGTGTGAATAACCATATGAGATTAGACAAAGTATGTATTATGAAATCACAGACGAACACTTAAATTTTATTTATATGTATTGCAACGGATAAACCTTATGCAATGCGTGAAAAATTGAGTTTTGTT
>JAGFPH010000241.1:493642-504656 GCA_018207615.1 Philaenus spumarius | reverse complement strand
GAGGTTAATTAATGGCAAAGTTCGCGCCTGAACTATTTTAAACCCCATCAATTTGAAACTTTGAGACATTTTATTCGACGATAGAAATTATTTCGTCTAGCAAGTTTAGTTATTGAGGTGATGTATGTTTAAGAACATTTATAATTTTAACTTTTAAGTAAATAGCTTGTAAACTCTGTCATACACAGAAAAGGGATGTTTTTGAATCCCCTCAACATTTGTAAGATCCTAAAAAGGGCAAAATAATTGTGAGACTGTTAATTTGTCTATCTGATAATATTACATAGTTTCAGTTGTATAGCTTGTAGGACGTTAGTTTAATTTATATTTATTGTATAGATAACCTCTTAGATTGAAGTAACTTTAACATTGAAATAACATTGATATCAATGATATGGATAAACTGTGAAAGTTTTAGTGAAATCTGTCGAATAGTTTTTGAGACTATATACGGCCAAAAAACAATGAACCAAAGAAACTAACATTCATCTATATGTATAAAAGCAAAATACCACTCACACACTCACTCACTCATCACGATTTCTCAAAAACTACCGAACGTATTGAAATGAAATTTGGTATGTAGCTTCCTCTAGGGCCATAGGTGCTCACTAAGAAAGGGTTTGAAAAAATTTGAATTTTTAGGGGGAGTTTGGGGGATCAAAGTTATTAAAAAACGATTTCTTCAAAACTACCGAACGGATTGGAATGAAATTTGTATGCAGCTTCCTCTACTAAAATCATAATTTCAGATCTTTTATTATTATGACAATAGTGCTTTTATTATTTAAGATTTATATATATATAAAAGCCAAATACCATTCACTGACTGAACACTTAAAAAGAATACAACTACGTTAAAAAGACTGAAAATAAGCAACGCCGTACGGGTCAGCTAGTTTATATTTATAGAGATTAAATAAGGCTTACTAAAGTTTGTTTTCTCTTTGTGATATTTACTTATTTACTAGCGACTCTGCTCCTGGACGCTTCACCTATCCCAATCCCGCCTCAGCCTGTGGCCTCAGATGGCTGATTCGCTTCGCTCACATTTGGAAAACTCGCTAATATTTGGCTCGTTTGTACCTGGGTGACCGTGCATCGCTCAGCAATTAACATCTGCATTGTATCTATAATGTATCTATTCGAATACTTAGTGACTTTAAAGGTGGTATAAAAAGAAGTTGCATCTATTCGAATTCTAAGTGATTTGAAAGGTGGTATAGTAAGAAGTTCAGAGTTTAAAATTGTATGCGCATTTTTGCAGACATAACACCTAGCGCATTCGATTTCTGACGTCAAAAAACCCCTATATGCAAATTTTCATCAAAATCGTTATAGCCGTTAGCGAGATCCCCGAAATAAATTTATAAATAAACAAATATACAAGAATTGCTCGTTTAATAAGATGATATTAGAAATATGAACTTTTATGTAATTTTACATTGCAAGTTTAATTTATATACAGTATAATCTACGCTGGGTTTTGTTAAAAGTATTACTGGTGATGGGTGAAATTAGCTGTTATATAATATGTCACTCACGTACGTACGTACGTATTATGTACACTCGCTTTTACAGGAGTTGATAAAAATGAAAAAAAAGAGCAAACCGAGTGAAACACTGGTTTTCTGCTATTTACTGATAAATGATGGTTTCAGAAAGATACTTAACATGTAGTATGAAGTAGAAATTACATAAATACTTTACACACACCTTCTGTGAAAAGACGTCCGCAATGAAAGCAGCTATAAAACAGAGAGTAGAAAGTATTGCTGCATTTCCCAAGTTGACGATTTAATAACACTTGCTCCAGAAGAATCAACCAAATTAGAAGAGAAACATTTTGCCAACATATAAGTGAACATTGCAAACCATTTCGGAGGTTACAATGCAATTCTGACATAAAACTCTGTTGAGCAATATTTTAGTAGCATGTAAGAGCACACATTTTCAGATGAAATATATACTCGTAATATAAACAAGTTTGCCCTTTATTTTTGTGAATTTCAGGTAAATTTCCTACATTTGATGTTTTTATACTTTACAAATTGAATCCATACAAGACTAAACTAGGACTAAACGTTTAATTATGTTTGTTCCAGCATAATTTCCGAACGACTGTGACGATCCATATGAAACTTTGCACATGAAGAATATATTTGAATTGTGGCACATATAAAGAAGATACTTGTAATGTGGCATATATAAAGAAGATACTTGTAATGTGGCACAAATAAAGAAGATACTTGTTATGTGGTATATATATAAAGAAGATAATTGTAATGTGGCATGTATTTAATAAGATACTTGTAATGTGGCACAAATGAAGAAGATACTTGTAATGTGGCATATATAAAAAAGATACTTGTAATGTGGCACAAATAAAGAAGATACTTGTAATGTGGCATATATAAAGAAGATACTTGTAATGTGGCATGTATATAATAATATACTTGTAATGTGGCACAAATAAAGAAGATACTTGAAATGTGGCACATATAAAGAAGATACTTGAAATGTGGCACAAATGAAGAAAATATTTGTAATGTGGCACATGTAAAGAAGATACTTGAATTGTGGTACATATACAGGTGACAATTGTAATGTATAACGTACAAAGAAGATACTTGTAATGTGGCACATATAAAGAAGATTTTTTTTTTGTATTGTGGCTTATATAAAGAAGACACTTGTAATGTGGCACATATAAAGAAGATATTTGTAATGTGGCTTATATAAAGAAGAGACTTGTAATGTGGCACAAATAAAGAAAATACTTGTAATGTGGCACATGTAAAGAAGATACTTGTAATTGGCACATATAAAGAAGATATTTTTTTTTGTATTGTGGCTTATATAAAGAAGATATTTGTAATGTGGCGTATATAAAGACGATACTTGTAATGTGGCACAAATAAAGAAGATACTTGAAATGTGGCACATATAAAGAAGATACTTGTAATGTGGCACACTTAAAGAAAGTACATGATGTGGCACATACAAAGAAGATACTAGAATTGTGGCACTTATAAAGAAGATACTTGTAATGTGACACATATAAAGAAGGTACTTTTAATGTGTCACATAAAAAGAAGGTACTTGTAATGTACCACATCCCTATAAAGAAGTTAGTTGAAATATACCAAATATAAATAAGGTACTTGAAATGTGGAACATAATATTCTCAATCGTTGTGTATGGAACGTACCATTTTCATTTCGATTACTCGCGTATAAGGAGTAAAAATGGTGAATACTACTTTTAAAGGAGAAATTATTTGTAGTAATATATTTGAAACAGATGAACTGAAAATTGGTTTAAAGAAGACAACTTTAAATACGCTTTACATGTAGTTCATAATCACATGATCTATCTTATGTTTTTAAATTACTAAAAATTGTATATTTGTAAATGTTTCCTGGAAAACGGTTCTAAGGATTTACTTGCAATTTAGTATACAAGATGGTTTTTACCCAAGGATTCCTGTAGACATAGTAAACGTTATCGGAAAATGAATTTTCTAAAAGTTTTTCAGAAATTGTATATTTTAAAATAATTTCTCGTAAATGGCTCTACGGATTTCCTCGAGATTTGTTATAAAAATAATTAAGTAACATTTAAAAATGAAGTGCGGAACAGCTTTGGAAGATCTTATGATTAGAAGAACTTTTTACTCGTAATGGTTAGTTTACAAATCCCTTACTTTGCCGGAGAGCCAATTATAAAACACAAAAGAGTATAAAACACGTTTACATAATTTATTAACATTGTATACATGTAGAAAACATGCAAAAACATATCTATATGAATATTAATTAATTCAAAAATAACACGCTTAAAATTACTGAATCTAAACAGAACCTTACACGTTACTTTAATAAATTAAACCGATATATATTCTCTACTTCCAAGTTTTAATGAACGAACTACATATGAGAGTGTTTCTAAAGAATCGAATTAGGCTTAAAATAGAACTCCGCGTATTCCCATGGGACTTGGCCGCCATTAGTTTCTTTTGTAAAACTCTGTAAGCTTACTACTCCCTACAATAGACTCTGGACCTTGTGCTCTTCGTTGTAATCATATTGTAAGGAAGGCAATTTGAATATAATCACTTTTATATACTTTGAAAGAAAAACCTATGCGACGCTGTTACTTAGGAAACCTTTTCATTGGCAGCAAACAAACGTATTATATAAATTTACGTTTACAATATGTTTATTAAATTTAGTAGAGACAAATATTTCCCCGATTACTGCGAAGGTAAACATAATTTCTGGAAAAGTTTTTCGAACCAGAAAGTCTAATTTAAACAAAATTTTATGTACAAATTATACAAATAATTTTATATATCGCTACGACTTGGTAGTTTTGTTCTGGCCTATGGTCAGTTGTACTGGGTGTCCCACGAAGAGGTTTTAACGTTTGATTTTGTATAGCTTGCCCATTAATGCATCGATCTTTTTGAAACTTTATACACCCCACAACAGAGGCTTTAAAAATGTTCTGTGAAAAGTTTAACAGTACAACACTTGCAGAAACAAAATGGTGGAATAATGGAAAATTTATTAATTTTCTCCCTTAAAAATAACTGTCTTGAGTTGGTACCAGATTTTTTACTGCTTTGCTGTTCTAACGCTCATTGTTAAACAGCTGTTTGATAGAACAATACTGCTTCAGCCATAAAAAAACATAACCTGACTTTCTCTAGTGCAATTTTTAGTGAATTTTAAGTTCGAAAAATTTATTTTACTGTTGAACAAAAAGTAAAGTGTTGTGCTTGGGCTATTGCTTTTTGTAACGTAGCAGTTAGAAAATTTCATTTTGCCTACCCAGGAGATGAACGTCCTAGAAATCCAACTGTAACTAAATGGTAAAACTTTTTGTTAGAAACTGGTAGTTTTGTAAAAAAGAACTAATGAGGAAAGAGAAGAACTGGTATGTGCATCAATGCCCCGCTCTCCTGGTAAGCTGAAATCGCCAAGGAACTGGTATTCCAAAGTCTTCTGCACAGAGAATTATTTTAAAAAATAACATTAAATTTTTCAAAAGTCACCTAGTCCATAATTTACTCAAGGATGATCCGGACAGAAGAGTGGGATTTTGTTCCCGTATCATCGAGTATAATGAGTTAGAGATTGGCATGCTCAAATTGTTTTCTCAGATGAGTAAACTTTCTACCGTAATGGTGTAGTGAATAGGCACACTTTTAATTATTACAACACCAACAATCCCCATATTCTTGAAGAGACTCTACTCAAATCAAAAGGCACTACTGTTTGGGCAGCTGTGAGTGTAAACGGGGTGTTATCTTACGACATTTCAAACAGTACAAATCTGCAATTAGGTATACACAATTCAAATTAACATGTCTTGCCTCATTTTATGGTTTCAGAAATAAACCAAGCAATATTCCAACAAGAAGGCGCTTCAACTCATTTCGTAAATCCTGTCAAGGACTTACTAAATGGCAACCATAATTGGATGGGTAGTGGAACTCATTTTTTGGATTGGCCACCTCGATCCTCAGATTTAACTGTATTTGACTTCTTTTTACGAGAATACCTAAAAGAACATGTTTATTCCCACAGCTTCAACAATGTTGAGGATTTAAAATATGCAATTGAAGAGGAACTTCTACGGATACCACAGGATTTCCTTTTAAAAGCGTACGAATCATTTGTTGAGCCCTGTTACCAGTGTGTCGCTGTCAAAGTATTACATCAGTTTAAGTAATTTTAGACTTTGGTTTCAAGTTTTCCATTATGTTACAGCCTAGTTTTCTAATCGAAATACTATAGTGATTTCTTAAAGACATAATTTTGACTATTACTAGAAAGTTCTGTAAATATTATTTTACCATATATTTGCTAACCAGCATTTTTAGACTTAATCTGTATGTTGTATTCTTATAGAACCAAATCGATTTATATTCTTTCGATTTTGAATTGCTGATATGTATATACCAGGTGTCTTAAAAGTCCCCCCCCCCCAACTTTTTTTTTTTTTATTAATGCAAAAAGACCGATTTGCTTTAGGGATTGTTCACATGACCAAAAATGGAGTTTTTTGGACTTTGGGTTGATACAACCTTGCTTTGTTATTCATAACTGTGCATGTTTGTCGACTCCTAATAGTAAAAAGTCCAGTACCTGGGAATTCCAGAGAGCTTAGCTTTACTGTTTTTATACTAATTACTATGTTTTATAACTTATATTTAGTGAACTTCTGGATTAAACCCTTGTAAAAAATAACAGATGTATCATCTTTAACATTTCAATGTTATTTAAATGGGGAAAAAATTTTAATTTTTATTGGTCATTGTGTTGGATAGAGTAAATATACAGACCTTCGCTTTGCGCCAATCTTCTTCTTTTATCAAGGCCTTTAAAATGAGGTGTCACTCAATAGGGGTTCTCGTTTAAAATTTTCGACTTACCCCAAAATACCCCATTTTTTGGGAGGGGTTGAAATTTACAATACACCAAAAAACTCGATTTTGGTTCATGTTAACAATCCGCAAAGCAAATCTGTCTATTTCCATTAATAAAAAAAAAATAATAGGGGGTGGAACTTTTAAGACACCTGGTATAGGTTCAGTGTTGTGTTTAAATGTGTTTTTTTTAAGTATCCTGCGCCATTTTTTTCAAACATACATAATCAAGTTGCTTGTTGTTTATTACCGCCAATAAATATTGCAACAGTTTCGAGTAGCGTATAGGCTATTATTAATATTTACAAAATTAAAACAAACAAGAATCATTCTAAACAAAATGTATTTAATGAAATGAATCTGCACCAAAACATACAACGTTGAAACATTTTACTGTCACATTTCTGTGTTAAACGCGAGGTTCAATCACAGCGCACTTTTTATATTTTTACAACCATCGCTCAATGTGGTGGCGTCAGTCACGAGAAGACGGCATAATTGTTTGCCGCCTGACGACGTTTTTATTGCACTCGCTTCAAACGATAATAAAATGACACTGGGTGAGGAAACATATATCAAGTGCTTTCTTGTTGGAATAATAAATACACGAAAAAGCGGGCTGGAAATTGGGTAAAGTGAAATTGCAAAGCGTGAAAAGAAAAGTTGGAGAATTTTTTAAAAATATTTCAACTACTTAACAAGGAAGGTTGAAGTCGTTATTTGTTCAGTGCCAGAATGGCGAACTTTTGCGATAACCATCGGGTCTCAAAATTATTGGTCTTCATAAAATTTGTTAAATGTTCAGGCAATTATTCTTCACAACTAACAGTTTTCTTTAGATTCTGTAAAAGGACGCAAAAGACTTATTGTATTATAAGTCAAACATCTGGAGTTACATATTATATTGTTTTCTTTAGTTGGTAATATCAAAGGTTTTGATATGTTAATTATTAGCGAATTTCCATAGGAAAAATGAGCTATTGCAGTGACCCTTATGATAAGACCTAAGGTCGGGAGTAGCAAATGAGCACCGATCATGGGCCCCAGAACACGTTTTGGAGTGTCATTAAAATTCATATATATATATGTGTTCGCACTCTAGCAGCCGCATTTTAAGTCCGTTTTGGACCAAATTTGGTACATATGTTGGTTGTCTACGTCACTTGGACGAGTTCGTTAGCCAAAAAATCCAACAACCGAAAGCACATTTTTTGACCGGAAGTAAACATTTTTTCGATTTTTCCGGCAAATATGAATTTTTTAAAGAGTTTTTTTCTAAAGATATAAATGTAGGATGTTATTCTGCACATTTCGGTTTTTTTATGCAACCTTATAGCTCGATTGGTTCCCCCAAAACCGATCATAACGTAAAATACCATAACAATACCCGGTTCAAAGCCATGTGGTGGATCCGACTGTGGGGTTGGCGTGCGAAGCACGCAATTCACTGTGTATTGAAAATACTCCCAATATGCGAAATGGCGTGCGAATCACGAAATGAACTGTGTATTGAAAATACTCCCAATATACGGAATGGCGTGCGAATCATTATATATATATATATATATATACAGCACCGTCGTGAATAGACCTATTTCCCAAATTGTTGGTTGAAACTCTAAAACATAGGCCTATAAACGTAATTTAGGAAATTTGCTCAACTCAAGTCAGCGGTTCAGCTGCGTGGTCGAATTATTGATATTTAAATATGAATGGTGAAATTACGACGCATGAAGCAATTCAAATTATTGGGGTTGGTCGTGTATATTTCGATCTCTATCTTACATTAACTATGTATAGGTCACCACTCAACCGTAATATCCGTGAAAATATCAGAGTATACAATAATCTGTATGTATATCCTTGGTCACAAGTCGTCGTGGTGGTGGAGTCCTCTAAAAACTTTTAATCGGCTAAATTTACCAAAAGAAATACGAAGAAAGTGTTTTAGAGAGTTTGTTACAGATGATTTAATAGTTTGCTTGTTACAAGCAAATCGAACGAAAAATAATAACGTTACGCCTAAAAATCGAATTGCGTTACAAAATATTACGGTATTCCATAATTTAGATGAACGAAAGCAAGCGCCAACCAGTCTGATATAATTTGTCGGAAAGAAAACAACTTTTAAAGATATTTCTTTCAGATTGTTTATGGAACTTAAACAGCTGATATACTGGGACTCGGAAAATTTGCTTTTGTCAAACTTTTCTCCGCTCTCTGTTCGTTCCATTAAATCAAGTTAGCCGCCATATTTCTCCCGCGAGGCCCGCATGCCATTAGGTTGTGTCCTTCTTTACAATATCTTTTTTCATAATTTAACGACATTCTACAACTAAAGGGGACTAAAGCAAAACCTGATAGTTACTTTGTTTTATATAAACAGTTGCTTGTTTGTTTTTCCTTAAGGATATATTTACACGATATTAAACCCCTATCTAGATCGTCTTCTGGTATGATAGTGAGATGACAATAACATTCGACAAAGCGCTAGACAGGGAGATAAATGTACTTTACGAATTGCATTTTTATTTTCCATAGGAAAGATGAGCTATTTCAGTGACACTTATGGTAAGAGCTAAGGTCAGGAGTAATCAATGAGCACAGTATATATTTGCTCACGCACATTTTAAGCACCATTTTTGGTTCAAATTTGGTACACCAGTCGCTCGGACGAGTTTGATGGCCAAACAAACCCACTGGAAGCACAATGTTTGACAGAAAATAATATTTTTTATTTTTCGTACTAGAATGAAATCTTGTTTCTGACCGTCAAAGGTTAACCGACTTATCGAGGATAATACTGAAAACATAACTTGTTGGTAATTGTTTGCAACAACCAAAATCGGCCTAAAACTAATTTATTTAAATTCTTATAGTTTTTATAAGTAAGATAAAATCCATTGCTCTGTAATGTTGGTTTAAAACTAATGTTGTAGGCAATTACCAAGAAATTATGTTTTCAATTTTTTTTATAACTCGATTATCGTTTGAATTTAAAAATCGTTAAAAAAACACATTTATTTTGTTCGTCGTTAAAACCGGACAACTCAACAAAGTTCATATATATCTAAATTAGAACATATTTTAATTGTTTCAATGTTATTTTTAAAATTCGTGTAACGACGGTCCTCGTCTAATTTGATGGCTTGGACAATTTTATATGTCTGAATTAATTGCTTTTTACTTTCTCCACCCTATACGTAGTATATGGAGAAAGTTTTGTTTTCGTAAAAATGTTCGAATTTGAATTTTCAGTTAAATTATCTGTTTTGGTGCTCCCAGAACCCCAAAAAATTGTTTAGTGCAATTATCTGTGTTGGTGCTCCCTGAACCCAAAAATATGTTTAGTGGAATGTTTTGTTTTGGTGCTCCCTGAACCCAAAAAAGTGTTTTAGAGTGGTGTCTGTCTGTCAGTCTGCCTGTATGTATACACGACCATGACTATTGGTCCAATTTTCATGAAATTTGGTATGTAGGTACTAAACCCTAATATCTCCAGGCGTTTTTTCATTTTTTTGGAATTTTGAATTTTTAAGGGTAATTTACCCCTAAAAACCCATAAAAAACGACAAAAATGCAAATTTCTCAAAAACGGCTCTAACGATTTTGATCAAATTTTCAGTATTTATAGTGCTTAAGATGCCAAACAAAATGACACCACCCGCTTTTATCAAAACTTCGGCGTTTTATAATTATGGGGAAATGTTTAAAAATAAACAAGTTTGTGTTGTCAATCTAGCATCGCGGCAGCGGCCACGGCCAGTAATTCAAAGGTCGCGCGAGCGAATCCCGCCTGGGACAATAATTTTGTTATACGATTGACGTAGGTAGAATATTATTTTTTTGTTTTGTTCTAATAAGTACTAAATAAAATTATTAAAAACAATATTATTTTGACTACAGTAAGTTGGGAGAAAGTTTGTATCAGTTAACTGATACCGTTTATTCAATTTGCATTACTGTTTTTGAGTCAGCAAAATCACAAGATATTCGGGACCGTTACAGTGTGTACGTAAGAGAAGATACAATTTTATTTTATGTGTTTTCTTTTATGAAATCTGGAATCTGCCAACAACAGATGGTATTGTTTAAACAAAATTAAAACCTACATTGAAATGTTATACAATACTAGAAGGTTTCGCTCCATGCTTGCTTCGCTCCCCAACCCCCACGGCCATTCTGTCGAAGTAAATGTAAATAGATTATTGTATACTGTGATATTTTCATGAGAAAAATGGTTAGGACTGAGGTTTTCATTTTTAAAACATTTGCAAGTCATAAAATATGACCAAAATGTGATACAGTAAAGCAGAATTTTAAACTGGTCAGACCTAATAAAGAATAAAGTTAGCATAATTTTAATATTGATATTAAAATCGTTTGAATTATGATGTAATAAGCAGTATTCGTTGTTTGTGTTTGCTACTATCCAACCTAACAAAACTGATGGTTGTGAAGAATAATTACCCGATTCTAAATTTGCTAAGTTGGCTGTTATGGCAGAGGATGTTAACGAATTTCGCACGCTATTCCGCATGTTGGGAGTATTTTCAATACACAGTGCATTGCGTGAAT
>JAGFPH010000241.1:481355-493632 GCA_018207615.1 Philaenus spumarius | reverse complement strand
CAGTGCATTGCGTGAATCGCACGCCATTCCGCATATTGGGAGTATTTCCAATACACAGTGCATTGCGTGCTTCGCACGCCAACCCCCGTATTGGAATTATCTTCAATACACAATTAATATGCCAACCCCACGGTAAAATCCACCACGTGTCTTTGAACCGGGTGGTTTTGTGGTATTTTACGTTTTGATCGATTTTGGAGGGGGGACCGAGTGAGCTGTAAGGTCGCGTAAAAAAACAAAATGTGCGGAATAACATCCTACATTTATATTTTTATAAAAAAACTCTTAAAAAATCATTCTCGTAGAAAAAATCTCAAAAATAGTTACTTCCTCTAAAATAATGTGCTTCCGGTTGTTGGAGTTCTTTGGGTAACGAACTCGTCCGAGCGACCTAGACAACCAACGTGTGTACCAAATTTGGACAAAATCGGACATAAAATGCGGCCGCTAGAGTGCGAACACATATACAGGGTGATTGGTAGTCAGTTTGAAAATTTTCAAGGCGTTAATATGCATGCAAATTGCAACAAACCTACGCAATTCGGACAGTTATGTCTCACACCCCCTTCCAGAAACAGCCATTTTTCGATTTTTTCAAATTTCTTGGCATTGCCCATGAAAATATCATTTTACTCTACTTTTACCAGACATATTGCCATTTTTTATGTCTTTTTTGGAAAGTACACAACATTATAATATCAGAATAAGTATAGTGTGCCACAGTCAAGCCCTCTTAAAGCCTTGTAAAATCTACTTGAATAAAATATTTTTGAAAATTAAAAAAAAGGTATATATGATTTTTAATGACTCCCCTAAACGCGATCAGGGGACCATGATCGGTGCTCATTTGCTACTCCCGACCTTATGTCTTACCATAAGGTCCACTGCAATAGCTCATTTTTCCTATGGAAATTCGCTAATAAATCTATTCTGTATTCGTTCATTTTATGACAGCTAGTGAGCTTGTTTCAAAAACCGGCGAATGTTATGTCAATTCTACACAGAGTCGATTAAGAAATTTGTTTCAAGACACAATAATGTTTTCTGCACACAAATTTTGCGATGGCCATTTATAAACAAAGTCTAACGGAACAGTATTAACAATACTGGTCAACATTAACTTCCATTAAGTTGTGTTACTGGCCGCCCCAGTCTAGCCAACCTTGTATCTATCTTTCTTAGTTACTCCACCAAGCACAGCCATATCTTCTCATTGACGCTGCCACTTTGCACTGTGACTGGGTTGTTAATAAACGGCACCATTTCTTTACTCGGCAATGTCTTGCATTTATATCGAGTGTCCATAAACTGAGATTTTTCTCTAACTTATATTAAACTAGATGAATCCGCCCCCTGCTCGCTTCGCTCGCCAACCCGGTGAAGCAAACGCAAACAGATTACCACTTATGAAACGAAGGTGTAAATCATTTGAAGTATAACAATTTATTTTTATTGTAAAATGGGTGGAGTTGAGATACTCCCCAGTTCACCCTTTAGACGTAACCATTTAAATTGCTTGTGATATTATTTATTTTATCTGTAATAATATTATAAAGAGGTAAAATTTGTTTGTTTTCTGGTATGTAGGAGGTAATCTCTGGAACTACAGAACCGATTGAAAAAATAGTTTTATTAATAAATAAACGGTACCAGATAACTGCCACATACTTTCTCCCAGTTGAAACTTCATACCTTCCCAAGAGTAGCATAGGAGGTGGTTATTTAGAATTGCAAAAGTAGGAAAATGTTACCATGGAAAATATTAGATGCATGTAACACACATCCATATTATATGATTATATTATATTATTATTTAAACTATTCGATCAATTTAGAACAATTTTGCACCAATCATGTCAATTGGGTCTGTATAGATGCACGAAAAAAGGTTTTAAAAATCTTTGAAAAACAACCCCATTTTTGGCTCAAAACATAAAAAATCAGTTATTATTATTATTACCTAAACGATAATTTTTAGAAAGATGTGGTTTTTTGCATATGGTAGGGTACATTAAGGGCTACAAATAAGCCAAATTTTATCAACATCGTTAGAGCTGTTTTTGCGAATTTTGGATTTTTCTCGTTTTTTGGCAATTTTTGGAGGGTAAAACCATTTAAAAATACAAAATTTTTACAAATGAAAGAAAAAAAAACTGGAGATATTCCAGAACTACACCTACATACCAAATTTCATCAAAATCGGACCATTGGTATGGTCTCCAGCTCTGTACACATCCTTACAGACACACAGACACACCGCCAGACATCACCAAAAACACACTTTTTTGGGTTCAGGAAGCAGCAAAACAAACAATTCCACTAAAAATATTTTTGGGTTCAGGGGGTGCCAACACAGATAATTCCACTAAAAATTCAAATTAAAAAATGTTTACGAAAACAATACTTTCTCCATATACTACGTATAGAGTGGAGAAAGTAAAAGCTACAATATCCCTGAGTAGCATAGGCTATAATTAATTTCCATGAAAACATTTTTTTATTTCAATAATTGTAAATTTAGTCAGCAAAAATTCTCAGGTTAGGCCTAGGTTAATGAAATAACGGGTAACAACAAACTGTAATATTTCCAAACAGTTCATTTTAAACTTTATATTTATAACTTTTACGTTAGGTTTTCTAAATGTAACACTAACGGACTTGATAATGACACCACAATACGAAACACCCAGAATAACTTTGCTCATGTAGCCTAGTACTATTTCTGACTCGATCGAGTTTCTACTTTAACTGCACCGAAACACAAATACTTGCTTTTTGAAAAACAACGCCATTGTTTGACGTAAAAATACAAAAACTATATTAAATATTTTACATCAATGGGAGCGCCATAGTAAATGATAATTAAATATGTTTAGTGGTTATACAGCGATCAGCTGTTTGTTCTAATATTTCAACTTTGAAGCAATTATTTGTATTTCTAACTTTTTGGTTAGGTTTTTGATAAAGTGTAGACCTGAGCCTTGCTGGTTCTTTTAACCTTTATTATAATTGCTGTTATAAAATATACGAATAAATTCGATTTGAACATTTAACATTATTTACCACCTTAGCTTTGGGGTTATTATTGATCCTACTCCTTTATTGTAAAGAAAACATAACATAATTATGTGTATAGAAGGTTCCAACGGGGTCCTCTAGTATGTAATGAAGACATATTGTTATTATTATTACTTAATTATAAAATCGTGTCTGTTTGTGACTGTGTCAACTGAATACCGCTGAACGTACAAAGCTGGGGCTTTGAGGCATTAGACGCAGCATTTCTTCTGGAAGGATAAATCCACATTCGAAAAAGTCAATTCGTTCAAAAGTTGTGACGTCATTAGAGAAAAAACGACTCGCACACTTTTGGGCACGTTTTTGTTTGTAACTTTACACTGGTAGCACCTATATAAGAGATAGTCGTTGCGTTCAGCTCCATAAGTTCTTTCAACTGGACACGGAGCAGATTCTGTACGTTGCATAGTTTAGGAAAAATGCAAAAAGTGTGCGTTTTTCTCAAACCTTTCGATTTACCGACTTTTTTAGCTTTCAGCGATAGGTTTTAGGGGAAATGTGAGACCATCTTGGCGATAGCAATTTATATTTTTGAGCGAAGTTCCTTAACGCGGGTTTCGGTGGGAGTAAACATTTAGAAAATGCAATGCGTAATGAAAAAAAATGTTATTATTTGTTTGGTATCTCAATGAAAGACATAAAATACGATTAAGGAAAAAGCGCTATCAAAATGGTTGCTATGGCATTGAATGTAAATACACTCAAGAAACATGTATTTTGGTTCATCAATTTAAATTAACAGACCATCCTTCCGTTCGGCTTAGTTCAGATATTATAGTCAAACGCTGAAATACATTCAATAACTATACAATATTATTTCATCAGTCGAGGCCTAACCTAAAATTACTGTGTGTATATTTAATTTATTTTAACTGCCTTAACGGCAATATACATACTAGGCAATAATTTTAGGTTAGGCCTCGAAAGTAATTTTAAGCGTAGGCCTAACCTAAAATTATTGTATATATGTTGCCGTTAAGACAGGTACAATAAATTAAACATACAGACATTAATTTTAGGTTTGACCTAAACTGATGAACCACATTTTATGTTTATTGAATGTATTTACAATTAATGGACTTTAAACTCTGTTCACTATCTTAGCTTTGATGTTACAATTAATTCTACACCTTTATTATTATAATAAAATTAAACGTATGGAAACGGTAGATATTTGTAAAAAAAACTAATAATAAACGGCAATTGAAAGATTAAAATGATGTGTGTATGTTACCGTTAAGGCTAGTAAAGCAATTAAAGAAAAGGATTGATGAAATTTGTTCCTGACGGGGTCCCACTACCCCACACATTTACTTTTTTTACAACTTTCATATTTGACGTCTTTTTTCTAAGGGTAAAAAATTCAAAACAATCATCGTTAAGGTATTTTCGGTCGTTATTGCACTTGCATAAAGTCGTGGGTACAACTAGTATAGAGTATGTTTTAAATAAATTTGTAATTATTAAATTGTATTTAGAAATTCAATAATACTTTAAAACGTTACAAAGTAACTGTGCAGTACTGATTCAGTCGAAACTAATTTTATTTAAATCTTAAACTTATCATAACTCATCTTCCCAGAGGCGACACTGGTGGGGATTTACTATCATGCAAACATATCCTTAAGGAAATAGACACGAGCGTCTGTTTAGATAAAACAAAGTGACCCTATAAAGCTTCCTTTTTGCTTCCTTTAGTATTAAAACGTCGTCAAAGTATGAAAAAGAGATTGTGAAATGTTGAAAGACAAAACATAATGTCATGCAAGTCTCGCGGGAGAAATATGGTGCATTATCTACGCGCTAACTTGATTTACTGGGACAAAGGACTGGGAAAGTTTGCTGATGTTGAATGAAAAAGTTTTGCAAAAGTATCCTCATTGCGTCCTGATATAAGCTGATGGAGGAGAAGTCATAAAAATTCTGTAAATATGTTTCTGAAAGTATATTTTTGTTTCCGAACATTCAGATATATGGCCGGCTGTAATCGCGGCTCTGCCCTAAACAATTAAATTTATTTAGTTTAGATAATTAAACTTTATATAGAAATAATCTCTTATTGTATCGTTTTGTCTATATCCCATTACTTTAAATGAGCAATTCTTGTATCTATCTTATAGTTGTATTTCGTGTAAAAACGCAATTTTTTTAGAAAATCTACTTTAAAATTTAAAAATTTTTAACATAGGGGCTTATGGGTTGCCATGTTGGTTACAGAATAACAACGAAATAGTAAATAAAGCGCTCAAAACAGCTGTTTATAAACAAGCCAATTTATACTGTTTTTACACGTTGGAAATAGATAGGACTAGAACTGAGATTGAGTATTATCCAAAATCGGGTGTTCATTGGATAGTTTTTAATTAATGTTAAAAAACAAGCTAATTTATACTGTTTTAGCACGTTGGAAGAGTGGAATAGAACTGAGATTGTGTATTATCCAAAATCAGCTTCATTGGATAGTTTTTAATTACTGTTAACAAACAAGCTAATTTATACTGTTTTAGCACGTTGGAATTAGAATAAATTGGGCCTGATTTCACAATTTATTTTGTCATAAAAAAGGTAAACTTGGCAAAGATGGATAAATTCTAAAAGTCCATTTTGTAATATAGGCCTGGCACATTTCTGAAACATAGTAATGAGGTTATGTTAATCCTGCAATAATTTTTACTATATTTAGGCCTGGTTTCAAAACTTTAGTGGACAGAAGATAGAACTAGGACTAAAATCGTAATGAAAGCCTCTCACGTTTCAAAGCATGCATTTGAGGTTATAATTAATCTTGCAATTACTGTTAATATATTTAAGCCTGGTTTCATAATTTTAGTTGACAGAAGATTAACGAGATTCCCTAGCGAATGTTCCAACTGCGAGCGAAGCGAAGCGTCCAGGGGTGGTGCCCCTAGTTATCTTATTAAACGAACAATTCTTGTATATTTGTTTATACATTTATTTCAGGGATCTCGCTAACGGCTCTAACGATTTTGATGAAAATTTGCATATATTGGTTTTTTGACGTCATTAATCGAATGCGCTAGATCTTATGTCTGCAAAAATGCGCATCAAATTTAAACTCTGAACTTCGTTTATATACCAACTTTGAAGTCACTAAGTATAGGCGAATAGATACATTACAGACACAATAAAGATGTTTTACAAACAAAATAATGTTAATCAGTTAATTTTAGCTGCAGATGTTTATATACTATTTAACTTTGCATACTTATCAAGGACCGATGACAATGCAATATTAATTTCGTTGTGTGTATTAAGTGAGCACTGATCATGGTCCCCTGAACACGTTTTCGGGTGTCATTAAAAACTTTATATACAGGTTGATTCACGACGATATGCAGAAACTTTGGGAGCTCATTCATTTTGTTGGGTGCAGTAAGTGAGCACTGATCATGGTCCCCAGAATACGTATTCGGGTGTCATTAAAAACTGTATATACAGGGTGATTCACGACGATATGCAGCAACTTCGGGAGCTCATTCTACATGTAAATGTAATGAAAAAAAAAAAAAGTTATATAAACATAGGTCCAGAAATGCTTAGTTTTCCAGACATCTGACAGTTTGTTTTTGTTTTGTTTTTTAATCTACTGTCACACATACGATATACAAAAAGTCTCTAGATTACAATTATGTAAGCTACATTTGATTCCGATTTGAGACAAGAAAATAAATGACACTTTAAAAAACTAAAAAAAAAACACGCTTTAATAGCAAACAGAACTAAAAATTTTAAAATAATTGTAAAAAAGCGTGGGGTGCGTTTTAAATTTTTTTTTATAATAACTCTACTTCTATAAATATCAACCAATGAAATATTTGTAACATTTGATGCTAAGCACCCAACGCTTTTTCACAATTATTTAAAAAATTTTAGTTCTGTTTGCAATTAAAGCGTGTTTTTTAGTTTTTTTAAAATATAATTTGTTTCTATGAAAATTCGTTAAAAAAGTAAAGCCCACAGTAATCTGTTGCAACATGTAGGCCTGTTATATCTCTAATCTACTTAAGTAACCAAAACAGACCTCATTCTCTTTTTTATTGTAACTTATTTTTAGTTTATTTACTCTAAACATACTGTACATGAATTCATTTTTATCAATTATCAAGATAAGAAATTACTTTTAGAACCTATCAAAATCGCAGTCAAGATACGAATACAATATACTAAAACATCCCTGCAGGATACTTTATAGTTTCAAAAGATGAAAGCTGAAGTAATTACAACTTTTCTTTACAATCTTGTAAATATTCTTACAGGTTTCTTTGACGTTGTATTTCTCTTATAAAAATATTCATATTTTAATATTTTAAACCGAGATTGAAAATTACAACAAACTTTGAAACAGCTCGACTCTAAGGCGGTTGGCGAATGCATTATTTCAACTTTGTAAAACTAAGGCATAATACAAAAGATGACCTTCGGGTCTTCTGCTAGTGAGCTTCCTTATTTATAAATGTACAAACTACATCCCTACAATGTGAGATGTATGGACAATCTTCTATAGGGGTAAAACTACGAGCTATCAGTATTCTTAAACGGGAAATAGAATTTAAACTAGAGATTGATAAGGGTTTAGATGGTTCTAATAATTTAAAAGACAGAACACGTTGGTGATTCTTCGTTTTATTTAAGGGACTGCAATACCAGGACGAAACATGAACATACAGTATAACTTATTTTTCATCTAATTGTTAAGATAATATTTTGTAATTTGTAGAAAACCGTACATGAGCGTCTTAACTATGATTATAAAAATAGGTCTTTAGTTACAGTAGAACTCTAGCTATCCGAATCAATTGGGACCGGACCCCATTAGGATAATCAAAAATTCGGATAATTGGATTTTACCCGAAAAAGAGTCTATTTTAACCTTTTCTGGATTGGCTTCGCGTTTACGCGACCGGAGTAAACTATCCGCACATTCTACGGTCGCGTATACACGTTTTATAACTGTGGGTATAGATAGAATCAATTGGAATGGCGTGCAGGGAGGGTAGTGCGTGAGAGACGGAGTACCTATCCCACCAAATTTCCCCTAAAGAGGATAGGCAGCGCGGCGTACAGTCAAGTTTATAGACGATAGCTTTATACACACCACATATACAACACAGCCACGCACGTCTGTGCAGATTTGACACTGACTGTACATTTTTTACTATTTGACTGAGACTGAAGTTGGTGGGAGACGGGCTTTCCTGCGCATGCGCAGCCCGCGCGCCATTCTAAATGCGTTGTACCTATACTATCATCGCGTTAACACTTTTACTGCTAAAAACGCCATGTGAGCTTGACACTGAACACTATGAGGAGCGGCCGACGCACAGTGCATTGCACGCCAACCCGAATATTAGGAGTATTTTCAATACACAGTGCATTGCGTGCTTCGTCAACCCCCGTATTGGGAGAATTTTCAATACACAATGCATTGCGCGCTTCACACGCCAACCCCCGTATTGGGAGAATTTTCAACACGCATTGCGTGCTTCGCACGACAGCCCCCATATTAGTAGTATTTTTAATACACAGAGCATTGCGTGCTTCGCACGCCAACGCCTGTGTTGGGAGAATTTTAAATACACAGAGCGTTGCGTGCTTCGCACGCCAATGTTATGCCTATGTGCAATAGCGCGCGTAGACAGAATCATTATTTTGCAAATCGCAGTACGTTCCCGTCTTATTTTGCCCCCTGATATTCTGAAAGCTATTAATTAATTAAGATTAAGATTAATTAATTAATTAAGATTAAGCTATTATTAATTAATTGAGATTAATTAAATAAGATAATCAGCTATTCGGATAGTTGTAGTTCGGATAATTGGAGTTTTACTGGATTCCTAAGTCCTCTGAGGCCAAGAAAACTATCCGAACTAAGTACATGACACAGTTAACTGTAACTAGACGTCATGCTGACTGCTTGCACGGAAATTTGTGTCAACTGTTTTTTAACATTAAAGTGTTTGTGATACCTTTAGAATGCGATCTTTCCCATTTTCAGTTCTTCATTTCTCCAATTATTGTTTAAGTTTGTATGATAGCTTAAATTTTTTGTAAAATATTTGTGCCAGTTTAAAACGTGAAGGCCTTTAAGTCAATAAAAAAGCAGTCGTGGGACTGCCGACAGAAGTGAAAACTGTCATGAATACAGACAATCGTGTTTACGTTATTTATTTTCTTTTTTTAGATTTTTTACATTTCAAATTTAAATGTGACAAGATTAAAATAACACAACTTACGAAATGAGGAAGCATAATGTCCATTTCAGAGGTATTACCAAGTAAACGATTTTAACTCAATTTATGAAATAAGGAAGCACGACATCCATTTCATAGGTATTACTAAGTAAACTATTCTAACACAATTTATGAAATGAGGAAGCCCAATGTCCATTTCAGAAGTATATACTCTGCTATGTATCACGTGTGTACTATATATAGTAGAGTGTGACGGTAAAATCCTATTCACCGCCAGCAGTTTTAAAAAGTTCACCCCCTATATAAGTTTCCACTTCAAAAATACGAGTATCTCCTGTGGATCAATTTTGATGTAAAGTACGACGAAATTCAACTTGTTTTTCACCTTTTTATTTATTAAAAGTATTCAAATTCTCAATTCAATTACCATTGCCACGTATCTCAACAATATTACTTTCATTTATATCAGGAATGACAAAAATAAAAAGCCTAAATAAAACTGCGTAGTTCAATTACACACCAACATACACAACAACAAATCAGACCTAAACACATCAACAATAACATAACCTAAATCATCTGTCGACAGTTGAGTAAAGTAAATAACTTATTTATTTGAAACTCAATCTGGTTATCAGCTGTTTAGAGCCAATTATTTCCTATTAATTTAGTTGCAGCATACTGATGCAATTTTAAAACTCGGAATGTAACCAAAATAAAAGTGTAAATCAAATGTTTAGCTTCACAGTGACTTAGAACTTGAAATTATCTTTTAAATAAAAAAAGAATCATCAAAATCGGTTGAGTATTAACTTTAGGAAGTGGGTGAATAAAAAGCAGGATTTTTTAAATATATATATTGGTTTGATTTCATCAACTCTGAACAGTTTACTTGCCTATTGCAATTCATATTCAAAATACAAACACTAATGCGACGACAGTGATGAACGTAGGCTTTAGTTAATGCACAGTGTATAATGGATGACACAAATGTTGACAGGAATGTCTGCCCTTCATAACTCATCCTTTAAATGTCCCGACAATGTTTACTCCAAGTTTAGTAGTAATGTTAGGAATATTCTGTTTATTTTATACTATTGCTTCAACTTTTGAGCAATCCTATAAAACACTTTTCTTTTTTTGGTTTCTTTAAAATTTACCCAAAAATTGTTGGGATAGCCTAACAAATTCAAAATAAAACAATTATGTAGTCATGAGTAGCTAAATAAAAGTATAAATAACTTTTATAATAACAATACGGGGGTTGGCGTGCGAAGTACGCAATGTACTGCGTATTGAAAACACTCACAATACGGGGGTTGGCGTGCGAAGCACGCAATGCACTGTGCGTCGGCCGCTTCTCGTGTGTTCAGTGTCAAGCTCACACGTACGTCCTTAGCAGTGAACGTGTTAACGCGATTATAGTACTCATAGTTATAAAACGTGTATACGCGACCGCAGTATGTGTGAATGGTTTACTCCAGTCGCGTAAACGCGAAGCCAATCCCGAAAAGGTTAATATAGACAATTTTTTTCGGGGAAAATCCAATTATCTGAATTTTTGACTATCCGAATGGGGTCCGGTCCGAATTGATTCGGATAACTGGAATTCTACTGTAAAGTATATACTTGTATACAATATTGGTGAATTAAGGGTCTGCACCATTAAACGAGAAAGCAACCGAAACGCAACCGCTTATCACTGTACCCCTGTCTAAACAGTGCAATTTCTTTCAGCTGAACGCTTTGACATTGCCTCATTTCAAACCATTTTATAAGTCTATCTTTTGTAATTGAGTGTTGAAAAAAAAAATGAACATTGTTTATAAAATTTCGGATCCGGCTTGAAAATTATTTTTCATTATTAATTTTTTATTGTGGTAGGAAAAAATTCAAACTTTGTACTTACAAAATGTCAATTACATAACAAATAATCAAAAGCATTTAAAAAAATGTAAATTGCAAGACGGATGCGTATTGTGACTGTGCTTAAAATGAGACCTTGCAAACAATTTTATGATAAAAAGTAAACGAAATAAACGGTTTGAAATTTAACATTGCTCTTATTCGATAAAAATCCAAGATGGCCGCCACAACAGCAGTCCCTTAAGTAAGAACGTCAGACCAATAATTTGTTATCCTTACCTAAAGATGGTGGGGTTACATTTTGTGATTTCACTAAAATCACAGAGTAATTAAATTTATAAAAACGACTACGACAAGATATTTTTAATATAAAACAAAACGTTGGGATTGGTAAATACCTTCTTTAAAGAAAATATTACATTTTTTGTAAAAAATGTGTATTATTAAATTATAAACTGACTTATGTAAATAACTGTAAAGACAGGTATAAAAAATTTCGTGTAATTCTTAAACATTGGTTTGATGAAATTCCATATTGCTCTGCAAAGCTATGGAATTGTTGGCATGTAGCTGATGTCTATATTAAATACTAGTGAGCTCCGCCCCCTGCTCGCTTCGCTTGCCTACCCCCACGGTGAACAAACGCCAACAGATTACCACTTATGACACAAAGGTGTCAATCATAGTTAGTACAAACATTTTTATTGTAAAGGGGTTCCACCCAGTTCACTCATTAGACGTACATATTTAAATTGCGTGAGTTATTATTCAGTTTATTTCCTATAAAACACTTAAAATTAACACGTGCCAAATTTTCAGTTTTCTAGCTTTAAGGAAAGTATAACAATAAACATTTTTATAGGGGTTGAAACTACATTTTCCCTCCTTAGCAGCACGCGACAAAATGTAACTCTATGATACTTGTTCTATGTATCTTGTAAGAAATAAATGTGCAAACTTTCAGCTCACTAACTTTAAGGAAAATATAACATTTAATTTTTATAGTTTTAGTGTTTGTTCATATTGTCACCCCTTAGCAGCACGTGACAAAATTAAATTCTTGTTTAATTTTCCATGTATCTTGTAAGAAATAAATGTACAAAATTTCAGCTCTCTAGCTT
>JAGFPH010000241.1:464523-481345 GCA_018207615.1 Philaenus spumarius | reverse complement strand
CTAGCTTTAAGGAAAGTATAACAATTGATATTTATTGTTTTAGGGGTTGTTTCAACACTTAAATCAAAATTAATTCTAGCCTATGTTACTCAGCGATAGTGTAGCATTTTATTAGAAAACTATTTTTTCAATCGGTTCAGTAGTTGCAGAGATTACCTTCTATAAACAAATTTTACCTCTTTATAATATTAATAGAGGTATTGCATTACAATATTGTTTATATAAAATGTTTAATACATAATAATCCAATTTGCTACGAAATATTTTGCTCCAACATAAATATGTACATTATTATTTTAATGCAATATTTTGACTGTTAGGTTTTGGTGTTGTATTCTTTCAATTATGTACAAGTCTGAGTGCCTGTGTAGATGTATGATGATTACGTCCTTCATGCATGTCTCGAGGGAAGGAATCTTATTTTTTCTTTACAAAGTGGATTAAAAGATGATCAACTTCTCTCATGGGATTAATGCTTTAAAGTCAAATTATGTCTTATAGTCCATCTGATAAATTGGCTTTTTTGAGATTTATAGACAGCGTAACAGAATCTACCTAAACTGAACGATCAGTTTTAACCACTGTGCCACTCTAACTTCATGGTATAGTTCATATTATTCATCACACGTTTTGGAAGGAAACAATCATGTTTTTTGAAGTGATAAATTCTATTGGCACGTTGGGCACTTTCGCTTGACTATGTTTCTGAAATCTCGCATCACGCAACTTTTTGTGTAGACACAAGTCATAGCGTGGAGAGGGAATAGGCGTATAGTACCGTATATAATAATACGTTATTATAATTATTATAATATTAATATATTATAATAAGTATGCGATAAATAGTGACCATTATAATGTAAGCATTATTTATTTAGTGACTAATGATTTTGAGTGAGGTATTGGTGTATGCACTGTACACAGAATTCTAAGAATAATTCAATATGTAAGGGATAGTTATAATAATTATAATTATAATTATTATATTTCTGCGTTTTAAGTTTTGTAAAGAACATTGATTTTTGTCTAACTGAAGTAAGTTTAGAAAAAAATAAATTTTGTACATTTTGAAAAATTTATATTTTACATTGTTTTATTTTACTGTAACTTATTATTACTCACTTAAATCTAAAATTTAGCTTCATATTACAGCAATGGAGGTCATACACGTTAATGGAGTATCTATTCCTCACATAATAGTTTCTTCAATTCCAGATGGCCAATGCTTATTCTACTCGTTTGCTTTAATTGTACATGGCACGATTCACTGGGGTTTGAGGTGAGGAACAGAGTTGTTAGTCATGTTTCAAACGATTGGCGCAGGTTCAAACCATATACTTTAAAAGTAACAGGAGGTACTTATTGAAAAATAAAAGAATGTATCGCGGATATGGGCAAACGGGTAACTTTTATAACGCCCTGTGAAATTCAATCAGCATCCGAAATATTTTTTATGAATTTCAGGTGTACAGAGATGGTTATTTGTTGTGGGAGTGTTTTGGTGAACCGATTGAGGGAGTAAGTAGGCTAAGGTTTACTCGGGAATTGGCCACTTTGATGTTCTCATTACTCTCACACCTTCTTTACCTGACAACTCAATGGATATTAGTGTGGAGGAAATACAGTCAGCTTCCCAATCCCAGGTTTCAGACGATGGTCTCCAAATTTTTCAACTTCCAACCCTATCAGAACGGTGTAAATCATCATCTGATGCAGTTCGGTCGCGTCCAGAACAAATATCAAAAAACGAGGAAAAATATACGAAAGCGTTTTTCTAATACAAATAGCGTAAAAGCACATAGGCAAGCGGTAAAAAAAAAACACTGTCTCAAAATACACACAGAATCAGCTAAAATACTTTAAGATGTAACATTTGCTGTTGGTAAGCATATTATTGCAATAGCGAACTATCCTGTCAGCTAATATTATGTATAGAAGCGCGTGGAGAGGGAATAGACGTTACATAATTTATAATAATACGTTATTATTTAATAATTATAATTATTATTATCCCTTACATATTAAATTATTCTTTGAATTCTATGTAGAGTGCATACACTAATACCTCACTCAAAATCATTAGTCACTAAATAAATACTGCTTACATTATAATGATCACTAATTTTCGCATATTACAATATTATAATTATTATATATTATATTATAACATTATAATTATGCAATAGCAAAATATGATATAATATTTTTGGACAATATATTGACTTGTGTAATTTGTTGGTACCTTTATTGTCCTCTAATATTAATACTGATAAAAACATAAATCGGTTATGTTTCCAACGTGTGGTCTTACGCACACCCAATGTTTTTTTCTAATTGTCTGCATTTGTACATATGAATGTTTTTTGTCTGAATATAAAGAACATATGACTATTTATATTTATAATAGAGTTCTTTTAGCATACATATTGTATTATATTATGAAGTATCGCAGACGTTAAAATTGATTTCGCTTTGTTGGCATAAAATATACTCGAGATTTACTAAAAGTGCTTTTAGAGACACGAAATAAGAAAAGGAAACCTCAGAGATGGTACTTTACAATAGCCGAGGGCGATGTGAGCATACTTTGTCCCTGAATGGTCCTCTTTAAAGGACATGTTAGGGATCCATATACATATCTGCACCGAGCACGTTGTGTCCTTTAGCAGGAAGTATTTACTTCCATCGACGTTTTAAGGACGACACGTTTGCCAACTGGAGTCTAATGGTCGCCATTATCTGGAAAAACAGTTACATGATCAGGATGTAAAGTAAACTTTCATGTAACGTGTTCGTTTGGGAAAATAAAACGAAGGAGATATTCTGAAATGTCAAGACTAAAACATATAGTTTTCCGTTGTTTACATAATAATACTTTCGAGTAATTTTGTCAAATATAATATGGTTTAGATGTTGTTCTTCTGTAGTCGTATTAACTAGTAGTTCTGTGAACAGCATACCTCGCTCGTTGAAATAACAAATGTGGTTTTGAGCTTAGGTTAAAAATAGTGTGCCAGTAATGAAGTAGAAAGTTTAGCCAGTGAAAATTAGTTTGCAATTTATTCGTCTTCGACTGTAAATATTGTGTGGTGCAACAAAGGAACAAAATGAATAAGATAATGTAGTTGGTAAAGGACTACGATCAGTAAATGCGACGGCGACGCAACGCCAATCGGGCTCCTTATCTCGGCTCCCCTCCACAACTCACTCACAGTCAAAAAGCGGCCACACTGATGTAGCGCAGGAAAGAGCAAAACAGCAGGTACCGCACTCTCTTTCCCTCTCTATAAAATTATAAGGTTTTATGAAGATATCTAATGAATAAACGTATAAAAACATGGCTAAAAAACAAAAACTTGGAAGATTTTTAACAAATTTGAAGTTTGAGGCCATTTTGTGAGCGTACCGTTAGAGATAAGAAAATACATCAAGAATAAAGTTTTGTAGAACATCAAATTTGCTACTAGGTAAATGCTAAAACTTTTTAAATTTGACTTATGGTTAAGTCACAAATTGGCTTTGGAAAAAAGCTTACATTGAGAGAAATAGTGCGGCCGCCATTTGTATTTAATTTAAGGGGTTAAAAATGAAAAATTGAAAAAACCATATACATTTATGGCTTGGCCTAGGAATAAGGAAGATTTATTAAAAAAAATATGAAAATCGGCCAACGCGTTTTTCCGTAATCGTGAGACAGACAGACACACAGACTAAAGCCGAACTTTGTTTTATACATGATTTATTCATGATTGTTTGCCTCCTGAACTTTAATTAGTAATAAACTAGGTTACATACCTTAAGTACCGTCAACAGTTCTGTCCTTTAATTAGCGACGACCGGTTTCGGAAGCTTACTCTATGCTTCCATTGTCAAGTCACAAGAAACACGAAACACAAATAACAAAAAGCACATATAACATTAAATAAAACAACACATGTCCAACATTAATAAATACAAAACAAAAACACACGACACACTTAGAGCATGCTGGCCAGCCGGTGGAGCTAAAACGGAGACCTCACTTCGCTCGGTTCAATAATAACGCCATCGGTACGGACCGTCGATAACATTATTGCGAATCCCCAGATATATTTATTTGATCAGGAAATTAAATTGCCGTAATTCGACACACGCAGTTGAACCGCAGTCGGGAGTTGACCGAATTTCCAAAATTAAGTTTGTATGTTTTATGAACTCAACCAGCAATTGGGAAATTGGTCTACTCACTACTGAATAGCTGCCTACGTGTACGAAATATGTTGGTATAATTTGTTTTAACCTGAGCTTCCAGCCTCGGCTTACGCAGTTTGGTTCCACTTTGTGATTTTCCATCTCGACCTAGTGACCTTGGATTTTTTACTGCTTCGCTTCGCTCGCAACGGACAAACTCACATTGTATGGTGATTTTAGGGGCCTTTTATTGTATTTAACATTTTGTTCAATTTTGGTTGAACTAGATTTACTATAAGGTCGTGTAAAAAAAAAACACGTTCTGAATAATCTCCTATATTTATTTTTTTTTTAGATAACCCCCCAAAAAAGTTCATTTTAGTGCGAAAAATTCCGGTTATTGAATTTTTTGGTTACCGAACTGGTCCGATCGATTTTATAAAAAAAAGTCTATTTTTTTTAACGTCCTGCTGTTTTGCACTTTAAGGCTACTGAAGACTGGAACTACAGTTTTACGTGGAATCCGAACCACAGCCAATGATGTCTGTTAAGAAAACATTTAGAAAATTATTCGGGGTCAATGGGAATTGAACCCGGAACTTTTCCATTGATGGTTGCCTTGACGATTGATACAGCTTTCACGCCTTAACAACCACGACCATCGTGACTTATTTTCCGATTGACTTAGAAAGCAAACGTGTGTTAAAATCTTGAACCAAATCAGAAGTAAAATAGGTCAATATAGTTGGAACACATATATACATATATAAACTGTTTAATGACACTCAAAAATGTGTCCTAGGGATATGGTCGGTGCTCATTGACCACGCCCAACCATAAGAGACACTGCATAACTCATCTTTCCTATGAAAATTCGCTAAAAAGTTTTTAAATTCAAGTTTCCTGGTTCAAAAAGTGCATAGTGAGGTACGATCAAATCTACGTATCTATGTTTCCCATTTAGGCAGACGTACACGATCACCTATGCGCCAGTAAGCCCAAAAAACGTCGTTTTTGCAATTTTTTTGACGTCCATTTGACGTGTATGAGAACATTACATCCATGGATATTGGAAACGAAAAATATGTCACCCCTTAGACGCAAATAACCAAAATGCAATTATGTTTTCTTTTCTAGTACATAGCTATATGAGTCTAGCTTCAGGTCTGTCGCTTCAAAGCCAATGTACATATTTTTATGTTTTTAAATTGCAGTTATCCCATTCAAGTAATAGAAATACAAATCTATACTAATCTTATAAAGAGGTAAAAGTGTTTGTTTGTATGTAGCGGGTAATCTTTGGAACTACTGAACCGATTGAAAAAAAATAGTTTTACTAATAAAAATCTATACTATCCCTGAGTAACATAGGTTATAATTCATTTTGATAACCGCATTTTTTATTTCAATATTTGTAAATTTAGTCGGAAAAAATCTTAGGTTAGGCCTAGACTGAACCAACACATGTATTTACATTTATTACCACAGCAACCAATTGAATAAAACAGCTGTTTGCTTTGTTAGGGGTGGAAATGTAACTTCAACTGCCCAGGGTTCAAAATTACGGATCACTAAGGTTCAAGGGTTATAATCATATAAATCAACCAATCCGTAATGTTTACAACAAATAAAAAATGGTTCAGTGGTAGACTATTCTTTTTACAATCTCTACAAACAAAACTACAATGAATAACTGCTTCTTTTAACACTAATCAACTTTATTACTCTAACTGATCAATTTGGCAATGCTACCCCCAGACGAAACGCCCAAAGAAATAGCTATGTTCGTGAAATGCTGGCTCGAATGAGCTTCTACTTTAATTTAAACAAAAAGAAACATAAACACTGTTAAGATGGATATCTGACAATTTGTTTACCTACCTATTCACCAAACCTCTCTAACTTTAATTCTCGTAGCCAAAATGATCGCTTCCCGACCAGCAGCGTTTTCTCCCTTCCGCAGAAAAACTAGCTCTGTCCCACAGAGTCTCCGCCCGGCACACAGAAATACTGGTCCTAGATCTAGGTCAGTATGACCCTTTTATAATTTGTCAGATTATCCAATTGTGTCTTTGTAAGTGTGTCTTGTTCGAGCCAGCTATTTCATAACATTTTGCACTTTTACACAATGATGGTCCACTTTCTATGTCTTCGTCTTGGGCTAGTAAATTCTAAACTATTCTAAACTTTATTTTAATAATATTTATCTATATTTATTTCTTAAACCTACCCTCTAACAGCTTCAATATTTCCATTAACAGCTGATTTCAAACTTTGAAGCAATTATTTGTGTTGTTAATTTTTAGGTTAGGTTTGTATTAAAGTGTAGACCTGAACCTTGTTTATTATTTTAATCTTTTTTATTACTGCTGTTAAAAAAATTACGAAATAATTTTATTTGAAAATTTAACATTATTTACCATCTTAGCTTTGGGGTTATTATTAATCCTACACCTTTATTATAAAGAACACATAACATGATTATGTGTATAGAATGTTTCAACGGGATTGGCGTGCGGAGCACGCAGGGGTTTCACTTAGTGGTTTATATTTTAGCATATTACCTAAGAAGAATTTGTACAACGTTTCAGCTCTTTTTCTTTTATGAAGTTACATTGTATCTACCCCATTTCAGCCCCTAAGACGACTCTATAAGTCAATGGGAACTGAAGCGTTTCGTTAGACATAATCGAACGACACCTGCTAATGATGCGGTTGTTTCCCGTATATGATTTTCGGTCGTAACGTGTGAACGTACAATACAACATACATAGTTTAAAGAAAACGAAAAGACTAAACTGAAACGATTATAAAAACAAATCGTATGAACGAGGCCTTGTTCTGGTAGAAATTTCAAATAATAGTTTGATTTAAAATGCATTACTTTATTTAAATAAAGCATGAAACTATTCGGACGATGTTAAAATAGGTTTTGTGTGTGGATTAACAAATAATAATAGTCATTGTAAAACTTATTGATATTTCGCAGAAGTTCTACGAAGATAACTTTATCTGATTTATCCTGAAGATTGTCCTTTTACTAAAGTTTACTTTCTATATTATTCGCCACTACCTCGGAATATTTACACATTTTCCCCAAAGGAAACTCCTTAAGTGGTTTAAATGGATTGAAAATATCGAAACCCCGGATTCGTTACGTTCTGACATGTGTTAAGCAGCGATAAGCCTTCAGGGTAGGTTTGTCGGGGAATTGGTTGCCGTCATCCGTTGTAGATGTGATTGGATGTAAGTTGTTTGTATTGTTGTTCACGAATATTCAATATCCTTCGTTTTCATCGACCTTTTTAAAACTCAAAAGCAAGCAAACATAACAATTACACTAGGAATTTCAAGACTAAATTTAAAAATCTATATAAATAAAAATGTAAATGTTCGTTTGTTTGAAATCGCTAATCTTTGAAAGTTCTCCACCGATTGCTTTGAAATTTCGACACAACATTCCATTCGTATACACGCGTGTTTTTGTATACTTTTTGAAAAACAGCAGCATCTATTGAACATAAACACAACAAAAAATGTACTCAATAATATAAGAGCCATTAAATAATGTTAGGTTGTTTTTTATAATATTTCTATTATCAGTTAATTTCAGGCTTAAAACAATTATTTGTATTTCTAACTTTTAAGCTAGGTTTTTGTGAAGAGTGAAATCAGTTAAAACAACACACACTATACTAAATATTTTAGGGCAATTGTAGCACCATACTAAATAATAAATAAAAATGTTAATTGTTGATAGAGTAATCAGCTGTTTGCTCTAATATTTCTATTAATTAACAGCTGATTTCAAACTGTGAAGCATTTAATTGTATTTCTAAATTTTAAGTTAGTTTTTTATTAAAGTGTAGACCTGAGCCTTGCTGGTTCTTTTAACCTTTATAATAACTGCTGTTACAAAATATACAAAATAATTTCATTTAACATTATTTACCATCTTAGCTTTGATGTTATTATTAATCCTACACCTTTATTATAAAGAAAACATAACATGATTATGTGTGTAGAAGGTTTAAACGAGGTTGGCGTACGGAGGACGTAGGGGCTTCTCCTCGTTCAATAAGGTTAGCGTACGGAGTTCTCCTCGTTCAATATAAAAACTTAAGTTGTCTTGCGTTATATGCTCCCCTTAGGAAAGAAACATAGATCGATTTGAACGAAATCGCTATGGTTTTGTGTTGTTTGGAAATTGCAACTGAAATCCTGTCTATCGAATTTTGATAGGAGAGATGAGTTATGCAGTGACGCTTGTTAAGGTCTGGTCAATGAGCACCAATCATGGTCCCCAGAACACGTTTTTGGATGTTATTAAAATTAGTATACATAGTGCTCATAAAGTCTCTTTTAACCCGCTTTATTATTTTTGTTATTGAAAATAAGCTAACAAAACTTTGTATATATGTTAAATGTTTTTTTAACAAAATTATAAACCACCTTCAATAAGATCAAAAGCTGCCCGAAGGTAAAATCAGCAAGTGGATTTGAACAGAGTGTTTTTATGGTATTTTACATGGGGGAACCTGAAGGTCCGTTAAAAACATGCAGAATGACCTTATATCTTATCTTATATGTAGATTTTTTTTAGATAAAACCCCAAAAATGTTCATTCTAGTATCGAAAATAAAAAAAATATATACTTACGTTCAAAAAACGTGCTTCCGGTTGTTGGTTTTTTGTCAATCGCGTCCGAGCGAATTAGAAAAATAAACGCATGTTCCAAATTTGGGGACGAATTTGGACGTAAAATGCGTCCGTTAGAGTGCGAACACATTTATACATAACGTGCTTAACGACAGCTAAAAAAGTGTTCTGGGGACCATCATCAGTGCACATTGACCACTCCCTACCAAAGGTCTTGCCATAAGAGTCACTGAAATAGCTCATTTTTAGCGAATTTTTTACACATTTACTTATTAGCGAATTTCCATAGGAAAAATGAGCTATTGCAGTGGTTTCTTTGGTAAGACCCATGGTCGGGAGTAGCAAATGAGCATCACCCATGATCCCCAGAACACGTTTTGGGGTGTCATTAAAAATCATATATATCTATATATATATGTATAATATGTGTTCGCACTCTAGCGGCCGCATTTTAAGTACGATGTTGTCCATATTTGGTACACATGTTGGTTGTCTACGTCGATCGGACGAATTCTTTAGGCAAAAAAATCCAACAACCGGAAGCACGTTTTTGACCGGAAGTAAACATTTTTTGAGATTCGTCCTACGAAAGTGATTTTTTTAAAGAGTTTTTTTCTAAAAATATAAATGTAGGATGGTATGTTACACATTTTGTTTTTTTTACGCGACATTATTGCTCGCTTGGTTCCCCCAAAATCGTTCAAAACGTAAAATACCATAAAAGTACCCGGTTCAAAGCCATGTGATTGATTTTACCGCGGGGTTGGCGTGCGAAGCACGCAATGCTTTGTGTATGGAAAATACTTTCAAAATGCGGAATGGCGTGCGAAGCACGCAATGATTTGTGTATTGAAGATACTCCCAATATGCGCAATGGCGTGCGAACCATTTTGCAGCTATTCAGCACCGTCGTAAATAGACGTATTTCACAAATTTTCCGGTTGAAACCCTAAACCATAAGCCTATAAATTACATTTTCTAAATTTGCTCAACTCACGTCAGCGGTTCAGTTGCATGGTCGAATTATTCTTATGGAAATTCGCTAAAAATAAAATGTTTATAAAACCCAAAATTTACACATCATATTTAAATTTAAAAATTGAATAATTTTTGGTTCAAATAACATTTGGATGAAATTAATTTAAACATATTTATTGAACTAAAGGAATAAATTACTTATAGACAACATTCAAGTTCACGTTCATACATCGCGTCGTTCAATTTAAATAAATAAATCATTCCCTTTCTTACAAGCCCCGAGTAAAGATATCTGCCCACGACCACCTTTCATGATATTCAGCTTGAACGATTCTGCAAATTGAGCACTTAACTGCTTATGATAGTTTTGAAGGGATCTGGTAACGAGCTGCACGAGCGAAATTCCGTTACGGTAAAAAAAATATTATAAATCCAGTAAATTACTTGGAGCTTGACATATTCAAAGAAATAGTAGCGTATGAATTGAAGGTAAGGCGTTCGTTAGTGTTAAGACTCGTTTACGTAATGTATTTAAGTTGCAGTCTTATATAACGCAATACATATAACACATTAGTTTCATTAAATATATGAAAAAAATATAACCGCAGTTTTATATTAGTTAAAAGTATTATGTATCACACTTTGAATAAGGAGAAACTGCTTCTATGATGTTTACTGTTCCTCCTTAAATAACAATTAAATCCACTGAATCAAAAATTAACTTAAAATAATATCATATAGTCCATCAGTACACCAGTAAAGCACAAGTAAAACGAACGACAGTAATTAGGTTCGATCTAAAGAAACTGTGTTGGAAGCTGCATCTGTAACACCTTGTGCGAGATCCTTTATCCGCTGTACCACTCTACATTTTGTTACTGAGGCACATTCAAGTCATTTTCAAGCTCTGAAATTATTATTAAAATTACTAATTTGTAGGGACTAAATATCCTGTGAATTAATAACTTTTTGAACTCCAAAGTATTCGTCTTTTACAGTAACAAAATTCCAACACGCAGCTGAAAATCGGGACCAAGTTATTGCGGACCCATTGTCCCGCCGAAACGCACTCCCGCCCTTAGAACACTGCCTATAACATTATTCAGTTCAGGGCTTTACACTTAGTAGGGACATAAAAACTGGTGTTTTCAAAATAAGAATTTGAAATTGATATATATTTTTATACAGTTCTATTTAGAACTAAATTACAAAACTTTTGAATTTTTTTAAATTATAAAAAATGTTTACTACTTTTTATGTAGGCATAAAGTTGAACTTTTTCCTTTCGTTACTGAACATTTTTTGTTTCTTGAGCTAATAACTCTGTAATATAATTAATACATTTTTTACTAGTACATATGAATTCTTTGAACCACATTTCTCTACAAAAAAGCTATGGAACACTTTCGGATTGGTTTATAATTACTATATTTGGCGAATTTTTGAAAATATACTCGCAACACGCACCATAATGGCTTGACATCACAAAAAAATTAACATCGACAGTTGTAGGGTTGAAAATCTATTTTTCATTTTTAGTTTATATTTTTAAAAATTATTATTCATTATATGATTAAAAATCACTATGCATTGCAATACTTAACCTAAGCCATTGTAGAATTGACTATGCTCGATCTCGCATTTAGGTTGGGTGGAAACTTCGTTGATAGTAGTAAAGTTACTGGATTGTTTATTTAAATGTCATAGCAGTGCTATACATGTTTTATATCGTATTTATACATACAGTATATAAAATTTCATCTAACTGGGATATATGTTTTTAGAGAACATAAATTTTTACTGACGATATGTTCAGTATAATTTTCAATTACCAATATATTTATAATCTCAGTAAATTTATATTTTCTTCTAGCAATCATCATCAAAATCACTGTCACTAGGAATGTTAACAAAAAATTCATTTAAAATTTCGTCATTTGATGACATTGGTAAAACTTTCATTATTCATGTAATGTTGGCAAAAATTCCCCTTTTATCACTTTCTTTTAATGGCAGATCATTCCAATTAGGGTACATGGCTTGTCCAATTTCCACCCAACACTTATCACGAACATTTCTATCTGAATAACCAGCAATACTTTTGTCCCACAGTGATGGGTTTCCATGTACATTTTCAATTAATTTCTCCACATCAAACATTTTGGTGTTAACAAAATACAACAGGACGCAATGCAACGCACTCGAACAACAGGACTGTCTGAACGCACCCTAGAAAATCCACCGTCTTGTGTCTCTTTCCCGTTTATCGGGATCCAGCGCGGCAGCACCATCCGTTGGAAATCGGGACGTGCGTTTTCGAAGCACTGTTTGAACGCGCTAATTTAAAACCATGTGCTGCCGTCATCCCGATTTTCGGGACCCGAGAAACCGGACCGTGTGGCCCCAGCCTACCTTGGATCATAATGTGTCCCAAAATAAAATCCCCCAAGTGAATTTGAACTGGGTACTTTTCTGGTAGTTAACGTTTTTATTGATTTTTTGGAAACCAGACGGGCTATAAAGTCGTGTAAAAACAATGTGCACAATAATATCCTCTATTTATTTTGTATATAAAATCCCCAAAACGTTTCTTCCCAGCACGAAACATTTCAAAAAATGTTTACTTACGGTCGAAAAATGTGCTTACAATTGTTGGATTTTGTTTTATTAACGAACTCGTCCGAGTGACATAGAAAACCAACTTGTGCACCAAATTTGGTTCAAATCGGAGGTAAAATGCGGACAGTACAAACACATGTGTTCATATAAATGGACAATTTTTAATGATAGCTCAAAACGTGTTATGGGTACTATGGTAGGTGCTCATTGACTACTCACGGTCTTACAATAATAGTCACTTCAATAGCTCATCTTTCCTATGGAAATTCGCTAATAACAATAACGATATATTATCTCAGTGGTTGCACTTGAAACAGCTTTACATAAAGTTTAGTCATTTGTTGAGCACCTTGTATTATTAGATTTAAATTTCTGTACGCCCTGTAGAACCCCGGACACAATATCCCCAAAACTATTCGTTGCATTTTTATATCATAAGTATAATTTTAAAACGACGATAACATGTATTTTTTACAATTTAACCTGTTGTAAAATGAACTAAATCTCATGTTTGCTACAATTTGGTTTTTATGATCAACACAAAGAAATTAATAATTACAGTCGGGTACAGTATTCAGAAAGCTATAATTTAAGCAAATTATAACGTAGAAAGCTTCATGTAAAATGAACTTATTCGGAACTAATTAACACCCACGACTGTTGACAATTTGTCTTTGAAGTGTATTTAACAATACCGCAGCGGATTTAAGTTGGAAAGTAAGTTTAGGAATACAGCTGAAGTTCCCAAAGTCCATTCGAAGCTAAATATAAATGGAATGTAACAGACTCATTGAAAACCTTTAATTTGTCTTTCCGTTCCTTTAAGACTCGGTAAATTATCTGTAGGCTGATTAAATGTGTATTTTCATACTTCAAAAATACAAATATCATCGGAGCCGCTAACGCGTAACTTTATATATAAAAAAAGCCAAATCAAACCATTTATTTTATATATATATTATGAAACTACTCCTAGTAAGCCTCCTTAAAAAATAACAAGCAGATTGATTAGATGCAAATTAGAAACACATAACTTATTTATAAAAATAGTTTTTAAAACAAGAAACTTTATCTAGAACCTAACTATGCTGAGGGAATTGTTAACTGAAAAAATAATTGAAACTTCATTTCATGAATTACCATGAACGAAATGATTACCATGAATTATGATGGACGTTGACTGATATCTTTGCTCGGGGTGTGCTAGGAAAGGGAATTTCTTTAATTTGCTTATTTATATTTTATGATGTGCGCTTGAATGTTGTTTATTGTTTTACTTCAATAAATATGTGTCAATTAGGATGGTTTATTTTGTAAAGTTTAACAAACTGTATTAGTTTAGGATTTAATTGTTTCTTTTATTTGTATTTTTTGCTCTTTCTTATTATTATTATGTTGTTTTTGCTGCATCAAACAGGTGTTTTATAAACCTCAGGTATTCATTGTTTCGCTCTTTGTTCTTGTTGAAAGTAATTACAACTTAGTACATTCTAACTACAGTATTGTTAAATTATGTCTATATTTGATAGAACATAGTATGTTTAGTTTAAGATTTTATATTATTGATGATCTTGTAGAGATGCTACAATAAACTTGCTTACTTACTTCAATTGAAAATTTAAATCTGCTCAAACTAAAATTTACTTTTACAAATTTACATTTCTCTTTTTTTATTAAAGTTTTTATGTAAATTTTTCTTAGTTTTTATTGGGTATTTGTATTTTGTTTTAGGCTTAAGGATGTCAATATCCGTAACAAATTTTAATTGTATGTGGGTTAAGTGCAAGAGATTACCTGACGGTGGTAACGTCACATGCAATAATTACTATTATTTAATTATCAATTTTTAAACCCAATTTCTTAAGGAAAGTATTTCGCTCAGAGAACTAAACCGAAAGAAAAACCAAGAACGGACAACGTTCTGGTTTGGAGTGAAAACAGAAAAAGTTAAATTTAATATCCACAAGTCCCCCCCCCCCCCCCTATTATTTTTGTAACTAATGGAAATAGACAGATTTGCTTTGGGGATTGTTAACGTGAATAAAAATGGAGTTTTTTTTGGCGTATCGTAAATTTCAACCCATACCCCAAAAATGGGTTATTTTGGGGGTAAGTCGAAAATTTTAAATGAGTGACACCTTATTTTAAAGGCTTTGATAAAAGAAGAAGATTGGCGCAAACCGGAGGTCTGTAAGTTGACTCTATCCAACATGGCTAATCAAAATTATAATTTTTTCCCATTTAAATAATATTGAAATGTTAAAGATGATACATCTGTTATTTTTACAAGGGTTTAATCCAGTAAGCCACTCAATCTAAGTTATAAAACATAGTAACTAGGTACTGTACTTTGGGTTGATACAACCTTGCAAATGCTTTGTTATTCATAACTGTGCAAGTTTGTCGACTCCTAATAGTAAAAAGTCCAGTACCTGGGAATACCAGAGGGCTTAGCTTTATTGTTTTTATACTAATTACTATGTTTTATAACTTATATTGAGTGACCTACTGGATTAAACTCTTGTACAAAATAACAGATGTATCATCTTTAACATTTTGATGTTATTTAAAAAGGGGAAAATTATAACTTTGATTGGCCACTATGTTGGAGAGAGTCAACTTACAGACCTCCGGTTTGAGCCAATCTTCTTCTTTTATCAAGGCCTTAAGGTGTCACTCAATAAGGGTTCTCGTTTAAAATTTTCGACTTACCCCAAAATATCCCATTTTTGGGGGAGGGGTTGAAATTTACGATACGCCAAAAAATTCCACTTTGGTTTAGGTTAACAATACCCAAAGTTGGGGCACATGGTATTTTAATTAGGACACAGAAGGGCAAGATGTTAGCATCCGTCAAACCGGATAACATTATAGCGGTGGTTGGTTTAATCAGTCCGTGTGAAATATTTTCACTTACCCAATTCCTGATGGGTTCGTATCCATGAAACTGATAAATTATATGTTTCTGGAAGTTCTCTGTAATAATACGATTACAAGATACACCCCACATCAGGGCATTAACTCAAGTGGTTCTGCAAATTGTAAGCCTTTTTGAGGATACTATATAAACTTTGTCGAAACATGATTTTCAACATTAACTACAAAAGTGAAGTGGAGTTTCATATTTTACAGGTTTATTTCAAGTAGTTACTGCATTGAAAGATTAATAAATCAATTGAACAAGTCGATATTTCAATCAGGTAGTGTTTATTTGATGTACATATAAAGTGCTATTAAGTATTAGTCTTATATTTTGTATATTTTTCTTCACGTTCAAACAAATATTGTTTTCCAATTTAATAAGTAGGCATAAGTTACCTGTCTGCTGTCATCAAATCCTTCTTTTTCACTTTGTGACAACCGCGGTTTCAGGTTACCCCATCATCAGGTCACATTAATTACAACACAAAAACACGAAAATAAATTGAAGTCACATCACTCACTTTTAATTGAGATAGTCTTAAAACATTTGTCACAAACAACATAAACAAGAACGCTAAAGTATGTGCAAATGTTACTCGGCCAAGGGTAAGTGGACTAATGACTTTAAGTTAGGATGTTATCAGAAATTGCTGCATGAATGTGTTCAGTATCAAGCTCACATGTGCGTCCTTAGCAGTGAGCGTGTTAAAATGGTTTAAATTCAAATCCTCGGTCCTGACCTGACGCGAAAAGTTTTCCTGGCTTCGGCCTTGGGTGCACCTAAAGAAGTTTTCACTTCAACAAGAACATTTTCTATGGTATAAATCGACAGTCATCATTCTATTGACTTTTTTATTTCTTCTAATTTAGTTTTAAATTTGAAAAGAAGTTGACACTTTACGAAGTTTACGACAGTTTATCTTAGAAGCAAAGTCAGCCCTGAAGGTTTGAATAAAGTTTGTGCCATGTTTTGTGAACCTGTACCAATAGTGTATTTTTTGCAAGTATTTTAATCGTCTTTGGCAACGGATAATTTTGCACCTAATGGTTATTTATGGAGATAAAAGTATCAGCTGATTGTCAAATAATCGAAAAGATTAATGAAAGTAAACATATAGACGAGATGGTTACGCGAAGATATGATTGATGATGTATTCAGCTAAGACAATCTTCTTTATATTAATAATTTATTACCTTCATTCTGCAGGTGTTTTTAGTTGTTCATAAGTTTCTAGTTGATTATCGGTTAAATAAAGAATTAATATATTAATTTAAATGTCGTATTTATGATCTATCTATATATATATATATATATATAAGCGAAATACCACTCACTCACTCACTCACTGACTCACTCATCACGATTTCTCAAAAACTACCCAACGGATTGACATTAAATTTGGTATGTAGCTTCCTCTAGGGCCATAGGTGCTCACTAAGGAAGGGTTTGACAAAATTCGAAATTTTAGGGGGG
>JAGFPH010000241.1:449887-462974 GCA_018207615.1 Philaenus spumarius | reverse complement strand
AGAAAATTGATGCCTCGGCTTCAGAAGTGTAGGAAAAATCTTATGCATAACACGATCAACATGTCTTTGCTGCATACAAGAAAATTGCCACCTCGGCTTCAGAAGCGTAAATAAAATCTTATGCACAACACGAGCTCAAAGTGTCTTTGCTGCATTCGAGAAACATTTCTCTCATGCAGCAAAGTGGCACTTTACGCACATGTTGCACAAATAGCTATTGCAAAATGTTTATTTTAAAGCTTAACAATAGCGAAACAACAGATAAACAGCTGTTCGGATCAATCAAAAAATGTTTGTTTACATGCATTACCATAGCAACCAATTTAGCAAGTTTAGAATAATTCTTGACAACCAACAGCTTTTTTAGGTTATATTAACAAACTCAGAGAAAAACGCTTACTGTATTATAATTCAATTTAAACATCTGTTGTTACATATTTTAAATAAAACAGCTGATTTGGATGAAAAACTTGATATAATTTCAGGTAAGGCCTGCATTGAACCAAAACACGTTTATTTGCAACCAATTTTTCAAATTTTGAAACAGCTAATTATTCTTCACAACATTTTTTTTTAGATTATGTATAAGCAAACAAAAGGTTTACGTATTACAAGTCAAACATCTGGTGGTACATAATTTGTTGTTTTCTTTAGCTAGTAATATAAAAATTTGTTTGAAATATTGATTATTGATGATTTAAATATTAATGGTGAAATTACAACGCATGTCACAATTTGAATTATTGGGGTTAGTCATGTCAATTTCAATACCTGTCTTACATTACGGCTAACTTATGTGTAGGCCACCGCTCTGTTGTGATTTTCGTTAAGATATTAGAGTTTGCAATAATATATTTGCATTGGTTTGTTGATGAGCGAAGCGAGCAAGGGCGGTATCCCGAGTTTTAAATAATGTATTACATAAATTACAAGTCTAATTCTTGGTTCACTCATTCCGCCAGTACATTTTTAGATTTTACTATTCAGAATTGATAAATCAAATTTTTAAATACAAAGTTTTAATTATATATTTAATTTATTGTGACGTACGAAGAACAACTTCCAGACGTAGCAACCATGTTCAGACTAAAGTTTTCGGACTCTTACAACTTCTAAATTAAACTTATACATTACATATCAAACATACGATGCATACACAAAAGAAAAATATGCCTTACAATGTGTAAAACGACAAAAAACAAAATTCAATATTACCATTTAAGTCGTGTAATTCAATTTTGAATAGAACATAGTTTTTAATTTCTCACTATACTATAGTGTAGAGAAAGTATCGCAAAAAAATCGATGTTGAGATTTTTGTAGAAATATCTGTTTTGGGACCGCCTGAGTTCAAAAAAGTGTTTTTTTTTACAAAATATCTGCCTGCATGTCTGTACATCTGTATCTCTGTGTGTATACAAAGCTAGAAGGAAAACTTTTATATCGATTTCGAACAAATTTGCACCAAACCTGTCAATTAGGCCTGTATAGATGCACGAAAAAAAGTTTTGAAAAACAACCCCCTTTTTGGCCAAAAAACCCCAAAAATTCAGTTTTATATAAAAAAACGATTTTGATCAAATTTGGATTATTTGTAGCCCTTAATGTACCCTACCATATGCAATAAACCACATATTTCTAAAAATTCTCGTTTAGCTAATAATAATAATAATAATAACTGATTTTTAGGAGTTTTTTGGCCGAAAAAGGGTTTTGTTTTTCAAAACTTTTCAAAACATTTTTTCGTGCATCTATATACAGGCCTAATTAACGTGTTTGGTGCAAATTTGTTCGAAATCGATCGAATAGTTTTCTCTTTAGTTAATAATAATAATAGTTATTAGTAATCTCCTCTTTAATATCACCTTTCCTACCCCTCCTACACTTATGAAGCCACAGTGAATCTGTTTAATAATCTTAATATCTTTGTGAGAAAGTATGTGCCAGTTCCTGGTAGCGTTTATTAACTATATGTTTATCAACCAAACTCCAACCAAGTCCACTAAACTCAGTTGAATTTAGAGTGAAAGAGAACTTACAACATTAGTCAATTTCCTAGGAATCAAACGAATTGGGTAAAGCCTTTAGAACAAAGTCTCACTTAGGGTTGATATGTTCTGCTGTGATCAGTCAAGTATATATTTGCTTACTACAACTAACTAATCACTCCAACGAAGACGTAACTCCGAGACTCGGTTCTAAACTTCAGCCTTATTGATATAAAACAGGCCACTCAAATAAATTGAACTGTAAAAAATAGTTAAACTACACAATTAAATTAAACTTTCTGTAAAGTGCAACAGATTAATTATTGACAGAAAAATACGTAAAAACTAATAGCAAACTCTTTATTGCAAATAATGTATTAATCGGCACTTACAAGTCAACTAGGAGCTCGCATCGCTCACCAACCCATGTCGAAGTAAATGCAAACAGAATAATGTATACACTGACATTTTCACGGTAATGACAACTGATCAGTGACCTATCCTTAGCTAATGTAACACAGACCATCCTAAGTAATTCGAATTACTGCATTCGTTGCAATTTCACTATTAATCAACTCCTATAAAAGCGAGTGTACGTACGAGCGTACGTGGAGTAACATTTAAAGAAGAAATAAATATTCGTTTAACTTAATAATATAACAGCTGATTTCACCCATCATCTGTAATACGCAAACAAAACCTAGCGTAGATTATACTTTGGGGTTATGTTTACAACTTCAATCAATAATATAGCCTATAATATTAATAACTTCTAAATCATTTTGATCTATCAATATGAAATAAAAGGCAATTAAAGATAGTATTTTTATCTTTCTTCAAATATATATAATAATATACATAAACACAAAACCTTAACAAATATGCCTACAGTTTTATAGTCCTTATAATTGTACACATTTACCGAGTTAAAAATACCCGTCTGCATAGTTAGGTAGGCCTAGTTAAAGTGTGCTGTTTAAATAGTATTTTGTATAAAAATTATGTATTTCTGATGTGTATCTAATTAATCCGCTTGTGATTTTTCACGGATATTTACTAGTATTTAAAATAATTAATAATAAGCATTTGAAAGTCATTTTATATTACCAACTAAAGGAAACAATATAATATGTAACAGAAGATGTTTGACTTATAATACGGTAATCATCTTATGTTTGCTTTTGCCTAGTATAAAAAATATCTGTTAGTTGTGAAGAATAATTACCAGATACTAAATTTGCCAAATTGGTTGCAAATTAACGATTTTTGATTCATTGTAGGCCTAACCTAAAATTATGTGATCCTAAAAACCTAAAGGTTTTTAATCCAAAACAGCTGTTTTATTTATAATATATAACAACAGATGTTTAAATTGAATTATGATACAGTAGGCGTTTTTCGTTGATTTTTATTAGTGTTTGAATTTAAGTTCGTTCACCTAAAAAAAATTTTTTGATTGTGAAGAATAATAAACTGATTATAAATTTGCTAAGTTAGTTTCAATGGTAATTATTGTAAACAAACATGTGTTCCTGAGCTTTTCATCCTATCAGCTGATTTATCTATATATATACTAATATTATAAAGAGGTAAAATTTGTTTGTTTATTTGTATGTAAGGGGGTAATCTCTAGAACTACTGAACCGATTGAAAAAATAGTTTTACTACTAAAAAACTACACTATCCCTGAGTAACATAGGCTATAACTCATTTTGATAAAAACATTTTTTATTTCAATATTTGTACATTTAATCGGAAAAAAATCTCAGGTTAGGCCTAGACTCATGAACCAACACATGTATTTACATTTATTACCATAGCAACCAGTTGAATAAAATAACAGATAAAACAACTGTATGCTCCAATATTTCCATTAACAGCTGATTTCAAACTTTGAATCAATTATTTGTATTTCTAACTTTTAGGTTAGGTTTTTATTTAACTGTAGACCTGAGCCTTGCTGGTTCTTTTAACGGGTCTCTTCTGTTATATACCCGCATTTACAAACTATTTTCTATAAAAATGAGGATTAATCAGGATAGAACTACAAATGTGAAATATAATATTTACTCACCATTTAAACGTATATTGTTGGGAATAAAATAATAAACAATTTTTAATCATATGCAACTTTACTATTCGATTCTAGGCTAATATATGGCAACAGAAATGCAAAAATAATAATAAAACAATTACCTAAAAGGCTCTAACCTAACCTATTTAGTCACAGTATGTTTACCTATATTCAACATTTAACAGTAAAATCTAAAACAACGTCGTTGTCTGCAAAAATATTAGGCTAGAGTCGAATAGTAAAGTTACGCGTTTGTGATAGTTTGTAAATGCGTGGATATAACAGAAAAGACCCCTTTTAACCTTTATTATAACTGATGTTATAAAATAAACAAAATAACTTGATTTGAACATTTAACATGATTTACCATCTTAGCTTTGGGGTTGTTGTTAATCCTACACCTTTATTATAAAAAAAAAAACATAACATGATTATGTGTATTGGGTGTAAGGTTCCATAAGGGTTGGTGTGCGGAGCACGCAGGGGTATAAAGCGTCACATATAAAGCTGGGAGTGACCCTCCAAATTTTCACTAAGTTTACCCTTTTAAATGAAAATTATGCAATATCATTTCTTAATTTACGTATATTACCCCACAAGAATATAGGCTACCTTTAAATTTTCGTTTTTGTTTCTTAAGTAGTGTTTGCTCTAGTTTGATTCTATGCCAGTCAGTCAGCCTCTTATCTGTATATGTATGTTTAGATGATTGACCAAAGTGGTTTTATAAGAATATATAGATTTAAAAAATTATCTAAAACTTTGAACAATTGTTAGGCCTTTTATCTTGGGTGAAAATTAGTGTGGTTGGGGTAAACTTTCTGTATTTATTGTTATCAAAAATCGTTAATAAGCATTCTAAAACCAATTCCTTAAAAACTTTGTAACTAAAAAGCTCTTAATATTTACTTGAATATTGCTTATACTGAATTGATATTAAACTTTCTTACAAAAAAAAAAAAAAAAAAAAAAAAAAAAAAAAACTCATTCAACAAAGATGGGCCACCAATACGTTTTCCAATAATAATTCTATGTTCGTTTAATGGACTTTACAATTTCCCATTTAGCCCTAAGATTCACTCTAGGCTAATTAGAGAAAAGAGCACATGTTATATCTATGTATAGTCAACAGATTTCATTGAAAAGAAAAACTGTGATCATTTGAGTACTGACAGCTGGTTTTCCGCATTTAAATATTACACGCAACTGAGTGTGAATTTAGCGAATTTACAAAATAAAGTTTTTTTTATGTTTTAGGGTTTCAACCAACTATTTGGGAAATTGGTTTACTCAAGTAGGCGCTGAATAGTTACCTACGTATAAAAATATCAGTAGAATTGGTTTGTACCTCAGCCTCCAGAGGAACGCGCTGCTTCGTTCCTCTATCAGCAAAAATTTCGCATTACGAGCTTGCACCTCGCCCTTACGGAATCGAATCATGGACTGATACGCTTCGCTTGCTGCGTACAAACTCACATCGCGAGTTTGAATCTGGGCCCAACAAAATCTGATTCTACTACTAAAGTTCTCAAACAATTTTACTTCCGGTCATAAACGTGCTTCCGGTTGTTAGCGTTTTTGTCAACGAACAGTCTGAACAACGTGTGTACCAAATTTGGACCAAATCGGATGTAAAATAAGGACCTAAAGTGCTAACACATACATACAATTTTAAATTACACCCCGAAACGAGTTCCGGGGACAATGATCGGTGCACATTGACAGGTCTCACCAAACGCGTCACTGCAATTACTCACATTTCCAATGGAAATCCGTTAATAATTTTAAAATTTACAAAACAAAAATTTCTAGAGTTTTTCGCGTCTTTCAGTAATTGGGTAGTGATTTGTCGGGCGACCTATCATGTATCTATTTATTTACTTTTACTGAATTGGTGTTTGTATTTTTAAGAATTACAGCTTATTAAAAATTGTAAATTATTTTAGAAATTGTTTGTACTTTTGTTATGTCGTAAACTTATTAATTTGTTTTAAACATTTAATATTATTTACCATTTTATCTATGAGGTAAAGATTAACCCTACATTTTTATTAAAAAAGAAATAAAAATGTTTGTGCGTAGGACGGAAGAGGTGGCGTGCAAAGGACGCATGTGCCCCCTGGTCAAATTTTAAAACTCCATAGTACTTTATAATGACTTTATCCGACATGGAAGTGTCTAAAGAAATACCCACAGGCCTTGTTATGAATTTAATTTTGAGTTTATTTATTTCATAATAAATTCAAATTCTCATTGCGTATACGAAAACTTTCTTTATCAAGCGAGCTCGATGTATACGTTTTAATAAAGTTGTGTACAATCAGAGAGAAAAGCGGCAACCATGGAAGTTTTACAAAGTTCCACGTTTCGTATATTACGCATATATTTGTAGCATGTTTTCCAATCCCAATTACCACCTGATAATGACGCACTTAAGGGTTATTTATATTAATAAAATATAGTATCAGCTGATTTTAAAATAATCAAGGAGATTAATGCAAACTAGAATATAAACGAAGTGTTGCACGTAGATTGATCGATTATGCTTCAAGTAGAGATAAAAATATCGATACATAGTAGCTCATCTTGTTAATACTGTCAACCTACAGGTGTTAATAATTAGGCTTTAATTTTAGTGAAAATGTCGAGAAATATGCGGTATCAACTCCTACAAAAGCGAGTGTACGTCCGTACGTAACTTTAGACTGGTAGCGCCTGTATTAGATTTGAGATTGGATCCAGCTCGCAGAGTTCTTTCAAACAGCCAACGAACCGATTCTGCAGGTTGCATAGTTTTGGGGGTATAACACAAACAAGTGTTCGTTTTTCTTAAAACTTTTGGTTTGCCTACTTTTTAAGATGTTGTAGGTTTTAGGAAAGATCTGAGAATAATTTTTCGAAAAAAAATAAGAATTCCAGACAACTTTCATAATTCGTATTACTTTGACCGTCGCGATCTAAGTGGTTTGGCAGTTGTGTTGATGGTTTTAAATCCCCGACGAAAACCGAGGGGTGATAGAAGTTGCATGCGTGTATCTGTGTGTCTATGTATCTATGGGATCGTACCTTTCAAACGGATGAACCGATTTTTGAAGTTATACTTCTTTGCGCCCGTTGTAATCGGGATGGGGTGTCGGTCGAGAAACCGCTTCACGCGTTAAGAGTAAAATCCGGAAAGTGCCTTTTTATACCTTTCTTCGTATATTCGTATACTTTCCTATACTTCAAAACGTCGGATTGATTTGAAACTTTACACACTTATCAAGGACCGATGAAAATGCAATATTAATTTTGTTGGGTGTAGTAAGTGAGCACTGATCATGATCCCCAGAACACGACGTGATTTTCACCCCCTCAAAACGTCGGATTGATTAGAAACTTTGCACACTTATCAAGGACCGATGACAATGCAATATTAATTTTGTTGGATGTAGTAAGTGAGCACTGATCATGGTTCCCTGAAAACGTTTTCGGCTGTCATTAAACATTTTATAAGCAGGGTGATTCACGACGATATGCAGAAACTTCGGGAGCTCATTAATTTTGTTGGGTGTAGTAAGTGAGCACAGATCATGGTCCCCAGACTAACTATGACCAACCAAACAGATGCAACGATAGTATTCATAAGCGTATGTAACAAAGAAGGAAAAATGGGATATTAATTTTAAAATATGCCTTCAGTGTTGGTTAGTGTTTTTGTAAAAGAATAGGCTATCATCTACAAAATAGTTACGACTAGTTTTTTCCCAAAATATATTAAATCAATAGTAAACCTGTCTATACCATTGGATGGCCAAAGAAGTATAACTTCCACCGTCTAGTCCGACGCAGAGCCACATTTTTTTATTTAGTTGTTTTTGTTTCAAAGGCAACTTGTTTTAGCTATGGTTCAAGAAAATCTAATACGGTTTTTTTTTTAATTTTATCTGTTATATTGTAAGTTATTTTCTGCCGTAAATTTTGAATAATTTGTCGGAAATAATTAGTTTGCGGAAGTGTACAATGTTCACTCTAAGTATTTTCCAGACAATGTTTCACTTGACCAAAGTCATAGTTTATAATATTAATCTTGGTTGAGTAAGTTCTTTAATTATTTTACCATGGAGGTTTTGTAGGCGGAGTGGTATTAGTTGTATATAAAAAAGATTAACTGTTGCTTATCAAGCTATCGATCATGTTCCACATGGTTAGTCAACTGCGTGGCGTTTGTTTACTTAAGATAACTATTTTATCGATTGTCATTTAGTACTTTTAGCTGTGACAGGCGAAACAACCCATCAACTATGTTACATAGACAAAATGCATCTTACTTAAACACTGTCTGTAATTTAGCATCTTACTCTCACGTCTTTACACAGAGGTGGGAATATTTTAATTTCTGATAAATAAATCTGTTTTGGTTCTTCGTACTGTTTATTTTAGTGTAACAGTTTTTTCTGTGTGGATTTCTAAACCCTAATAAATAAATAATGATTTTAAAAATACATTTTCTTTAATTTATATTTATTTTATTTTACAACGTCGTGTTTTGGGCAACAATATGGAGCGAGAAAACTTTGAATTATTTGACGTTTTATTGTTTTGCGGAGATGAGTTATAATATACATTATTTCGACTTTGTAATCTGTATCTTTATTTTACATAATTCTTCTGTACGTGTTACGTCACTGAACTCCTCCTAAACGGCTGGACCAATTTTGATGAAATTTTGTTTAGAGTGGGTCCATGGATGGTTTAGATTCACAATTGGAAGGGGTTGAAATGGGGTAGCTACACCTATACAATAAATATAAATTAAAGTAACTTAATGCACTTCCTAACTTCAAATGGATAGCTACCCCTAAGTAAAAATAAATTGCACTAAATTCCTACAAACTATAAATCTGAAATTGTTTAACGTTATTATTAATTGATATAAAACAACATTTTCAATTCGATTAATTAAGTCATAGAGATGAAATGGGATAACCAACCTTAAAATTAAAACAAGCAAACTACTTAAGCAGGTCCACTAGTATATTATAAAAAAGAAGTCCTGACCGACTGACTGACTGAATGAAATATAATCAACTTAGGGCGAAAACTACCTAAGATACAAATACGAAAATTTAAAGGTACATTCGTTTGGGGTAATAAACACACACGAAGAATGATTTCACTAAATTGTTATTTAAAGTGTGAAAAATTATTGGTTCGCTCCCAACCATTTAGGGTTATAACAGATAAAACAGCTGTTCGAATCGAACATTATGCACATTATCTCCATAAGATTAACATGGGAAATTTGAAGGATTGTATACCGGAGCTCCTTCTCGGGTGAATAGCGGCTGAACGGATGATAATATATAAGACATATCTGTGAATGATTATGTTCAGTTTTTGATCCAAATTAGCTGTTTTATATATAATAGGTTTGTAACAACCAATGTTTGAATTGAATTAAAATATAGTTAGCATTTTTTGTTGATTTTTGTTTGTGTTTGTTTTTAGTTTGTCAATGTAACCTCAAAAAGGTAATACTCTTCAAATTTTCTAAGTAATGTTGCTATGGTAATGAAAGTAAACAAACATGATGTGTTGCTAAGTTTTTTATACGAACAGCTGTTTTTGTGCCCCTGATAAATTCAATAGACATCTTTCTTCCATAAGATTAACATTGAAACTTTGAGGGCCACTGGGGCTTAGCCCTAACGTCCTAGGACTTCGGTATATGGCCTACAACCTTCCTAGGGTTAACCTGTGTTACTATGCAAAATTTCAAAGCAATCGGATGGACGGTATACGAACGCAAAGTGGACAAAGAACCAAAAAAAAACCCCCATAAAGAATACACAGCAGAAATTTGCATTTGATTATAACGTTTGTAAGGCGAAAGATACATGATTTGTAATGCTTGATGAGATATCTGTGAATGATTACCTGCAATTTAAAAAAAAAATAAGGAAATCGGCCGGATAGAATGGCCGTACTGACTGCCACAAGTTTTCATAAATTCTTTTAATATATAGATTCACAACAAACTTATTTTTTAGGTTGGATAAACAAACTAAAAAAAAACTGAAAAAAGTGCTTCCTGTATATAATTCAAGTCAAACATCTGCTGTTACACATTATAAATAAAACTGCTTATTTGTATTTAGCCTTAACATAATTTTAGGTCAGACCTACAATGAACCAAAACACGTTTATTTGCAACCAATTTGGTACATTTAGAATCAGGTAATTATTTCCAACTAACAGTTTTTAAGATTAGGTAAAAAGTAAACAAAAGGCTTACTGCATTATAAGTGAAACATCTGGTATTACATAATACAGTCTTGGTCAGAGAAATTGCATCACTTAAAAATAATGAAGGATCTCCTTAAACCAATGTTGTTCTTATCTTTTGATAGTTTAAAAATGTTTTGCAAAGGAAAAGAGTCTTTTATGAGCCGTAAAAATGATTAAAACCGAAATAAAAAATAAATAATATTCATAAAATGATAAATAAAGTGTTCAGTGTTAACGAGGAATTTAAGGAAAACAATGCTTTTTACATACTCGTATGAATTTATTTGGAAAATTGTATAAAAACATTAAAAATATAATTATTGAAATAATAATATAAACTAGTATTTTGTCGAACCGCCATCGCCATTAGCCGTGATAACTGAGGCGAATGTGTTAGGCATTGAATCGATAAAATTTGTTATGATTTCGTCACTAATCTCCTCATTCACACTTTTCGGATTGCCTGTTTTTGCTCATTTTATTCTTAGGCTTTGTAATACATTTGTTTAGGATTTGTTTACACATTTAGGATCAAAAAGATAACAACCATATGTTAAAAACCACTAAAGAATACCGTTGCGTCGCGGCCAATAGGATGGGCGCGCAGCGTTGCCATATCTACTAGTCTCGAACACTTCTCGTATTTACCGCTCGAGGCTTGAGCGCACAGTTTAAAGAATTACACATGCGTTGAGTCGGCTGCGTTCAGTTAGAAGCGTGGGAAGAAAGTGACAACGTCGCACTAAGGCGGTTGGAGCTTCCAAGGTCTCGGTGTACACAAGCGCGTCCCTCAACGGTATTTAATTTAGGTGATGAAATTTCTATGACCACGACTGTATATTGTTTCCTTTAGTTGGTATTATTAAAATTTGTTTGAGATTTTCATTTTATTGATTATTTAGCGGTGTAATTACAACGCATGCCGCAATTCGAATTATTGGAGATGATCGATCTCTGTTTTACTTTAGCTATGTATAGGTCACGGCTCAATCATTATTTCCGTGATAATATCAAAGTTAAAAATACAAAAAATGGAAAATCTGTTTTTAGTGTGCTTGTATTGCCCCATAAGAATATACATTTAATGTTGTGTATTTGTATCTTAAGTAGTTTTTGCTAGACGCTGATTCTATGTCATTAATCCTGGACAAAGTATCTTATACATCGTGCCCCCGAACTCTCTGGACCCCTTTTGTGGGTATGTTCCTGGGATCCAGACAAACATATTTCACAATATAAACATTAGAAATATTTATACGGTGCTTATTTTTTCGTCTGTCTGTATGTGTTTTTTAGAAAAGACTTAATATTTTCGGAAGTAGAAAAGATATTAAGCTCAAACTTTGTATACCTATTTGTTGCCTAACCTTTTATCACTGTACAACAAATTAGAAGATTATTTTAAATATTTTCAAAATGGTGGCCGTTTATAATTTTTAATGTCAAATATCTCAAAAACCGCTAACTTTACAAAAAAATTTAGGAACCATATAGGACCCCTGTAAATCATGTTTTTTGAGACCGAATTTTGCGTCTTGGGTCAAATATCGCAACAATTACTGCAGTTACAGAACTGGGACCTATTTTATTAAGTTTATCTGTTCATTTTATGTAAATTAAATAAAATTTTACACCTTAATTACCGCCCTACATATTTCAATAGGGATTCGTTTCTGTGAGTAATCTGAAACAAGGGTGAAATATTTCGCCATCTGTATCTCTCTTACGAAACATTTCCGGACCTATAAATATATGATTTTTTTTCATTATTTTTTGCTAGTGGAATCAGCTCAGAAACTGCTCGGAACATTATGCAAATAAATTATTATTTTAGCTCATAATAACTTTAAAATATTTAGTTTCTAGAGTAATTCTGGGTATTGTTGACAACTACCAAAAAATACATTTTCCCATTTTTTGGTAAATATCTCTCATATTCTTAGAGCTACAGTCAAAATAGAAAAACCCATGTGTTTGTCATTAAAAAAGAAAACTTTTTTGTCTCTTGTATTTTTTTGGTAAAGTTAGCGGTTTTTGAGATATTTGACATTAAAAATTATAAACGGCCGTAATTCTGAAAATATTTCAAATAATATTCAAATTTTTCGTACAGAAATAAAAGGTTAGGCAACAAATAGGTATTCAAAGTTTTACTTTAATATCTTTTCTACTTCCGAAAATATTAAGTATTTTCTAAAAAACACATACAGACAGACAGACGAAAAAATAAGCACCATAGACCCATGTTTATATTGTGAAATATGTTTGTCTGGATCCCAGGAACATATCCACAAAAGGGGTCCAGAGAGTTCGGGGACACTCTGTATATAAATGATTATTTTTTAATGATTATTAATGTTTATGTATATGACAATTTGAAATTCTTTCAGTTCCTTCGTGAGATGTATTGTTGTATATTCATAAATAGTTTCGCCTACAAATGTAATTAACTGCAATGTGGATTAAGCGTTTCTCATCAAATATTTTAAAACCATGATAATAATGCTCTTATGTATCAGTTTGTGTTATTATTTCTGTATCACTAAACGACCGATACAGTAGAAAATATCTAATTTTGCTTGCAGGAAATTGCCTTGGATATGGACGCTTTGTTCACGAAATCAAATGGACACTGGACGGCTTCTACAAAGTTATTGTGGGGTTTCATTGACAGGCAATTTATTCAGGCGACAAGTACTATTTGCGTTTTCCCCTTTGTTGCTCTCACTCGTTTGTGTTGTCAGTAAAGGGCTTT
>JAGFPH010000241.1:418547-444887 GCA_018207615.1 Philaenus spumarius | reverse complement strand
TTCCCCTTTGTTGCTCTCACTCGTTTGTGTTGTCAGTAAAGGGCTTTCAAATAAAATAATGTACGTTTCATGCAGTATATGCATTTTACAACAACAAATTATAAAATACAGTTAAATCCAGAGATCCGAAAAATAAATTTCAAATTTGTTTGACACAACCGGACAGATATTCTATTACTCTAGTTAACTTAGCTTCGAATATAAGTTAAAATTACAGTTTTCCAACTACTTCCGAACTGAAAGTTTGTTAAAACACTATTACTATCTTCGAACATAAGAGCAAAGAGTTACTTACAAATTATCATAAAACTTGTTTTTCTTTAATGAGGCTGACCTATTTATTTCCGACCAATAGATGCTAGTGACGTTTTTACACGCTGCTTAACATCCATTGGTTTAATACCTTACTGTAGCAATGTCATAAAATATTCCTTCTATTACCAAATTTAGCAGCAGAAAAGGTGGACACTGTGGAACCCAATCCAACGAAGATGCAAACGAAAAAGGATCATCCACTATTTGAATGGTACCTAGACTATAACAAGAGCCCGTATTAGGACAATAAAAGAAAGAGGAAGGGTTGTTTACTTTAATTTGTACCTGCTTCAGTATAGCAATCTTGGACATCTAATCTGTGGGTATGATTGTGTTTTCTCTCTTACTAATTGTATTTAGTTTTTAGTTTTATTTATGTTTTTGGAGATGCCCCAGTACTAGTATTTTAATTCTGGGTACCCCTTTATATGTTTAGTTTAGTCAACATAAGCCTATCCTCAATGTTTGTATTTTCTATTTAGTTTATATAAGTGTTTTTTTGGTATTTCACTTCATAATGATAGTTAATTTATTCTCTCAATAGGTCGTGTATAGACTCCAAGGGACGCCTTGAATGCCCTCCTGGATCTCCCTCTTCTAAGATTGTTTGTACAAGGACAGGCCAGGAAGGGGGCATACAGACTGCAGCAGGTAGGCTGCTGGAAGCCTCCTTCGGTGAGATGGACCATTATATTACACAGACCCTCACGGGGCATGGCGAGTTTGGGAGCTACCTCCATAGATTCCACATTAGGGACAACACAGGATGCCTCTATTGTGGAATGGAAGGTACTGTGGAGCACACTTTCCTCAGGTGTGCTAGATGGGAATGTGACAGAGAGGAGCTAAAGGTTGCAGTAGGGAGCATACCCGATACTGAAGATCTGGCAGAACTAATGTTAAAGAAGTGAAGACGATTGGAGGGCGATTGCCAAATTTGTAAGATGTGTACTGTCACAAAAGACCACTGAGGCGATGTACATACAACACAATTAACATAATAACAATGGGGAGGGGTTTTAGTCGGTAGGAGTCCGGCACTACCCTAGTAGGAAATACAGGGTGTCCATGATGGATTTCCCCTCCCCTCAGGAAAGTAATAAACCAAGTGGCCTAGCCTGAAGTAATGTCTCAATGGTCCCAGGGTGGGTCTACTGAAGGTAGGCTTCTAAAATAAATCAGGTTGGAATTGTTAAACATTCCGTCAGACTAAATGATTCCAAAACTCGCTATTGAGAAACCCTTCAAGACAAGAATCTTCTCTATTGAAGAATGAGTGCCTGGAAGGGGTTTATATAATGAGCAGGATATAGTCTGGTTTACAGATGGCTCGAAGACGGAGACGGGAACAGGGTGTGGAGTCAATGGGGTTCAACCTGAGTGGTCCACTGTCTTGTATCTTGGCAAACATGCTACTGTTTTTCAAGCAGAAGTTGGTACGATCTCAGACTACATAGAATCTTAGAATGGGATACAAAGGTAAGAACATTCTGATTTTCTGTGATAGCCAAGCAGCGATCAAAGCCCTAAATTCATAAAGAGTAAAATCTAAAGTGGTGTGGCATCGATAAAGCTTAGCCAGGAGAACGAGGTTTCTGTGTGTTGGGTCCCTGGGCGTTCAGGTATTGATGGAAAAGAGAGAGCAGATGAACTAGCTAGGAAAGGGTCTGAGTTTCCTCTTGTGGGCTCTGAGCCGATGCTTGGGATTTCCTATGGTCATGCCAGATCATCGGTCGAGGTGTGGATTCAGGAGGGCAAAGACAAAGCCTGGAGGGATTCAGGAACGAGTTGACTTGCCAGGATATTATTTAAGCCTTGCAGAAAACATGCTGAAGAACTTATCTCACTAGGAAAGGAAAACATGAGATACCTATTGGCCTATTAACAGGTCATTGTCAACCCAGGAAACACCTACTCAGTATTGCCGATGAGAGTATATGTAGGAAATGCGGACTGGCTGAAGAATCGACGGAATACATCCTATTGGAATGCGAGGCTTTAGGTAGAGCCAGAACTTTTACCTAAGGTCCGCCCCCACGGTAGGAAAGGGAAAGGAAACAAACACAATAGGTAGTACCTGTGTCTTTTTGAGGAAGAAGGGCATTACTATATAGGTGAGAATAACTAGGAATTTTACTATGGCAAAAGATCTGTTGGGCATTTGATCCTTGCAACAAGTAAAAAAAAAATATAAAAAAATGGTACATGATAAAGATAATGACCAAATTTCAGATCATACCAATATAACCAACGATTTACATTCATAACCGTTTTCACTTCCACACTGAACCAACACAGGTTTCTTGAAAATCTACGAGAAAGCCTAACTTTATTATAATTGTAATAGCTTTTGTTAAACATTAAAGTTAAACAGTTAATGTGTATTAAAAGTTTAAAAAAATAATTTGATGTTATACCCAACACACGTAAAGTCAATTTAGAGGTTTCACCAAGTGCACTAATTTAACTTATAAAATTACGAAGTGCAATGTCCATTTCATCGGTAGCGTGACGTGACTAAATCCATACAGCTTTGGGTTTAAGCGTTTGCATTTACCAATGCCTATTTTATTTCGTCGATTTCTTCTTCTTTTACGATCAGCTGTTACATTGAACTTCTGGTTTTAACGTTTGTAAAACAATGAAGAAGAAGAAGAAGAAATCACCGACGAAATCAAAAACGCAAAGCGTCTTATTTTAAGATGCGTACCGGGTGTTCGTATATTATAAATCATCCAAAAAGTGCTAAAGAAGTTTGCACTCAAAATTTTATTAGTACTATTCTTTTGATACGGGGGAAAGTTTTTGTCACAGTGTTATCTTTGGAAATCCTATACAAAAGATATAATACTCTGACCTGTGTTTACATATGAAGTTTCTTCTGTCTTTCCTAGAAATGTGACTTTTTGTGCTCTGAAGTTTTAAAAAAAAAGTAAATGTGTCCAGTCGTGGGACCCCCATCAGGAACAAAGTTCAGCACGCCTTTTCTTCAATTCTTTTACCAGCCTTAAGGGCAACATAGACACATAATTTTAATCTTTCAATCGCCGTTTATTATTAGTTTGTTTTTTATACAAATATTCACTGTTTCCATACGTTTAATGTTATTATAATAAAGGTGTAGAATTAATTAGGCTTTAAGGCAGGTCAAATAAATTAAATACACAGACAATAATTTAAGGTTAAGCCTAGACTGATGAACCAACCTTTTATGTTTAATGAATGTATTTCAGCGCTTAACGATAATATCTGAACAACGCCGGACGGAATCGATAGTCTCTTAATTTAAATTGTTGGCCCAAAACACATGTTTCTTGAGTGTATTTACATTCATTGCCGTAGCAACCAGTTTGATAATGCTTTTTCGTTGCGAATATTTTCTATTTGTAATTGCCAGAACAACTAATTTGATAACGCTTTTTCGTTACTTGTATTTTTATATTTGTCATTGCCGTAGCAACCAATAATTTACACTTTTTTTGTTAGGCATTACATTGTCTATTTGTTAACTCCTACCGCAAACCGTTTGTAGAAATTTCTCAAATCCTCTATTTTAGAAATATTGGAAATCTGATTTGTTTGGTTGCTTCGTGTAACATGCGGTCTATTAAACACAGTTTATAATATCAAATTACATGATTATATTATTCACAGTCAAACGATGTATGTTTAAACGTATTACAAATCGCCATTATTTATTACATTTTATGTTTCAGTGCTTTCAGAAATAAACTGGTTTAATAAATACCGGGAAATATTTACAAGTAATAATTAAAACGATAAGAAACTTAATTAGGATCTGTTCAGTGACAGTTATAACGTCATAAGCTACCTGAGCGTAATAAATTACCATAAAAGATATTGTCTTTGCTGGAAGCATCATCAATCATATCTCCTCATAATAATTCATCTCATCTATATTATCCACTTCACACGTCATCAACCTAAATCTCCTTGATTATGTGACAAACAGCTGGTACTTTATTCCTGCAACATCTAAAGTATTTGGCGGAAGAAGATAATAACAATTCGATCACGCAGTTGATCCGCCGACGTTAGTTGGACGAATTTACAAAATTAAGTTTATATGTTTGGTATTAGTGCAGGAGAGAGTGACTTAAGTTTTTTTTTTTAATTTTGCTATACACTGAAACTAGACGTCAAACTAACTGTAAACATTTTAAAAAAACATTTCGCGTGAAATCCTATTACTTTAAATGAGCAATTCTTGGATCTTTGTACCTGACGAGGATCTCGAAAACGGCTCTAACGAATTCAAAGAAATTTTGTATTTAGGTGTAGTTTTGATTTTTAAAAGTAACCCATATAGTTGTATTTCGTGTAAAAACGCAATTATTTGAGAAAATCTAATTTAAAAGTTGAAAAATTTTAACATGGGGTCTTATGGGTTGCCATGTTGGTTACAAAATAACAACGAAATAGTAAATAAAGCCATCAAAACAGCTGTTTACAAACAAGCCAATTTATACTGTTTTATCAGCTGTTCATTGGATAGTTTTTAATTACTGTTAAAAAACAAACTAATTTATACTGTTTTAGCACGTTGGAATTAGAACAAATTGGGCCTGATTTAACAATTTATTTTGTCAAAACAAAAAAGGTAAACTTGGCAAAGATGGACAAATTCTAATAGTCAATTTTGTAATATAGGAATAGCTCATTACTGAAACATAGTATTGAGGTTATGTTAATCCTGCAATAATTTTTACTATATTTAGCCCTGGTTTCAAAACTTTAGTTGACAGAAGATAGTAGAACTAGGACTAAAATCGAAATGAAAACCTCTCACGTTTCTAAAACATGTATTTGAGGTTATAATTAATCTTGCAATTACTGTTAATATATTTAAGCCTGGTTTCATAACTTTAGTTGACAGAAGATATTAAAACTAGGCCTAAAATCGTAGTGAAAGCTTTTCCAACTGCGAGCGAAGCGAAGCAGCCATCTGAGGCCGTAGGCCGAGGCGGGGTTGGGACGAGAAGCGCCCAGAGGCAGAACCCGTAGTATATATTATATAAACTACGACAAAAAGAATATTTAAAAAATACAGTTTAAGTTTAGCAATTTTCGCTATGTTTGCACTAAGCAAAAGATAGAAAGATAAAAAAACATTACTTTTTCCTTTACATATAACGAAACTATAGTCTACATTTCATTGATACCGCGTAATAAAGTTTTAAAAATATAAAGTAAATTTTAAAGAAAAAACCACAAAACTACAAACCGAATAGGCGAATTAACATTGCCAAGCGCCTACCATTTTGTTGAGGTAATGTAGGCCTAACAACGTTGCTCATTTTTTTTTTTTTAAAGAAAGAAATCATACCAACATATAATGTTCAAAAACTTAAAAAAAAACAGCACCAGCAAGAAAATTGTTTGAAAATTAAAAATATCAAGATATGCAGGGTAATTCAAAACTATGCGGCAATCTGTCGGAAGCACATTCTACAGCTGAAAATAAGAAAAAATTGGGTCTGCGTCGGACCAAACAAGTTAAACTTCTTTGGTCATTCGTATATTCGTGTACTTTATTATAGTTTTTGAAAAAAAAATTCCCAGTCGGGGATTGAACCAGGGATTCTAACGTGGACGTCGAGTGCGTTAACCACTCGCCCACCGAGACTCTTGAGGTATCTCTTGTAGAGAAAAGGTATAAAAAGGCACTTTCTGGATTTTACTCCTAACGCGTGACACGGTTTCTCGACCGACACCCCATCCCGATTGCAACGGGCGCAAAGAAGTATAACTTCAAAAAAGTTTATATAATCATAGGACGGAAAACGCTTCGTTTTCCAAATATCTGCCATTTAGTTTTTTGTACAAAATAATTCATATCTAGAGAAATGTTCGACTGATTGAGTTCAAACTTGGCCTGAAGTTTATGGTATACCTAACAATGGTATACCTCAAGAAAAATAAGAGATTATATAAAATCATGCGTTTCGAAATGGCGGCTGTTTGAAAACTTCAAACCTAAATTACTCAAAAACCGTACGTTTTAACAAAAAATATCAAGATACGTTTATATAGCCCTTTTGATCCCCTATCGGATGGTGTAACTTTAAAAACAATAGGATGAAGGATAACAGCTCGGTTAAAGATAATAACATCATATTATGTACATACAATATTGTTGTGATTAATGTGTTGGTATGTGATGCCGTGCACATAACTTAAATATTATCCTTCATCGGATTGTTTTGACATTTACACCGTCCGATACAGAATACAAAGTGCTAGGAAAAAGGTTCCTTGACATTTATTGTTAAAATGTACGGTTCTTTTAGTAATTTTGGTTTGAAATTTTTAAGCAGCCGCCATTTTGAAAATAGTAATTGGATATAATCGCTTATTTTTCTTGAGACAGATCATTGTTAGGTTAAACGTCATCCCAAGTTTGAACTCAATCAGTCAAACATTTCTCTAGATATGAATCGTTTTTGTACAAAAAACAAAATGTCGGATATCTGGAAAACAAAGTTATATTTATATGAATTTTTTTTCTTATTTTAAGCTTTCGAGAGATTAGTTCTGATTCACCCTGTAAATAATTATGTTTACAAACTGGGAAATATATTGTTACTAGAGTCTGTAAGTTAGTACTGCAGGCTATTTTTGTATTATAATTTTATTAATTTAATTATTTTATAGAAAAAAAAAGTTATTGATGTTACCAAGTTATACATTTCTACAAACTGCAAACATACTGTGACAATAGACTGTAAGTTAGCACTGTAGGCTATTTTTCTAAGGTCAACTTGACAACGTTTTAAAATTATATTCATTCATTGTCTTCATATAATTGCATTTTAAGTAATTTTGTTTTAAAGTCTTAGTTTCGACAGCTTACTAATCAACGTTTTGTAAGATTTATAAACTTTTTCACTTATTATTATATTTATTTTTGTTAAATTTAATTCCGTATATTTATTATTTACGTTTTTGGTTTCGGTGAAGTGTTAATTAAGTGCAAACATAACCAAAATGGTTATACTTAACCTGCATTTTTTGAGTTTTTTTTTATGTCGTAGTTTCTACAATATTTATTTCTCGCGAATTTTTTGTTTTTGTTTTTAATAAGTTAGTTTAACCAGTTTCAGAATATAATAAAATATCCCCAAAACCTCGAGTCACCCTCCTCTGTACTTTTACCGTATGTTTTATTGTTTCAACCAACTATTTGGGAAATCGATCTACGCTGAACAGGTACAGTCAAACAACCTGCTTCCGGTTGTTGGATTTTTCAGCTAACGAATTTATCCGAGCGACTTGGGAAACCAAATTTAGACAAAATCGGATGTAGGCTAAAATGTGGCCGATAAATTGGTGAACATACATATACAATTTTTTATAAGACTCCAAAATGTGTTCTGGTTAATGTTATCGGTGCTCATTGACTAGTCCCGACCTCAGACCATGAGAGTCGCTGCATTAGCTCATCTATACGGAAATTAGCTAAATCTACAAACTACTGTCATCAGAGCAAAGTTCCGATAGGTAGAACACTCCGCAGATCTCAATGTTAGTAATCCACTTGAAAGATACTGGAATACACTGTTGTTCTTGGAACGACTGCTTTTAAATGTCTCATAACACTTTGCAAAGAAACCAGTAAACTCTCTCAGTGCAAATATTTGTCCATTATCGGTTATTTGAAAGTGCACTCGTACTAAAGCGTCCTTTGAGATGCAAAGGGAAATCAATTACTACAAACTTCAACTATTAATGATTTTAAAATCAAACATTTGCTGACACTCACATACCTGGCTTTAGCAAATTGACAGTAATAAGGTTTTATACAAAACTAGAGGGCTTCACTCACTGCTCGCTTCGCTCACCAACCCCTGTGGCGAAGTAAATGCAAACAGATTATTGTATAGTATTATATTTTCACGGGAATTAAATTGAATAGGACAGAGATTTTTATATAGAAGAGATGTAATTTTCAAGTTATACAATACTAGAGGAGACCCCTGCGTGCTCCGCACGCCAACCCCAAATGGTACCTTCTAAAAACATATGTTATGTTTTATTTATAATAAAGGTGTAGTATTAATAATAACCTCAAAACTAAGAAGGTTAATATTGTTAAATGTTTAAACCAAATTAGTTCTTATATTTTATAACAGTAGTTAATAATGGTTAAAAGAATCAGCAAGGCTCAGGTTTATACTTTAAAACCCTAACCTAAAAGGTGGAAATACAAAAATAATTGCTTCAAATTTTGAAATCAGCTGTTAATGGACATAACATGGATAACAGCAGCTATGTTATCTGTTATTTTATTCAATTGGTTGCTATGGTATTAAATGTAAACACATGTGTTGATTTCTCATTCTTAACCTATCCTAAGATTTTTTCCGACTAAATTTACAAATATATTGAAATAAAAAAAGGTTTTTACCGAAATGAATTATAGCCTATGTTACTCAGGGATAGTGTAGCTTTTTATTAGTACAACTATTTTTTCAATCGGTTCAGTAGAGCCAGAGATTACCCCCTACATACAAATAAACAAACAAACAAACTTTACCTCTTTATAATATTAGTATAGATTAGTATAGATGACCAAAACGTGATACGCTAAAGTAGTAATTCAAACTGGTCAAATAGGCCTAATTAAGAATAAAGCATAGTTTTAATAGTTATAGGTGTTTGAATTATAATATAGTAAGTCTTTTTTTTACTTTCTCACTATACCATAGTATAGAGAAAGTATAGTGATCGCAAACAATTTTTTTTTTTATAAAGGCGAAAAACCTAGGTGGTTATCATCGCCTGGAAAACTAAGAGCATTCGTATAATGCTCATACTATCACACACAGGTATAAAATTAAACTTTTAATGAACACACACTACCAAAAAATCGATGTTGAGATGTTTGTGGAAATATCCGTTATGGGGCTTCCTGAGTCCAAAAGAGTGGTTTTTACAAAATGTCTGTCTGTATGTATAAAAAGCTAGAGAGAAAACTATTCGATCGATTTCGAACAAATTTGCACCAAACATGTCAATTAGGCCTGTCTATCTATATGCACGAAAAAAGGTTTTGAAAACTGGTGAAAAACAACCCTTTTTGTGGTCAAAACACCCCCAAAAATCTGTTATTATTTTTTTTATAAAAAACTGCTCTAACGATTTTGATAAAATGTTCTTTATTTGTAACCCTTAATGTACCATATGCAAAAAAAACGCATCTTTCAAAAAATTATCGTTTAGCTAATAAGCTAATAATAATATTTGATTTTTGGTAGTTTTTTGTCTGACAAGGGGGTTGTTTTTCAAAATTTTTCAAAAACTTTCTTCGTGCTTCTATATAGGCCTACTTGACATGTTTGGTACAAATTTGTTCGAAATCGATTGGATAGTTTCCTCTTTAGCTAATAATAATAATTTGTATACACTTACTTTAGTGTATTATCCCCTCTCCTACTTTAATACAATTATGAAGTCACAGTTGGGGTTACATACGGGAGTTAGCGTGCGAAGCACGCAATGGATTGTGTATTGAAAATACTCCCAATATGTGGGTCGGTGTGCAATGCACTGTGCGTCAGCCGCTTCTCATAGAGTTCATTGTCAAGCTCACATGCGCGTTTTTAGCAGTGAACGTGTTAATAATTTATATATGTTTGCGAGAAAGTATGTGCCAGTTTCTGGTTGTTTCATATATATTTTTTTTTATTTTTGTTAACCTAACAATTAATAAATTTAAATGATTTCAAGGAATGTGTGTTGGTTCAGTATAGCCAAACCTAAAACTGTGTTAAGCTTATGTACCAAATCAGCTTTTTTAATTGTAATATGTAACAACAGATGTTTGAGTTGTAATAAAGTAAGTCTTTTTCATATATTTTCTGTTTATTTTGTTAACCTAACCTAAAAAATTAGTTGCGAAAAATAATTAACCGATCCTAAATTGTCTATCTCGGTTGCTATAGTAATGAATGTAAATGCATTCTCCAAACCTGTTGATTCAGGATATCCCACAATATAGTTGTTTCGCTAAGCTTTTGATTAAAGTCAGCTGTTTATCTGTTATAGGGCTTGGACAGAACTCTTTATTTTTATTATTTTCAACCCTTAAAAACTACATTTTGCAAAATCCTCTCTTAATGCACCTGTTATGGGTATGAAGGTACCCTGAAAATATTAAGTTTTTAGCTATCATAGTTTTTGCAGTAGGCCTACGTTAATTTGGCTATGAATCAGTCAGTCAGTCAGGACTTCTCTTATATACAGGGTGTTCATATAGTCCCTTTAACCCCCTTTATTATTTGTGTTATTGAAAATAAGTTAACAAAACTTTGTTGTTAACAGGACAAATTTTTTAACGTATCTAATTTTTTATGATTTTTTTGGGGGGTGGGGGGGTGTAGAGAGGTTACAAATTTCAAATAAAAGGTAAGTCATTGAAAAGCACATGAGAAACAGAATGGCTCAAAATAGAGCCTTATATATAGGCAATCAAAGTTCTGGAAAATGCTATTGTTATCATAGCATTAATACAGGTTATTAATTTGTTAATATTAGGAAGAAGTAGGTTGTATGTTATTTTCCAGAACTTTGATTGCCCATAACTTTGTAACGAATCAATATTAAGCTCTAGTTTGCGCCATTGTGTTTCTCTTTTAATAATCTTTTCAATGGTGTATCACATGAGCTACCTTTATATTTGAAATTTGTAACCCCTTGCCCCCCTAAGTTCTCTAAAATCATAGAGGGTCGTGTCAAACACATTTCCTGTTATGCAACAGAAGATATAAACTAAGTTTTATTAACTTATTTTCAGTATCAAAAATAATGAGATTGTTAAAGGGACTTTAAGAACACTTTGTATACAGTTTTAAGGGAAAGTGTCTAGTAACTTGAAAGTGCAACATTTGACGGGATATATACACTTTGTGTTAACTCAGTGATATCTATAAATATTTACATCCTTCGATCGACCATTCTACTTTGGGGGTTATAATCTCTGCTCCCGTTTTGAAAGCATTTGAAGTCTGGGAGCAGCGGACTTACCTTGCAGGTGGTCGTTATAAAACCGGGCCAGAGGATAAAAATCTCGAGACAAAAAATTATGACTATACTCTGATTTGAAAATTTGCACTCGACCTCTCAGTTGTAGGTTACGTGTCACTGTGGACGGCTTTATAGTTGAAACGTGTTTAACAGAAAACCCAGAACAATCATTTTCTCTGTAGAAATATTAACACAAAAAAGTAAATTATTTGACAGCGTTAAAATTCATTGCCTTTGTATTATAACCAATCTAGAGGTTATGGTTTCAAGTTAGTGAGAAAAATTCTAAAATTGTTTAAAAGAAAGTTGAGGAAATAAATTATTTTAAAATGACCCCCCCCCCCCCCCGGGGGGGGGAGACTAGCTGCACCTAATAAGAGGAGTTTGGCGTCCCTCGCGGTACCCGAGTCAAACAACGCCTATCACTTAGCAAACACCCATACTTATATTACGCAATATATTTACACATTAACTCGCACCTTTCCTTGGGGTTTTCGACTGTACAGACCCATAAATCGATCTTTAGCTCCCCTCCTACAACCTCATAACAAAAATTTATAATAATACATATGGCTTGTCTATACTAATATTGTAAAGAGGTAAAATTTATTTGTTTGTTTGTATGTAGGTGGCAATCTCCGGAACTACTGAACCGATTGAAAAAATAGTTTTACTAATTAAAAAGCTACACTGTCCCTGAGTAATAAAGGCTAGAAATAATTTTGATTTAAGGTTTGAAACAACCCCTGAAACAATAAATATTAATTGTTATGCTTTCCTTAAAGATAGAGAGCTGAAATTTTTACATTTATTTCTTACAAGACACTTAGAAAAAGTAAACTAGATTTACATTTTGTTGCATGCTGCTAAGGGGTGAAAATGCTGTAACAACCTCTATAAACAAATATTGATTATTTTCATAATTGTTGGTTTCCAAGTCACTTTGAATAATATAGAAGATAATATATTAATAAATATTACCTTGTTGAATTTGTCCGTCTTGTGACTTCTGAAGAATGATTAAGTAATCTTAATACGACGCGTTTCAGGAACGCATTCCCATTGTCAAGCACACATAAAACACTAAAAACACCCTTTATAAAAAACACAAACACACAACACTTTTATAAAACGTTTAAAAACACATTTAAACATAAATGCCGAATAATAATTTATTCCTACGATGTACATCGTTGAGCGGCCACTGCTGCACTAACAGAATCTATGGCATATCAATATTTATTTAGCCTAAGGACCGGTTTTCTTGAGAGAGCCGAGGGCTGTGTCATATAGATCATTACTCTTGAATGACAGCTGATCGTGTAAGACATTGGCGGGATTTTTGTTAAATTCTTTGTATATTTCGAATTCTTCCATTGCGTCCAGAAGTCTTCCCTTATTGCAAAAATGGATTGGGGTCAAATTTGTGTTAAAATCAGTGTATGAATGGTTGGAGTCAATTAAATGTTAAGCGAAGTTTGAATTTATTTTACGCATGTTGTTGTGTGGCAAATGTTCTTTAAACCGTTCTTTGAAAGCTCTGCCCGTCTGACCAACATAGAAACTGTCACAATCATCACATTCAATTCTATAAACACCCGATTTCTTTTCCGTCGGGATCAAACGTTTTGGTCGTAATAACTTTTGCACGTTATTGTTGGTGCGAAAAGTAACGTTGATATCATGTTTTTCAAACGTGTTTTTTAGCATATGTGGAACGACGTTTGAATATTCGACTGAAACAAATTTCCTATTTTTACTTTTAGTGCGTTGGATGGGGTTTTGTTTGTTTGAAATATGTTTACGTAGCAATTTATCGATCATTACGTCATGATAACCATTCGCATGTGCTATGTATTTGATGGTTTCAAGTTCGTCACGGAAGTCATGTTGGTTCATTGGTATTGTTAAAAAAAAAATCAGCTAACTCATATGTTTGCCACAATATGCTACGTTGCGGTGCGTCACTAGCCATATGTGTTCATTAAAAACTTTTGAGATGGGGTGGTAGGTGGTGTACAGTGGTTTTAGGATTTTGTAAATAGATTTTCTAAGGTTACCTCTCACGATGAAGAACTGTCCTTCGATTATATTTTGCATAAATCTTTCCGTTTTTTATAAATAATAACAACTCCTATAAAGGCAAGTAAGTGTACGTCCGTACAATGACAATATAATATAACAGATGATTTCACCCTGCATATGTAAATTAATACCGTACTTAAACAAAACCCAGCATAGGTTGTATTTTGGGGTACTGTTTACAACTTGTGAAAATTGATAATGTCTTGTGAACTAGATTTTTTCTAATATGCGCTATAGAACTAACTAGGGGCTTTGCCCCTGGACTACTCGCGTCCCAACACCGCCTCGGCCTTCGTCCTCAGATGGCTGCTTGTCTTCGCTCGCAGTTGGCAAATTTGCTACAGAATCTCGTTAATCTTTGGCTCGTTTGTACATAGGTGAACGAGCATAAATCAGCTGTTTTATTTGGCAGCTGACTCAAACTCATTAAACATTATCTCCATAAGATTAACATGGGAAATTTGAAGCATTGTGTGCCGCAGCTCCTTTTCGGGTGAATAGCTACTGAACGGATGATTGATTTTTGAATCTGACGGAAAATCTCTTGTTAGAAATTTAATTTTTACAACTTTTGTATTTGACATTTTTTGCTATTTCTTACCGTTTTCTTACAAAACGCGCTCAAAGTGAAGAAATTAAAAAAATTGAAAAAATCGAAAAAATATTACCCACCCAAAAGTTGTTTCAAAAATTTAAAAAATGTTAAATTCTGGCAATTTTCCCAAGAGTTTCTCGTCGAGAGCTTTAAGTATAAGGTTGAGGGGGGTACGGTTACGGGAAGTGCCTAATAATTAATGTCAGTGAATCAGTGTTCCCGTCTAGCTTTATATAAGTAGATGTAGAATATAAAATGTTATAAGATTAGCTTTGAGGTTATAAAGTTAATATAAATACAACCGTTTATTAGCAATATATTAATTATACATATTTAGAGAAGATTTCGATATACATTCATTTATCTTCGTCAAAATTAGTAAATCTCCGTATAACATATAAACATATTCGATTATAAATTTCTTCAATGTAGGCCTAATATTAATCACTTCTAAACAATTTGATCTATCAATATGAAATAAAAAGCAATTAAAAGATAATATTTAATCTTTATATTGATCTATAATAATGAATATAAATACAACATTTTAACAAATAGGCCTGCAGTTTTGTAATCCTTATTGTACACATTTACAGAGTTAGGTTCGGTTCAATAAAGTCTTTTGTTTTTAAATAGTATTAAAAATTTTTTTTTTTTATTTCTGATGAGTATCTAATTAATCTGCCTGTGATTATTAGTATCAAAGCCCACTAAAGAATAAGCCCATTTACCTAATTATGTAACAACTGTGCACGGCAAATTATTGTTGTTTAGTGCAAATTTTGTATGATATTTATTTCAGTAAATGTCTCATTACTCAATTATTTATTATCCGATTGTAGCAAATAAAGTATGATTTTGTTCGCGTTAAAATTCCTCATTTTGTATTACTGGTAACATTTTTTTAATAAAAATTACGATTTTCGTGAAATTTAACATCAAAGATTTTAAATGGCCACCATCTTGAAATTGTTTCAGATATCGTAACGAAATTGTATACACTTGTTTGACCTACTAAGGTACACGTTCGTGCTAAATTTGAAGTTTCTATCTAAAATAGTACTCAAGTTATAAAATAATTTGTAAAAAACACAAACAGACGGACAGACATAAAACTAAGCATGTTAGACCCATATTTATACGTCGTTTTTTGATTGTCTTGACCTAATACAAATACACAAAATATTTTCAGGGAGTTTGTAAACACCCTGTATATTAAAAAATATCGGTGTTTTCCGAGTCCGTTCGGTTCTTATACCCAAACGATTTTCATAATTGAAGTCTTAAATTAAAAGGTATGCACGCACAGATTTCCCATCAAACATCCGCATTAATTTATCTACCAACTTGACTTATAATCAAACAAAAATCCCTCCCCATACATTTCTTATGGGAATTTCGAATTTGCAGGAATGTCTTACCTACCCATGATGAAATATCGAAAGAAATACACAAACGAAGTCTTGTTATGAATTTAATTTTGAGTTTATTTATTCTATAATAAATTCATGCTTCCATTGCGAAAACTTTCTTTATAAAGCGAGCTCGATATATAAGTTATAATGAAGTTTCTGCACAGAGAGAAAAGCGGCTACCAAATACGTTTTACAAAGTTCCGCTTTTTGTATGTCACTGACATTTTTGTATCATGTGTTTCATTCACTTATACCACCTTAAAGGGTTTCACTTAAGGATTATTATTGTGTTTGCATTTAGTTTGACAATCTAACCGAAAAAAGCTGTTGGTTGTGAATAATAATAAACTGATCCTAAATTTGCTAAGTTGGATGCTATGGTAATGAATGTAAACAATCATGTGTTGCTAAGCTTTTGATCAGAACAGCGGTTTTGTCTGATATAGAGCTGGGAGAGAATCCCGAATTTTCACATTTTTTACATTTCCAAAATCCTTTCTTCGTGTGCGTCAATGATCCCATAGTAAAGTATCTTTAAACTTTCTCATTAGCGAATTTCCATAGGAAAATGAGCTATTGCAGTGGCCCTTATGGTGAGACCCAAGGTCGGGAGTAGCAAATGAGCACCGATCATGGTCCCCAGAACACGTTTTGGGGTGTAAAAAATTCATATATATATATATATATGTATATATGTGTTCGCACTCTAGCGGCCGCATTTTAAGTCCGATTTGGTCCAAATTTGGTACACGTGTTGGTAGTCTGTGTGGCTCGGACGAGTTCGTTAGCCAAAAATATCCAACAATGGGAAGTACGTTTTTTGACCGCAAGTAACTATTTTTTGAGATTTTGACTAGGAGAATGAGATTTTTTTAGAGGTTTTTCTGAAAATGTAAATGTAGGATGTTATTCTGCACATTTTGTTTTTTTACGCAACCTTCTAGCTCGCTTGGTTCCCCCAAAATCGATCAAAACGTAAAATACCATAAAAGTACCCGGTTCAAAGCCATGTGGTGGATTTTACCGTGGGGTTGGCGTGCGAAGCACGCAATGCATTGTGTATTGAAGATACTCCCAATACGGGGGTTGGCGTGCGAAGCACGCAATGCTTTCAGTGTTAAAGAAACTCCCAATTTTCGGAATGGCGTGCGAAGCACGCAATGCTTTGAATATTGAAGACACTCCCAATATGCGGATTGGCGTGCGAAGCATTTTGCAGCTATTCAGCACCGTCGTGCGTAGACTTATTTCCCAAATTGTTTGTTGAAGCTCTAAAACATAGGCGTATAAATTTAATTTTGGAAATTTGCTCAACTCACGTCAGCGGTCCAGCTGCGTGGTCGAATTATTTGTATCTTAAGTAGTTTTTGTTCTACTGTGATTCCATGTCAGGACAAAGCGCTTGTATACAGAGCCTATATATATAGAATTACGATTTAAAAACATACCCTTATTAAAGTAAGAACAAACTAATAATTCTACCACGCAACTGAACCGCTGACGTGAGTTGAGCAAATTTCCAAAATGAAGTTTTAGGGTTTCAACCAACAATTTGGGAAATAGTTCTATTCACGACCGTGATGAATAGCTGCAAAATGCTTCGCACGCCATTCCGCATATTTTGAGTATTTTTAACACACAATGCATTGTGTGCTTCGCACGCCAACCCCACGGTAAATTTCACCAAATGCCTTTGAACCGGGTACTTTTATGGTATTTTACGTTTTGATGGATTTTGTGGGAACCAAGCGAGCTGCAAGGTCGCGTAAAGAAACAAAATGTGCAGAATAACATCCTACATATGTATATGATTTTTAATGACACCACTAAACATGTTCTGGGGACCATGATCGATGCTCATTTGCTACTCCCGACCTTGGGTCTTACCATAAGGACCACCAAAACTATTATCTAGCATTGACTAAACAATTTGTGCATTAATTATTTATAAAATCTTCATACTATCTAATAATATCTAAAGATCGGTGTAGCATAAGCCAGATTATTTTATGTCATATAGCTTAAAACATATGATCTTCAACTGTGGCGATTGACCCAGGGCATAACGAAAAGAAATTATTTGTTTAAAATAAGTTGTAATATCTAAAAAAATATAGGTTTAATAAATATCCTATATATTAAAACACAACATTAAAAATCTTCCTTAAGAACGTGTGAGACTTCCACTGGACCGATTTACACGCGGGTAGTGTCAAATGAAAGGGAATAACCCCTATATTTGCACATTTTACCTTAGATTCCTATGTAAATTCGCTAATAAGTAAATGTGTATTTACAATAATTAGAAAACCTACCGCAAGACGTTGCAACACTGCCCATTACAATTTATAATAATAAAAACAATATTTGTTGATATAGGTAAACGTAATTTTGATGACAGATACAACTGTATTCCCTTGGCATATGGAACCATTCGTTTTCACAAAACAGTCGAGTTTTACTTGAAATAATTACATTTAATTAGCGGGTATTGACTGGAACTGGAGGCTAAACACAATTACTGTAATTTCTCCAGAGAGTTGATCGTGTATATTCAATAAACCGTTGTTTCTACTGCCGTAAGTATTGTTTTTCTAGGAATGTTTTTAACGAATTTCCATATCGTGAGACCTAAGGTCCTTAGTGGTTAATGAGCACCGATCACGGAACCTAGAACACGTTTCGATGTGCCATTAAACATTATACATGTATATGTTATGTGTTCCCACTATAACGGCAGCGTTGTAAGCCCGATTAGGTCCAAATTTGGCATACACGTTACTGTCCTAAGTCACTCGGACGAGTTCGTTGGCTAAAAACGTTTTAGAGTTTTTGTAGGAAAATTTTCGGTTTTAATCTAAACAATAATTACGGGTGGTTATTCTACACATTTTATTCTTTCAAATGACCTCAAGCCTGTCTGGTACCCACAAGATCGTTCAAAACTAGTGATGGATTTACCTTGTGGGCAACTTCTGATCTGAGGCCGATGGCCTTGATTGATGCAAACTCGCGAAGCGAGCTTTCCGCTGCGAGCGGAACGAAGCAGCGTGCGCGCCAGGCTCAGGTGCAAACAGATTCTAATAATTCGACCGCGTGCTGAACCGCTTACGTGAGTTGAGCAAATTTCCAGAATTTAGTTTATATGCCTATGATTTAGGGATTTGACAAACAATTTGGGAAATAGGTCTATTCACGGCTGTGCTGAATAGCTGCAAAATGGTTCGCACACCATTCCGCATATTGGGAGGATCTTCAATACAAAATGCATTGCGTGCTTCGCACGCCATTCCGCATATTGGTATTATCTTCAATACACAATGCATTGCGTGCTTTGTACGCCATTCCGCATATTGGGATTATCTTCAATACACAAAGCATTGCGTGCTTCGCACGCCAACCCCACGGTAGAATCCACCACATGGCTTTGAAAAGGGTACTTATATGGCATTTTACGTTTTGATCGATTTTTTATGAACCAAACGAGCTATAAAGTCGCGTTAAAAAAACAAAATACGCAGAACAACATCCAACATTTATATTTGTAGAAAAAACTCAAAAACAAATTAATTCTCGTAGTAAGAATCTCAAAAAAATAGTTACTTCCTGTCCAAAAACGTGCTTCCGATTGTTGGATTTTTTTTGGCTAACGAATTTGCCTGAGCGACGTAGACAACCAACATGTGTACTAAATTTGAACCAAATCGGACTTAAAGTGCTGCCGCTAGAGTGAGAACTCATATATACATACATATATATATATATATAGGCCTATAATATATGTATATGATTTTTATTGACAACCCAAAACTTGATTGATTGCAGGTAAACTTACTACTAAAGACTATGCAAGCAAAAAAAAAGCCTGAAGTTCTAACTTATAGTCTTGAGTCACAGTATTTTTGTGATTGGTTGCGATTAATGTTACTTCATGATGGGTGTGTTATTGTTTATGGTTGCCATGGCGATTACAGATTGTATAAATTGCATATTCTCATTTTGTATGTATTTTCCAACATACCTAGTGGCTGGCCTCTTCTAGACAAGACCCCAAAAATTTAATTGTTTGACGCATTTTGTATGCAAAAAACGTGTGTTTACAAAAATATAAACCAACTAGGCTAAACTCCTGCGTGGTACGCACGCCTACCTCGTTGGAACCTTCTATACACACTATCATGTTACGTTTTCTTTATAATAATAAAAACCTAACCTTAAAGTTAGTAATACAAATAAATGCTTCGAAGTTTTGAAATCGGCTGTTAATGGAAATATTGTAGCAAACAGCTGTTTTATTTGTTACATGTGACGGTTCATCACTCTAGGCCTAACCTAAGATATTTTCCTGACATAATCTAAAAATTACTGCAGATTTGAACTGATTTTTACGTACTCTTCAACATAATTATTTATATTTTAGTCCATTTGTTAATTGCACTTCCAGAAACTTTTGTCGTTGAAATCTCTGAAAAACGGCGGGAAATAAACATTTTCACATTTCCTAAGAAAAGAAATCCAACTCGTAAAAATTTAATTCGCGTTCGAGTCTCTTAAGGGTCTGCTCCAGTAAAGGAGAAAGCAACCGGAAACGCAACCGCTTCTCACTGTATCCCTATTTCTTGCAGCTGAACGCTTTGACATTGCCTCATTTCAAACCATTTTATAAGTCTATCTTTTGTAATTGATTGTTGAAAAAAAACTGAATATTCTTTATAAAATTTTGGATCCGGCTTGCAAATTATTTTTCATTATTAATTTTTTATTGTGTTAAGAAAAAAAAATCTAACTTTGTACTTACAAAATGTCAATTACATAACAAATCAAAAGCTTTTAAAAAAATGTAAAGACGGACGCGTATTGTGACTGTGCTTAAAATGAGACCTTGCAAACAATTTTATGATAAAAAGTAAACGAAATAAATGGTTTGAAATTTAACATTGCTCTTATGGGATAAAAATCCAAGATGGGCGCCAATACAGCAGACCCTTAAGCGTTAATAACAACATTTTAACTAAGTCTACATTCAAACGTGTGTAATATTTTATTCTGAAAACAGAGTACGGTATACATAAATATGTATTATTTTGCGGAAGAATAATCCGACTTCTACGAAAGTAGCTTATAAATATTCTATATTAAATTTTCTTTCTAGAACATATGTGTAGCGTATACGGAAACCGACTACTGTTTCTCCGTTCAAATATATGCGTCTAGACTGTATGGCCTTAGTGTAGTCAGCACTTTTGATAGAATGCTGATTTATCAAAGTTCGTACTTGATATTTATGTATTCAAGTAGAAATCAAATTTGAATATTACAAGGACAGATAATATTATTATCAGAATAACTTAAACCGTTGAACTTTTATACTATTTTACGAAAGTTTGATATAAGAATAAATTTAAAAAAAGAGTTTTTCTTGTTTAAAAATAATATTCTAAATACTCGCTATTTGAGACATTTGAAATTTTACGAATCTGTAACGATTAATAAGTTATAGACGTAGTTCTATGATTTGTAATTAGACAAATTCAGAGTTTGTTTTATGAAATAATTATTTTATCTTTTTAATTAGATCTTAGATTTATTTGAATTATTCTTAATAAGGGCACAAAAAATACCATGATTTTTATATCGTATGGTTTAACGGACAGCAATAGGAGAAAGAAAAGAAGTAATAATAGCAGCGACTCTTATGGTAAGGCCTTAGGTTCCAAGTGGTAAATGAGCACCAATCATGGTCCCCAGAATTTTTTTTTTTTGTGGTGTCATTAAAAATGTTATATTTTTTTACACAGGGTGACGCAAAAGTTCTGCGACCCCTTCGTAATTGTAACCTTTTACACGTATTAACTCCAAACTCCAGGAAGTTATATTGGGCAAATTCTGCACCTTTAAGAGTATGAATTAATTTTATTATTATTCGGTTAAGAGTGGGGGTATTTAAAAATACCTCATTTTAAACCCCTCTTTGAGACGAGACATTTGGTGTAAAGTAAACCCCTCTCCGATACCCAAATTCAAAATGGCGGAGCCAAGAAGTTACAATTTTACCATTTTTCTACTTACTGTATTGTATTTTACATACAATTAAATGTGTACTCATTTTAAGGTACAAAAACATTGCACAATTTAATCTACATTAATCATGATTTAGAAAAAAATAACTCGCACGATCTTTTGTCATATTTATGTAAATGGGAACTACTTAATACCTAATTCATAATTAAAACTATGGTTTACATCATCAAACATTTTAAAATTATAAAAATAAAATATAGTAAATCATTTTATTTATTAAAATAAATATGAATTCTAATAAATAGATTTTAAAACTTAATAATCATTAAATTAACGAATAAATTTTATGAAGAATGTAATACGTAGAAAAATACCTACCTTTAATAAAGTCTTATATTAGATTTAACTAGATACATAGATAAAGTATTATAAAATGCAGTATTACAGGTGATGTGTAAGGATTATGTTACACTGAACTTGCGTTAGAAATAATTTTCACAAATCAATTACTAAAAAAATCTTACCTTTATAATTGAAAAGAAACGTCTTCCTACTCAGTGTTTAGAAATCTGTAAACAAAGGTGGAAAAAATTTAAAACATATAATATATAAACATATACACATAAATAAACGTATTTATTTTGTAAAAATGTCGTCAACAATATTTTAATGAATTTAAATCGTGTTCACTAAGCTGGTGGAATTTATAGTTTAATGCAAATTTATATACATTAAAAAAAATACCATTTACTTCAGAAAAATAATCGTTTATATTAAATTAACTATTCAACAAACCTAAGGTCTATTCGAATTAAAATTTTTTCCCCACAAGGGTAATTAAATGTTTTCAATATTTAAAAAAAGGATGCATGTTTCCTTTACAAGGTTTTAATGGTTTAAAATAACAAACATTCTGTACGAACACTGTGTTTAATTGTTACAATTTAATGCAAAAAATATTTATACATTTTTTTATTGCTTGCTATTGATTAATTGATTGTTTTTTTATCGTTCCTGCTCTACAAAATTACAAATTAATTTTAAGAAATAAACGTAATATTTTTTTTAAACTTAAAAAAACATCTTACAAAATATGACAGAAACAATAATGGAAACCCCGAGGTAATACAACCTAAACGTTGGTTCTAAACAGCCGACCGAGTTTCCAATAAATACACATATACATTTAAATCTGTAACACTTTTGACTTCTAGTCTTTTTATGAAACACACGCGCACCTATTTTAACTTAAATTTAATTATATACTTATACAGCCAACAAAGATCCATTACAAGTGTCTTACAAAAGCAATCTATTTTAAAAATAATTACAAATATTTCTCGACTAGTTGATCCTTGTGAATATTTTGCAAGTTAGGAGTAGGCCTACACTGATTTAATACGTTGATTTAGTTCAGTTACTTACGTTTATTTATTTACGTTGGTTTATAAATATTAGTTTATAAAAACGTATAACGCTTTACGTTGATTTAATTTGATTGATTTGCGTGATAGATTACACTTGCATATAGAATGTAAACAATCTAACTAACAGTTAAATAGATTATTAGTAGATGTCGTAAATCATTAGAAATCATATGAAGTATAATATATAGGCCTAAGTTTTTAAAATCAAGTTTGGTACACACAAAACATGAATTGTAAGCTGTTTGTCTATTTTTCGTCAATAGTGGGGAACATAAGCTTTAAAATGCTGCTTGAATAATTCATTTTGATGAAGAATTATGGGAGATATCGCTTGGCGACAAAAAAAAACACATTTGAAAAATACTGTATAAGGATATATTAAGTTAATTTGTAGATATATATTATACACAGGCACTCAGACTTAGCGTACACAATTACAAGAATGTAACTCCTAACAGACAAAATATTACATTAAAATAAGAATGTACATATTCATGTTGAAGTAAAATATTTCTTAGCAAATTGGATTATTATGTATTAAACATTTTATATGAACAGTATTCTATTAATATTTAATATAAACATTCACTACATGCCAACAATTCCATAACTTTGCAAAACAATACGGAATTTCATCAAACCAATGTTTAAGAATTACACTAAATCTCTTATATCTGGCTTTGCATTTATTTACATAAGTCGGTTTATAATTTAATAATACAAATATCTTTATAAAAAATCTAATATTTTCTTTAAAGAAAGAATTCAACAATCCCAACGTTTTGTTGGATATTAAAAATATTGTGTCGTAGTTGTTTTTGTAAATTTCATTATTCTATGATTTAAGTAAAATAACAAAATTTAACACCGCCGTTTTTAGGCAAGGACAACAAATTATAGATCCATCAATAATCGGTGTAAATGTTTGTTCTGAGTTATGCCCCAAAATTATATACTTTAAATAACTATTGAGCTTGAGCTGTGAGACAGTAGCTAGATAAAATAAAACCCGAAAACAAAATCTCACAAAAAATACGTTTACTACTTTTAAACGCGTTTCAACGACAATGTCGCCATCTTCAGTGATGCACGGATTTATAGTTTGATTACTGTAGCCCTTGCATCACTGAGGATGTCGACATTGTCGTTGAAACGCGTTTGAAGTTGGTCAACGTGTTTGTTGTGAGATTTCGTGTTCAGGTTTTATTTTATCTAAGTGCAGTATATAAATTTTCAATGGATTTTTAACGGTCCGGTAGACAGTTTAAACTAAACTATTGTATGCACAAAATTAAAAGTAATTTACGGTAATCAATTTTGATGAAACGAAATTTAAAATTAGTTTAGTCAGGAACGTTGTAGTTTCAAAAAAAATCCAAGTTCTTTTATTTTCTAAGTTTTAGTTAACTAACATACTTCTGTGTTATAATTAGCGAATTTCCATAGGAAAGATGAGGTGTTGCAGTTGCTCTTATGTTGAAACTTAAAGTCTAGAGTTGTCAATGAACACCGATCATGGTCCCAAGAGAACGTCGCTAAAAATATTATGAATATGTGTCATCACACGCTAACGGTCGCAGTGGGTACAAATTTGGTGCTCACATTGGTTTTTCAAGTCGCTCAGACGAGTTCTGTAGCTGAAAAATTCATCAAGCGGACGCGCGATTTTTGGCATGCAGTTTTTTCGTACCGTATGGATTTGTTTTGTTTTTGAAGTGCAAACTTCTATAGGCGCACCGCGTCCAACAAATTTTGCGGGCGGTGGATCGGATTTTACCGTCACGCATTTTTTCGTGACGCTCTATTCCGTCAGGCTCTACTATATATAGTACACATATGTATATGGCACAGTATGTATTTTACTTGGTAATACTTCTGAAATGGACATTGTGCTTCCTCATTTTGTAAGTTGTGTTAAAATAGTTTATTTGTAATACCTCTGAAATGGACATTGTGCTTTCTCATTTTTTAAGTTATTTTAAAACAGTTTACTTGGCAATACCTCTGAAATGGAAATTGCGCTTCCTCATTTTGTAAGTTGTTTTAAAATAGTTTATTCGGTAATACCTCTGAAATGGAGATTGTGCTTCCTCATTTCGTAGGCTAATTTGTGTTAAAATAGTTTACTTGGTAACACCTCTGAAATGGACATTGTGCTTACTCATCTTGTAAGTACTGTTAAAATAGTTTACTTGGTAGTGTTAAAATAATCAAATTTCAGACTAAACCAATATGACCAACTATTTATATTCATTACAGTATTCATTTCTGTCGGCAGTCGCGCGACTGATATCTTTTTTAATCTATAAAAATAAATAAACGATATTATTATTCTCACACATTTTGTTTTATAAACGACCTTATAGGCTGTCTGGTTCTCCAAAAATCAATCAAAACTTAAAACACCGTAAAAGTACCTTGTTAAAAACCACCTAATTTTATCTGCGAGCGGAACGAAGCAACGAGAGATCCGGGCCTGGAAGCTAAGGTGCAAAGAAATTCCAATAATATATTTCTTACACAGAGGCAACTATTCAGCGCCTTCGTAAGTAGCAAATTTCCCAAATAGTTGGTTTAAAACATATAAACTGTTTTTTTTTAATTTGCACAATTTACGTCAGAGTTTTGGCTGCGTGATCATATTTACAACTAGTTAAACAGCTAATTTGTGTTAGTAAAATGTACTGTATTTAGATTTAAAATTAAAAGCCCGTCTGTAAAATACTTGCGCAATGTATTCCAAGTACTGCTGAAACCGTTTGACAATCTGCACGTAGTCGGTGACGTGCAACGCGCAGATGAAACGTTCAGCGAGATTTCCGGAGACACGTGTTGAATACATTTCAAATGTTCAGCATTCAAATATAGACCGTGTTACGCAGAAGTTGTTAATAAGCGCGAACGATGTTTTAGATTCGGGTAACTGTGTTTCATTATTCGTAAGTATGGTTGCAACGAATGTATTATAGCAGGCTTTATTATGCAGAAAATAATTGAGGTGTACACTGCTCTGTTATTTCCGCGAAGCATAATATTTATTGAATATTTTTTCAATTAACTCCCCTACACTTTGACGTTAAACTTCTTGGTGTGTATAAGCTTGCGCAACCCGCTGTTTGTCCTAAGTTCATTGTAATTGTTCGGATTTCTTTATGCAAAGTAGTTGTAAACATGTCTGTCGTAACAGAAGTGAAAACTGAAATGAATATAAATCGTTGGTCATAATGGTTTAATCTGAAATTTTATTATTTTAACATTACCAAGTAAACAACTTTAACACAACTTACGAAGTGAGGAAGCACAATGTACATTTCAAAGGTATTACAAAGTAAACTTTTAAAACAACTTACGAAATGAGGAAGCACAATGTCCATTTCAGAGGTATTACCAAGTAAACTTTTTTAAACAACTTATGAAATGAGGAAGCACAATATCC
>JAGFPH010000241.1:396277-411118 GCA_018207615.1 Philaenus spumarius | reverse complement strand
TAAAGCCTAGTCCACACTTACAAACATATTTGCGGAAACATTGTTTGCGAACAGTTTACCAGTTGTTATCGTGTTTCTCTTTTGTTTGCCCGATGTTTGCCGGAAACAGTTTGCCAACAAATGACAAACATTTAACTTGTTTCAGCAAACAAAATGGAAAACACGCAAACCAGGCAAAGTATTGAAAAATAAATAAATGTATGCCTACAACTCCGATTTGGATGCAGTTTTCTGCATCGTGTTCAGAAAAATACCAGGAACAAAGTCTACATACGACCAGTTTCGGGAGAAAGCGGAAATGCATCGCGAGTGCATAAAGTGCATCTAAAAGTGCATCATTTTTTGATACTTCTAAAAATGGATGAAAAGCCGTGAAAATTGGTACTCGGGGGTTTTTGGGGGCGCTAATATCATTTGTGACCATGCAAAATGCAATGTGCATAATATTTTGTGGAAGGAGAATTTTAATTCTCATAGGAGAAACTTGTATTTAAAAGAAATAATTTTGATATCTTGTTAAGTAAATAGTCACATTGTTAATCAAGTGTAGTCGGTTATTTATTGAATTGTTAATAAAATAGAGTAATAGTAGCTATTTATAACATAGACACCATTTATGAATGTTCACTATGTTTTCCACAATATTTTCAAATGTTTAAACACAGAAATTTGGGCAACCAATTGTTTGCAACTAGTCAGAATTAAAATCAGCGACCCCAAAAAATGCGAGAGGAATTTTTCAATTCTATTTCTCAACTTCACAAATCCCTCCCCCCTCATCCATCGCCACCACGGTGCATCGGGGGTTGTTCGCAACTTCACAAATTTTCCACCATCGCCCCCCCCCCCAAGAATTGTGTAGATAATATAGTCACTTCAATCAAATAGATTAAAATAGGGTAGTTTAATACAATAAAATTAAATTGCACAAATAAATCTTATTCAAGTGTGGACACTAGAATAAACCTTATAATTTTTTCGGTATTAAAGCAGTAAACACAAACGCAAACACTTCCCCGTCAATTTCATATGTAGCACGTGTGTCACCACTTGCTAAATATCTTAAAGTTACAGCTAGTCGAATAGCAGCAGAAATGGGGGCTCCGTATCGTGTTAATTTGTTTTTATCTTTGGACCTACAAGGCTCAACAAAATCTCAAAATCGGTCGGTGTCATCCTAGTAAAGTTTTTGAAACCTGCACCATCTTCAAGCCTTAAGTAAGTTTTGACCGTAATACAGACCTTCTTCAAGAAATCTGCGAGTCCACCATTGCCTTCTCCTAGGTAAGCTAACCTCATTGTGTAGAATTAAATATAAACTAGCACAAGCTAGAAGAACGTCTTCTTCAGTCAAAACCTCGAGAAACACTGCCTAGCTAGTGTGGACACAAAACAATGATTTGTCAACTGTTTGCAAACAGTTTGTTGTTTCTTGTTTGCAAGTGTGGACTAGGCTTTACAATGACAACTAACCTCCACCCTTGCTCCGACCAGTTTCGGTCAATGTACCTGCTAGTTTGTATTGTGAGCACGGATTATACAACCCACTATTACATATTCTAAAACACTGTTCTCGCTTTTAACATGTGAGTTAATACAGAAAATACGAAATGAATTCAACTCGTGTCTCCGGAAATCTCGCCTCCACTCTTCACTGAACATTTCATCTGCGTTGAACAATGCACCGCCTACGTGCAGATTGTCAAGTGCTTGAATTATTCTAAATAACAGTAAAATTCTGTTCGTCCTTTCAGTTATATTAAGCAATTATTAGCGAATTTCCATTGGAAAGAAGAGTTGTGCAGTGACTAGTGGTGACACCTAAGGTTCGTGAGTAGTCAATGGACCATAGACCAAGAACACGTTTTGGGGTGTCATTAAAATGTATATATAGAGGGTGTTTCTTAAATTTTTGGAAAGGGTTCCTTACATAAAAACCAAAGGAAAAAGTTTCTATAAACATGCGCCCTGAAACCAAAATAATTCATATCTAGAGAAATGTTTGACTGATTGAGTTCAAACTTGGCATGAAGATGAAGTTAAATCTAACAAAATAATCAGCATGCCGTTCCGAATATTGGGAGTATCTTCAATACACAATGCATTGCGTGCTTCGTACGCTAACCCCCGTATTGGGAGTATATTAATATTCCCCGTATTGGGATTATTTTCAATACACAGCGCATTGCGTGCTTCGCACGCCATTCCGCATATCGGGAGTATTTTCAATATACAATGCGTTGCGTGATTCGCACGCCAACCCCACAGTAAGATCCCACATGGCTTTGAACCGGGTACTTCTATGGTGTTTCCCGTTTTGATCGATTTTGGAGGAATCGAGCGAGCTATAAGGTCGCGTAAAAAAAAAACAAAATGCGCAGAATAACATCCTGCATTTATATTTGTAGAAAAAACTCAAAAACAAATCCATTCTCGTGGGGAAAATCTCAAAAAATAGTTACTTGCTGTCAAAAAACGCGCTTCCGATTGTTGGATTTCTTTTGGGTAACGAAGTCGTCCGAGCGACGTAGACAACCGACGTGTGTATCAAATTTGAACCAAATCGGACTTAAAATGCGGCCGCTAGGGTGTGAACACATACAGGGTGGTTATAAAGCCACTCTCCCCCCTTTAACTTTTGTGTTTGTTAAAACAAACAAATATCCTTTGGGGAACGATACTAACTTAACCCAAAGTATTTTTTGAAACAATCGGAAATTTTGAGTGTCCCATAAAAATGGGGGATTTTGGGGGCAACTCAAAATTTTTAAATAGTAAGTATGGTCATAAGATACCTTATTATTTCAAAGGCCTATTTAAGACTAGGAAAATTACATATAAAGAAAATAAAAATCAGACCACTAAAAACAAAATGGCGGCCCTAAACGTGTTGAAATAAATCGACATAAAGTTGCTAATATCTCGAAAAGGAAGTTTTTAGAAAAAATTTCAAGACGCAAAAAATGTTTATTTCGAAGTGCTTGACCTAAAAAATTTATAGAAAATTTTGTAAAAAATAAAATTTACGGAATCAATTTGTTAAATCAAGCACTTTGAAATAAACACTTTTTGTCTCTTGAAACTTTTTCTAAAAACTCTTCCTTTTCAAGATATTACCAACTTTATGTCAATTTATTTCAAAAATTTCGAGTTGCCCCCCAAAATCCCTTATTTTTAGGTTACACTCAAAATTTCCGATTGCTTCAAAAGATACTTTGGGTTAAGTTAGTATCGTTCTCCCACGGGATATTTGTTTGTTTTAAGGGGGGGGGAAGTGACTTTATAACCACCCGGTATATACATATATATATATGATTTTTAATGACACCCCAAAACGTGTTCTGGGGACTATGATCGGTGCTCGTTTGCTACTCCCGACCTTCGGTCTTACCCAAAGGGTCACTGCAATAGCTCATTTTACCTATGGAAATTCGCTAATAACATCAAAGTGCCCGGTCAATAGCCACTAGAGCTTCTGATTCGAGGTCGACGAGCGGGATGCAAACTCGAGCGAAGCGAAGCAGACCATAATCCGAGGCCGCAGGTCGATGTGTATACTTTCGAAGTACGAGTATTTATTTCTGCTGCGAGCGGAACGAATCAGCGTGTGAACCGGTGCTAGGAGCTGGGGTGAAAACAAGTTCTACTAATATATTTCGTACACGGAGGCAACTATTCGGTTACTTCACGAGTAGACCAATTTTCCAAATAGTTGGTTGATAACATACAACATAATATACACGTACCTAAAACTGCTCAACTCTCGTCAGCGGTTCAGCTGCTAAATCTATAGTAATATTATAAATAGGTAAAATTTGTTTGTATGCAGGGGGTAATCTCTGGAACTGCTGAACCGATTTAAATAAACGGTATCAGTTAACTGAAACAAACTTTCTCCCAACTTACTTTAATCAAAATAATATTGTTATTAATCATTTTATTTTTTACTACTTTTTAGAACAAAACAAAAAAGTAATATTCTACCTACGTCAATCGTATAAAAAAATTATTGTCCCAGGCGGGATTCGATCGCGCGATCTTTGAATTACTGGCCGTGCTCGCTACCGTGGTGCTATCCTGTGCGGCCGCTGCCGCGATGCTAGATTGACAACACAAACTTGTTTATTTTTAAACATTTCCCCATAATTATAAAACGCCGAAGTTTTGATAAAAGCGGGTGGTGTCATTTTGTTTGGCATCTTAAGCCACTATAAATACCGAAAATTTGATCAAAATCGTTAGAGCCGTTTTTGAGAAATTTGAATTTTTGTCGTTTTTTATGGGTTTTAGGGGTAAATTACCCTTAAAAATAAAAAATTCCAAAAAATGAAAAAACTGCCTGGAGATATTAGGGTTTAGTACCTACATACCAAATTTCATGAAAATCGGACCAATAGTGTCCTCTCTGGTCGTGTATACATACAGACAGACTGACAGACAGACACCACTCTAAAAACACTTTTTTGGGTTCAGGGAGCACCAAAACAAAAAATTCCACTAAAAATATTTTTGGGTTCAGGGAGCACCAACACAGATAATTGCACTAAACAATTTTTGGGGGTTCTGGGAGCACCAAAACAGATAATTCAACTGAAAATTCAAATTTGAACATTTTTACGAAAAAAATACTTTCTCCATATACTACGTACAGGGTGGAGAAAGTAAAAATAGTTTTACTAATGAAAAGCTACACTATCGCTGACTAACATAGGCTATAATTCATTTTGATAAAAACATTTTTTAATTCAATATTTGTTAATTCAGTCGGAAAACATTCTTAGGTTATGCCCAGACCGATGAACCAACACATGTTTTTACATTATTTGCTACCGTAGCAACCAATTGAATAAATTACAGATAAAACAGCTGTTTTCTCTAATATTTCAATTTACATCTGATTTAAAATGTTGAAGCAATTATTTGTATTTCTAACTTTTAGGTTATTTTTTATATCACAGTGTAGACCTGAGACTTGCTGGTTCGTTTAACCTGTATTGTAACTGGTGTTATAAAATATAAATAATTTGATTTGAACATTTATTTAACGTTATTCACTATCTGAGCTTTGGGGTTATTATCCGACACCTTTATTATAAAGAAAACCTAACATGATTATGTGTATAGAAGATTCCAACGAGGTTGGCGTGCGGAGCACGCAGGGGTTCCCCTAATTTCAAATACAAACGAATTTCTATAATATATTATTTATTTAACCTTAACGGTAATTTTGTCATTAGTGATGACACGTTTGTCATAAAAGCGAATAGGCTAAAATCAAACAAATTAAAATGCATTCAAGTAATGGCTGTTGTTATGCACGCATCCCCACATCCAAGTGCAGACATAATCATATGTTTTTACAGCCCGACAATGTCGAGCGTTAAGGTTTTCAAGACGCAGTTATCGAGACGTGCATCACTAAAGTGTAAACGGTCTTAATATGGCTACGTTTATAGGTTCACCTACTTTAAAGACGTAAAAAGTAATGCGACGTTGTAATGCATGTTGGTCAAGACTTTACATTACGCTCCATTAACAAGTAATACCATAAACGGGGAACGTCGTGACGTCATTTCAATCCAGATATGAACGCCGTCAGGAGAAATGCAACGATATGCAATCTGAAGTCAAGGACGTTTTAAGAGATTTTCAATTCACAATTTTAATAATTGAAATGTACGTACTTGTATGTTCATACTAAGCTACGTACGTAGGAGGGATGCAGCATTTATTACAAATTTTCAAATGAAGTTATAAATATGGTAATAATAAATATACATGATCATTTTTGGTGACTTAAAATCTATTTACGAAGGTTCGTTGCGTGCTAGTGCCGCATTGGATCTGTTTCCGTATCAGTGAGGAACAATATTATTCTGCGGGTTTGAATAGAGGGGTTTTCACTTGACCGCCTTGTGTCCGTATTCATGTTGTCAGTGCTTTTACTTTCTCACTATACTATAGCATAGAGAAAGTATAGTGATCGCAAAAAAATCGATGTTGAGATTTTTGTGGAAATATCCGTTTTGGGACCCCCTGAGTTCAAAGATAAAAAAAGTGTTTTTTACTAAATGTCTGTCTGTATGTCTGTATGTATACAAAGCTAGAGAGAAAACTATTCTATCGATTTCGAACAAATTTGCACCAAACATGCCAATAATTATTATATATTATAATTATTATAATAATAATTATTACGCCAGTATATATGCACGAAAACGGTTTTGACAAATTTTGAAACAGAACCCACTTTTTGGCAAAAAATCACCCAAAATATCAGTTATTATTTTTTTTTATAAAAAAACGGTTCTAACGATTTTGATCAAATTTGGCTTAATTGTAGCCTTTAATGTACTCTACCATATGCAAAAAACAGCATCCTTCTAAAAATTCTCGTTTAGCTAATAATAATAAATGATTTTTTGGGGTTTTGTTGGCCATAAGGAGGTTGTTTTAAAAAAAAATGTCAAAACCTTTTCTCGTGCATTTATACAGGCCTAAATAACGTTTTTGGCGAAAATTTGTTCGAAATCGATCGAATAGTTTTTCTCTCTAGCTAATAATAATAATATTTATTAGTTAATCTCCTACTCTGATCACCCCTCCTACAATTATGAAGTCACAGTGAATCTGGTTAATAATTTAAACATGTTTGTGAGAAAGTATGTGCCAGTTCCTGGTATCGTTTATTTAAATTAATTTCCACTGACATTTTTAGAATTTCACGGACGTGATTTTCTGTTTGTTGTCCAAAACTCAATTTTGAAAATTTTCTTTAGATTCTATAAATACGAAATAGTTTGAGTTTTAGTGGAAACCAAGTACCAACTCCTGTAAAAGCGAGTGTACGTCCGTACTTACGTGCGTGAGTAACATATAATACAACAGCTGATTTCACTCATCATCTGTAATACATGAGCAAACCCAGTGTAGCTTATAGTTTAGGGTTATGTTTACACCTTCAATCGTTATAAAAATTCTTCTGAAATAGATTGTTTTTAATATGAAATAATGAACTAATATATGCTATAATGTACGTTATAATATTTGCTTTGAGGTTATAAACTATATATAAATACAACCTTTTATCGTCAATTTATTTTTTAATACAAATTTAATGAAAAGATATCTATTTGTTTAACATCGGAAACATTTGCATCTAAACAGCTGATTTCACCCATCATCTGTAACACTTAAACAAACCCAGTGTAGTTTGGGGTTATGTTTTCAACTGCAATCGTTATAATTTCTTGTGAAGTTGATTTTTTTTAATATGAGTTATAGAACTAATGCATGCTATAATAGGCTATATGTTATTATATTTGCTTTGAGGTTATACACTTTTTATAAATACAACCTTTTATCACCAATATTTTTGTTTATACAAATTTAAAAAGATATTCGTTTAACTTAGGAAACATTCATCGTATAAACAAAATATTCGTACGACTTCGTATAACATATAAACATATTCGATTATTAATTTCTTTACTATAATATTAATAACTTCTAAATAATTTGATCTAGCAATATGAAATAAAAAGCAATTAGAATATAGTATTTTTATATTTCTTTAAATATATAATAAACGTAGATTATGAAAATAAAAATGTTTAACAAATATGCCTGCAGTTTTATAATTCTTATTGTTGTACACATTTACCGAGTTAAAAATCCCCGTCAGCATAGTTATGTAGGCCTGGATAAGTGTTCCTTAATGTTGTTTTTAATAGTTTGTTTTAAAATTATGTATTTCTGATGCGTATCTAATTAATCAGCCTAATTTTTCACGGGGGCTTACTAGTCATTACAGTACAGAGTACCACAGATGAGTTAACACAATCCTTGTGCAGCTAACTCAATTAGAAGAACATTAAACGGGTGCAAGTTTCTGTCCATATAAACAAATCCACTACACCGATCAAATAAAGTCATACATAAGTCAACCGATTCTGTGTTTAAAACAAACTTTCATATAAACCCAAATTTCTGAAAGTTCGCTCTGGAAAACAATACGTCCAAGACCACAAGAAAGTTAAAACAAGGATAAATCAATATCCTCTCAGTGTTGCCAAACTTTGAAATTTGAAACCAAATGTTTAATAAATATAGCCGTAGGTCCATGCACGTATTTGATGTACCGATCGGAAGTTTCATACCGAGTTTAATATTGAATTTGAACAAACTGATTACACAGATATATTAAACCGGAAGCTGGATGTTAAACTATGCTAATTTCACATTTAAAGTGTATTAACATTATAAATGATTCTCTAATCTACAGGTTGTTTACAAACTCCCTGGAAAATGTTTGTGTATTTGTTCCTTAGGTCAAGACAATCAAAAATAAACGGTATCAGTTAACTGACACAAACTTTCTCCCAACTTACTGTAGTCAAAATCATATTGTTTTCATTCATTTTATTTATTACTTTTTAGAACAAAACAAAAAAATAATATTCTACCTACGTCAATCGTATAAAAAAAATATTGTCCAAGGCGGGATTCGATCGCGCGACCTTTGAATTACTGGCCGTGATCGCTACCATGGTGCTACCCCGTGCGGCCGCTGCCGCGATGCTAGATTGACAACATAAACTTGCTTATTTTTAAACATTTCCCCATAATTATAAAACGCTGAAGTTTTGATAAAAGCGGGTGGTGTCATTTTGTTTGGCATCTTAAGCACTATAAATACTGAAAATTTGATCAAAATCGTTAGAGCCGTTTTTGAGAAATTTGCATTTTTGTAGTTTTTTATGCGTTTTTAGGGGTAAATTACCCTTAAAAATTTAAAATTCCAAAAAATGGAAAAAAACGCCTGGAGATATTAGGGTTTAGTACCTACATACCAAATTTCATGAAAATCGGACCAATAGTGTCCTCTCTGGTCGTGTATACATACTGACAGACTGACAGACAGACACCACTCTAAAAACACTTTTTTGGGTTCAGGGAGCACCAAAACAAAAAATTCCACTAAAAATATTTTTGGGTTCAGGGAGCACCAACACAGATAATTGCACTAAACCATTTTTTGGGGTTCTGGAAGCACCAAAACAGATAATTCAACTGAAAATTCAAATTCGAACATTTTTACGAAAACAATACATTCTCCATATACTACGTATAGGGTGGAGAAAGTAAAACGTCATATAAACATGGTTCTGGCATGCCTAGTTTTCTGTCTGTCCATCTGTTTGTGTTTTTTAGAAATTATAGTATAACTTGAGTACTATTTTAGATATAAACTTCAAATTTGGCACGAACGTGTAACTTGGTAGTTCAAACTAGTGTATACAATTTCGTTACGATATCTTTAACAGTTTCAAGATGGCTTGCACTTAAAAAATATTATGTTAAATTTCACGAAAACCGTAATTATTATTAAAAAAATTTACCAGTAATACAAAATGTAGAATTTTAAGACTAACAAAATCATACTTTATTTGCTACAGTCGGATAATAAATAACTGAGTAATGATACATTTATTTACTGAAATAAATATCATACAAAATTTGCACTACGACAATTTGCCGTGTACAACAGTAAGTTGTTACATTATTAGGTAAATGCAAGCATTTTACAGCCATTCAGCACAGTCGTGAACAGACCTATTTCCCAAATTGTTGGTTGAAACCTTAAAGCTGAGGCCTATAACCTTAATTTTGGAAATTTTCTCAACTCACGTTAGAGGTTCAGCTGCGTGGTCGAATTATTTTTTGAACCAAGCAGTCAATTTCCCGACACAACATAGTAAAAGGTACGCCAGCAGTTAAACCGACTCTAATATAACAGACATGTAATTAAGATGTTGCTGAAATAACTGCTCTATAACATTTACAGCATCATTAAGGTGTTAATAAAACTTTTTACTTCCTTTCTTGGGGATCGTTATACGTTAAAACTCTTTCGAAAATGCTACCTCTAAAAATGAGATTACATTTTCCCAATCCCAATTTTATTTCATTTACGTTTATTTTTTTTACGAAGTTTATTAATTCTGCTTTGATTTGCATGTGACAAAATAAGTCCAACATACAATACATAATCTATCATTGATAAATATAATACAAACATAAAATTACCTTCTAAATATACTACTTAAAATAAACGGTACCAGATAACTGCCACATACTTTCTGCCAGTTGAAACTTTATACCTTCATAAGAGTAGCATAGGAGGTGGTTATTTAGAATTGCAAAAGTAGGACATACCATGGAAAATATTTTATGCATGTAACACACATCCATATTATATTATTATACTATATTATTATTATTATTAACTATTCGATCGATTTCAAACAAATTTTCACGAGACATTATTGTCAATTAGGCCTGTATAGATGCACGAAAAAAGGTTTTGAACATTTTTGAAAAACAACCCTCTTTTTGGCCAAAAACCCTCAAAAATCAGTTATTATTATTATTACCTAAACGAGAATTTTTAGAAAGAGGTGTTTTTTTGCATATGGTAGGGTACATTAAGGCCTACGAATAAGCCAAATTTTATCAAAATCGTTGGAGCCGTATTGAGAAATTTTGATTTTTCTCGTTTTTTGGCAATTTTTGGCGGGTAAAACCCCTTAAAAATCTAAAATTTGAAAAATGACAAAAAACTTGGAGATATTCCAGAACTACACCTTCATACCAAATTTTATCAAAATCGGACCGTTGGTATTGTCTCCAGCTAACACATAATAACAGACACCTGGACAGACATCACCAAAAACCTACTTTTTTGGGTTCAGGGAGCGCCAACACAGATAATTCCACTAATAAAAATATTTCTGGGGTCAGGGAGCACCAACACAGATAATTACACTAAAAATTCAAATTCGAAAATTTGAACGAAAACAATACTTTTTCCATATAGGCCTACTACGTACATGGGAGAGAAAGTAAAAAGTGATAAAATATAAATACATCTTAATCAATACATAACTATAAACAAATATGCTGCCTCAAGAACAGAAATTTCAACAAAAACTTTAGAAAGGAAAAAAAGGACAAAAGGATTTAACATAAAAAACATTGTTTGTCAAACTATCATCAATTATATTGGCAGAATTAATTAGGTACCCCTTAGGAAAAGCCTGATTTGTGGTTACCGTCGAGAAATGAAGAACCAGTGGCAGAAGCAGAAAATAAGTACTTGATACTAAAAATTTGTTGAAATAGAAGCAGAAAAAAATCATTATTCTGCAATTCTGTGCCCAAGTTTAATTTTGATATAAAATATTGGTTTTTTGATTACACTATAATAGTTTTTCAACATTTTTCTGAGCGAAAATACATTTTGAAATCGCTTTAACAAATTTATTTGATGACTTTAAGTATCACTTCAGTTATATTATTCGAAAGTTTTGGTGCCATGTAGTCGAATTATGTTTTAAATGCCTCCACGTACGGCTTCGGCTGTTCAAAACTATTGGGGTGTCTTAGGTTTTTCCAGTAGCGTAGCCAGGATTTTGAAATGGGGGGGGGGGTTACTGGAGATTTGGGGGCCTTTGGGGGGGGTCTGGGATTTTGGGATTTTTGATGTTAAAAACATGATTTGAGGCTCAAAAACACAATTTTTACGAGTTGTATTTATTAAAATAAACTATATAAATTGGGTAAAGTAAAAGCTTAACTTTAATAAATCATTGCTTTTACGAACCTTTGCTTTGAACTTAGAACCACTTTTCGTATATTGTTAGTTTTATTAATTAGTTGTAATTGTTGTAAATAAATTTTAATGTGTAAAATTTTTAAAATACTACTTTTATAGTGTACATTTAACCAGGAATAGTGGTTTCAAATTAATAGTTAATATTACAATATTTAGGTACTTCTGTTTCACTATTAGTGTTATTTTCAAATTTTCAATCGCATAATAACAATAACAGATACATTTTTACAATTACAACTACCTGTCCTATAAAAACTACAAAACAAAGTCCATTCTATGAGGCTTTAAAGAAAACTCATCCAGTACATCGTTTGTTGTGATAAAAATCTCACGATGGACATTGAGCAAAGCCAGGCCATTTAAACGCGTCTCATTTGTTGTGTTTCTGAGGTAGGATTTTAGTGTTCTTAACGTCGAAAAAGACCTTTCACTTGTAGCAGTTGTTACTGGCAGCGTGGCCAATATTTTTAGTAATGTGTGAACTGCTGGTAGAGTATTTTCATCACACATACTTAGCGCTTCAACAGCACTCTTTGGGTATTTTTTCTGTTGATTGACGTAGCTATACCATACCGATATCTCACCTAATGCAGCATCCTCACTGAAACCAACATCCGTGGCATACTTGTCAACAAGTTGTTTTACTTCCATCTCATTTTCTTCAGAAATTTTAAATTTTTCCTTTGTTGGCAAGACGCTTTGAAAAGATTTTAAAATGCCTTTGTGGTTAATGAAACGCGATTGAAATTGTTGTATGAATCCATCCAAGAATGGTATGAATACAGCAATTCTGAAATATTCTTCTGGGTTTCTTGATTCAACATTGCACCTTTGAGTTTGTAGACCTGCTAATCGAGGAATGCGCACTTCAATTTCAAGACTATCAGCCTTTGCTTGTACTTGCTCATATATTTTCTTGAACTCTTCTTCTGCATGTTCCCTCAGTGACAATAGTCTCTCTTCAACTGCAGTAGCGTAGGTCATTGCATTTGCCAAGTCCAAATGTTCTGACTGCAAAAATCGGCTCAAGGGTGCAGTGATGCTAAATATTGTTTTTACAACATGAACTGAGACAATAAACTCTGAACTCTGAATTGAGCATAGCAGTAGGTTAGCATTAGATGCAGCTTCACGATCATGTCATTGGGAGATTTTAAAAAGACTGTCGTCAATTACTGCATCAAACAACTCCATAAAAACAGAGACGCAGTCATGGCGCTCAACCCATCTTGTAGGACAGAGGTTCTCAAAGTCCAGGCCACCACAGACCCCCCACCTGAAAACTTGCCAACTTTGCGGACCCCCCCCCCCTTCAATATGTATGATACATTTCAATCTTATTTCCTAATATGTACTTACCAAGAATTCTATATATTTATTCAGTTTTCTATATATATTTTAGAACTACTGTCTATTTCATTACTTAACACTATTATTTTGGGCTGTGTTAGTCAAAATTAATTTAAAAATCAATACCTAGGAATAAATGTTATCAAATTCCAAATGTTCTTACAAATGTTATTAAAGGTTTACTAGTAATAACGAACTTATTGGTGTTTGTGAACAAAACATTGTTAGCCTCGTTTAAGTGCTGATATCATTCTTCATATGAGTTGTACAACAAAGACGTATTAGGATTTTAAATGACAAAACGGAAATGTTCAAACGTGTTTAATTACACAAAAAGTAAGAAAGTAAAACATAGGCTAGTAACTTATGAACATAGTTATCTATAATATTTTTAAATAATATTTATCAAGTCTCCTTTCACAAATCATTGTGTCATCGTCTCTTGAGTTTTCACAGATAAATCAATGGGACGAATGAAGTTGTTTCTTCGATTTGATAATATCCAAGGTGTTGGGGAGAATTGTTGAAATCTTCAACCTCAATGCTGGTTCAATATTCTTAAGTCGATTTCTTTTAACACTTTTTATGTTACAAAGTGTAGAAAATGTTTGCTCACACAAATAAGTTGTACAAAAAGGGACAAGATGTTTGAGTGCTTCGTTAGCTAAATCTTTGAATTCAGACTGGACAAGAAACCAAAAATGACATAAATCATTTTCTTCTTTGTAGATAACTTCCCAAGTCCCACTGCAAGATAACTCTACTAATTCATCTTACCTTCAGAGAGGCTTGAAAGACTAGCAATATCTCTTTTTTTAAATGGGTATCTCATCCAGTCATTATTGGTATCTGGTTCAGGGAAGTACTTTCTCAATGCATTTGACAAATCTATCATGTGTTCAACAATTATGTCTTGGACTTCAGAGGGAAGACTTTCTTCAGATGTCGTTAGAAAATGTTGTAAAACAGGCAAGGCAGTGTAGGACTTTTTTGCAACTCGACCTGCCCACAGTTTCAGCTTTTCAATCATTGCTTCGATTTTTTCTTCTACAAGGAATACATTGATATCAGCTCCTTGTAGCTTCAAGTTTAAAGCATTCAAATGGGTAAATATATCAGCCAAATACGCAATTTTGCAGAGACAAGAGAAGTCATTAAGCTTTTCTCGTAGAGTAAATTTTTCATGTTTTGTTTCCAAGAAAAATAATCTTACTTCATCAGCAAGTTCGAAAAAACGCGTGAGAACGTTTCCTCGAGAAAGCCAGCGCACCTCTGTGTGTAAAAACAGCTGTTCGTGGTCACTTCCCATTTCCTGACAAAGCAAGGTAAAAAAGCGCGAGTTCAAGGGTCGTGACTTTATGTAGTTAACAATTTTAATTAGTTCATCAAATACAGTTTTCAATTCTAGTGACATTTTTTTTACTGCTAGTGCCTCCCGATGTATTGAGCAGTGAGTCCATTTGACATTTGGAGCAACTCGCATCACTCGAGCCATCAATCCCGTTTTATAACCAGCCATTGCTCCAGCTCCGTCAGTAGCCAATCCGACACACTTATTCCAATCTAGTTCATGTTCCTTAACAAAATAATCAAGGGCTTCGAACACATCATTTGAGTTGTAATGAAGAACCTCTTTACAAAACAACAGGTCTTCAAAGACACGTTTTTCGTATTCGTAACGAACAAAAGCTAACAAGTTAGATTTGTGAGATAACAACATTTTTTTACCTCCAGTAACCGATATTATCGCTTTATTTATTGAGACTTCTTACTCGTTTTTGGGGCCTCTTTTACAGGCTCAAGGGGGGGGGTTT
>JAGFPH010000241.1:313920-388259 GCA_018207615.1 Philaenus spumarius | reverse complement strand
TGAGCTTTGCGAATTTGCACCACGACCTTGTGTGCTTGGATTATCGATTAAGCTTTGCGAGTTTGCACCTTGACCGTGCGTGGTCGTATTATAGACTAACTTTGCGAATTTGCACCTCGAGTTTGTATTATCGTATTATGGACTGTTTCGTATCGCTAGCAGAAGCCAAAATAGCTTCGCTTCGGATCAGACGATGCCTGAATTATACAATTTGGAAAATAGGTCTAGTTTCGATGGTTCTGAATAGCTGCCTGCGTGTACGAAATATATTAGTCAAATTATTTTGCACCTCAGCCTCCATCCCTGGCTCAGACGCTACTAAGTTCCGCTCGCAGCCGAAAACTCGCTTCGCGAGTTAATGGAGTTTTGCGTTTGATAGATTTTGAGGAAACCAGACCCTCGAATTATACCCTTGCTTTGAATTGCGGATAGTAATAAAGAAATGGAGTTCAATCAGGAAGTGTTAGCGACTCCTAATAAAGCGTTCGTGGATGAAAACGGAAGCTAATGTAGCGGTTGATTGGCTCATTCACCTTTAGTGAAATGCGGTACACCAATAGAGCAATGTATTTTTAATCGTTCATAGAACTCTGGACGTATGCATTGTTTCAGGTCTGGCACATTTCAGTATAATTTTCCTTTTGTTCTGTCACTCTTTGATCGGCACTTTTATTATTTTCAATTTCTTTTACAATCTGCTTTGATGTGAAAACAATACTTTGTAATGCACATTTTCCTGAATAGTCGAGTTGGTATGACAAATATAGCATATAGCAAAATATAAGCAGCTTTGTTTTGCAAGTAATTTTGTATTTACTTCAATTATTATTTACAGAGGGCTCCAACCCCTGTCGCTTCGTTCGCCAACCCCCGCTGTAACTCTTGTGCAAGTAAATGCAAACAGGTTATTTTATATAAATATACCTACTATTAAATTATAATATGCTTTTTTAAAATTTTTAATTAGGATGTAACATAGTTGTTTCTTATTTTTAAATTCCTTAATTTATTAAGGGTTTATTCTCTATCTTTAAGGAAAGTATAATAATCATCATTTTAGTATAGGGGTTGTTACTACATGTTTACCCCTTGGCAGCACACGAAAAAATATAAATCTATGATATTTCTTCTATGAATGTTGTAAGAAATTAATTTACAAATTTTCAGCTCACTAACTTTAAGGAAAATATAACTATTAATTTATATTGCTTTTAGGGGTTGTTACACTTTCACCCCTTAGCAGCACTCTGCAAAATCTGTTTTTGTAATCTGTTAGACATAAAAACGTCACAAACTACATATTATACTAAAATATTGTATGGGAAAGGGAGCGCCATAATAAATAATTATTAAATATCCTTAGTTTAGTACAGCAATCAGCTGTTTGCTCAAATATTTCCATTAACACCTGATTTAAAAATCTGAAACAATTATTTATATTTCTAACGTTTAGGTATAGTTTTGTGTGTAGAGCTGAGAATTACTGCATTTTTTTAAACATTTGTTATAACTGATGGTATAAAATATACAAAATAATTTGATTTGGACATTTAACATTATTTACCATCTTAGCTTTGAGATTATTATTAATCCTACTCATTTATTATAAAAAGAACTCTACATATGTGTATAGAAGGGTCCAACGGGGTTGGCGTCTCCCCTAGTACAAAATAACTATAAAACTTACCACATTGGCTTAAATTTACTTTTTGTATTATTTAATTCAATGAAACTAATAAAATTACTCTTTAAAATTTGTTATAAAATGGGAAGGTTTAAATTTTAAATTGATATATAGAGCAATTAAAGTGCCTTAACCCGCCTTATTATTTTTGTTATTGAAAATAAGTTAACAAAACTTTGTATATATATCTTGTGTTGCTTAACATGAAACATTTTTTGACATATCTGAACCTTTAAAATTTTGGGGGGCTTGAGGGGGGGTAGGGGGTTTAAACATTTTAAATATAAACTTAGGTCGTGTAATTACACCATTGAAAAACTTATTAATGGAGAAACAGAATGGCGCAAACTAGAGCTTAGTATCTTGCTTCGTTTCAAAGTAATGGACAATCAAATTTCTGGAAAATTATATTGTAATCATAGCATCAAAGCAGGTTATTAATTTGTTAATATTAGGAATAAGTAGGTTGTATGTTATTTTCCAGAACTTCGATTGCCCATTACTTTGTAACGAAGCAAGATTGAGCTCTAGTTTGCGCCATTGTGTTTCTCTTTTAATAAGCTTTGCAATGGTTTATTAGATGACCTACCTTTATATTTGAAATTGTGAACCCCCTTTGCGGTCTAAGCCCCCCGAAATCATAGAGGGTCAGATATGTCAACAAATGTCTCCTGTTATGCAACACAAGCTGCATACAAAGTTTTGTTAACTTATTTTCAGTAACGAAAATATTGATTGGGTTTAAAGGGACTTTATGAAAACTCAATATACGTTATGTGCGTACGTTGAAAGATTCTCTCAAACTAGTGGGGAGTTTCTAGACCAAAATTTTCCCGCATAAATAACATGGGGAATTTTTATGATTTTATATTTTTCTTACAAACTCAAATGGATGAAATTATAGATTTTATACTTTTAAGGAGTATCGGAATGTGTGGTCATTATATATTAGCAGTGAACGTGTCAATAGGTTAAGGGTAAAGGTAATAAAATGACGTAAGGTAATCATAAAAACAACAACGCGAAAGGACGTGACAATAATGTAAACCAACAAACTGCATTATAAATTTACTTCAATTTAAGACAAAGTATCGTAACCTAATTTCACCTCAGAAATTCATAAAACGATGCTTTGAGAAGTAATATTTTCAACATTACCGGACCCCCGGAATGTGTCCCCCTCAACGAAAAACTACTGATGACACCCATGAAATAAAATACTGGTTGGAGCTACGAAATATTCTTTTAATTCATTCTTTATCAATACATTGAAGTTGCCACTCTCATTTCAACAACATACGTAACCCCAATGTTATCTTTGCCGGATTTAATCTTCAGCTATCCCAAACGAAAACATTCTCCGTCCCAATCATATTTGTTTCCTTTGCGGATTGGTTATTTTTATTGAAATAATAAAGAAAAATCACAAAAAGTGATTTTGAGAAGAGGCTCACCGTTACGTCTCCATGTTAAAAAAAATATGGAACGTGTTAGGATCGATTTAGTTTTTTAGATTTGTCGATGTATTTTACTTAACTGTTCGATTTAAAGCCTGTTTAGGAAAATGAATGTATAATATCTTGTTTTAAAATCCAATCAAAACTAAAACTTAAGTTGTAAACGTAAATTCATATAACACTAGGGGAAACCCCACCAATAACGTTGGAACCTAATTTTCACATATTCAAATACAGGTGTAGGATTAATAGTAATTCCAAAGATAATATGGTAAATAATGTTAAATACCCAAATCAAAAATTATAAAGTCATAAAAAAGTGAAAAGAACCAGCAAGGCTCAGGTCTATACTTTAAAAACCTAACCTGAAAGTTAGAAATACAAATAGTTGCTTCAAAGTGTAAAATCAGGTGTTAATTGAAATATTAGTGCAAACAGCTGTTTTATCTGTTATTTTATTCAATTGGTTGCTATGTATAAATCATCAGTCTAGGCCTAACCTAAGATTTTTTACGATAAAATTTACAAATATTGAAATCAAAAATGTGTTGATCAAAATGAATATTATAGCCTGTGTTACTCAAGGATAATGTAGATTTGTATTATTAAAATAATTGTTTAAATCCATTCAATCGTTCGAGAGATTACCCCCTACAAAAAACAAACAATTTTTACCTCTTTATAGTATAGACTAAAAATATTTGACCAGTTTGAAAATACTGCTTTACCGTAACAAGTTTTGGTAATATTTTATAACTTTAAAATAGATTCTCTTCTATATAAAAATTAATAAACGGTACCAGAAACTGGCACATACTTTTTCGCAAACATATTTAAATTATTAAACAGTTTCACTGTGACTTCATAATTGTATTAAAGTAGGAGGGGAACACACACATTTAAGTAGGAGAGTAACTAATAAATATTATTATTATTGTTAATACCATTCGATCGATTTCGAACAAATTTGCACCAAACTTGTCAATTAAGCCTGTATAGAGCACGAAAAGAGGTTTTGAAATTTTATAAAAAAATAACCCCCCTTTTGGCCACAAACCCCCCCAAAATCAGTTATTATTATTACCTAAACGAGAAGTTTTACATTAAGGGCTACAAATAAGCAAAATTTTATCAAAATCGTTAGAGCCGATTTTGAGAAATTAAGATTTTTCTCGTTTTTTGGCTATTTTGGGGGGAGGGGGGGTAAAACCCCTTAAAAATCAAAAATTTGAAAAAATGAAAAAACGTCTGGTGATATCCCAGAACTACACCTACGTATCAAATTTCATCAAAATCGGACCGTTGGTATGGTCTCCGTACACATCCTAAAAGACACGCTGACAGACATCACAAAAAAAAAACTTTTTTGGGTTAAAGGAGCACCAAAACAAACAATTTCACTAAAATATTTTTAGGTTCAGGCAGCACCAACACATAATTCCACTAAACAATTTTTTGGGGTTCAGGGAGATCCAAAACAGATAATTCCACTAAAAATTCTAATTCGAAAATTTGGACGAAAACAATAAATTCTCCATATACTACGTATATGGTGGAGAAAGTAAAAATGACTGTCATAATCACTCGTCATTTTCGAGAAAATATCATAGTATACAATATGATACTATGTATACTGGTAGTATACATTTGCATTTGCTTTGCCGAGGTGGTTGGTGGGCGAAGCATGCCTACCAGTTATGTATATAAAACTAAAGAATTTAAATAAAAATATATTCTGTTTTAACAACAACTTTTGTAATTATAATTTTTACAGTTAAAGTTTGTCCAATATTAAAATATTTAAGTCATTTAAATATAAAAACTACAAAACTAATTAAACGACTGACTTGAATTTAATATTTTTACAAAGTATAATTAATGTTGGTAATTGTGGTTGTAATTATGAAAACCGTTCGCCTACAATAAAACTTGATCGTCAATGAACCATACATAATTAATTAATTAAATTCTAAACGCAGGAAATTAAACTGAGAGATAATCTCTTATTACGAGCCAGTTTAAATAATAATAGTACGTTTAATTTATTTAGCTTTACCAACCTGATTAAAAGGGATTTAGTGAAAGTGGGAAAAGGTGAAATTAAACATTAACTAGCCTCCCTTCGCCGGTTTATTAAATTATTATTCGTTTCATAACAAAATTGTGTTCGATATTTGAATACACTTGAAATTTTAATTAGTTTATGGGTAGCTGTCTGTGTGCTTCACATACATAACTAGAAACGTAATGATCGGATTTTAAATTAACTTTTTCCGTTAAAAGTCTATAATATACAATATACTGAATTAGCTCTGAGTCAACTTATGGCAAACATCGACGGGCCAATGACAGGAACACGACGAGTGCTAATGACGGTTACACAGGCCGTTCTTCTTTATGGATGTGAAATTTGTGGGGAAGCGCTCAAGGCTCTGCTCCACTAAAAGAGAAAGCAACCGCCGACTCCAGAGCTTCACCCTATAGCAGTAATTAAACAGTGGAGATTTTTCCAGCTGAGAGCTTTGACATTGCCTCATTTAAAACCAAATTTACAAACGTATCTTTTGTAATTGCGTCGTGCAAAATAAAACCTAAACATTCTTTATAAAATTTCGTATCCGGCTTTTGATTCACTTTTTATTATTTACTAGGGAACACCGCTGCGTGCTCCGCATGCCAACGCTGTTGCAACGTTCTATACTCGTAATTATGTTGTTTTTTTTTGTAATAATTGTTTAATATCAACTCATATAAAAGCGAATGTATGTCCGTACGTACGTGAGTAACATATAATGTAACAGCTGATTCCACCCACCATCTGTAATACTTAAACAAACCTAGTTTAGATTATACTTTCTTGTTAAGTTTGCAACTTCAAACACTATAATTTCTTATAAAGTTTATTTTTTTTTTAATATGAGTTATAGAACTAATGTGTGTAATAATACGTAATAATATTTGATTTGAGGTTATAAACTGTATATAAATGTAACCTTTTATCATCAAAATATTCGTTTACTGTGTACAAATTTAAAAAAGAAATACCTAATCCTTTAACTTTGGAAACATTCGCACATCTTTGAACAAACATATAAACATATTCCATTATTAATTTCTTCACTATAATATTAGTAACTTCTAAATCGTTTGATCTATCAATATGAAATAAAAAGCAATTGAAAGATAATATTTTTATCTTTATTTAAATGTATAATAACATACATAAACTCAAAATTATAACAAATATTCCTACAATTTTATAATCCTTATAATTGTACACATTTACCGAGTTAAAAATCCCCGCCAGGATAGTTACGTAGATAGGCCTAGATAAAGTGCGTTGTTTTTAAACAATATTTTGTATAAATCATGTATTTCTGATGAGTATCTAATTAATCCGCCTTTGATATTTCACGGGGGTTTACTAGTTAATAAAAATATCAATGCTAAAGTGGTAAATAATGTTTAATGTCCAAATAACAATATTTCGTATATTTTATAACAGCAGTTATAATAAAGGTTAAAAGAAACCGCAAGGCTCAGGTCTACACTTTATCAAAAACCTAACCTAAACGTTAGAAATACAAATATTTGCTTCAAAGTTGAAATATTAGAACAAACAGCTGATCGCTGTATAACCACTAAACATATTTAATTATCATTTACTATGGCGCTCCCATTAACGTAAAATATTTAATATAGTTTGTGTATTCTTACGTCCAACAATGGCGTTGTTTTTCAAAAAGCAATTATTTGTGTTTCGGTGCAGTTAAAGTAGGCGCTCGTTCGAGTCAGAAATAGCAGAAACACGAGCATAGTTGTTCTGGGTGTTTCGTATTGTGGTGTCATTATCAAGTCCGTTAGTATTATAAGATCTTATTATATACACGTAAACCTCATTGTAAAGGTAGTATTAAATGACCTCTGAACCACTCGAAGATAAGGATTGTAAAGTAAATGACTTGAGTTTCTGGTTTTGTAATTTTTGAACCTCAGTAGGGCCGATAATTCCAATTGTAACACATGCTACCCATCAATTCAAAACATATATGTTTATTCTACTTTTACAATTTAGATTGGATTTTAATTAATAATCGGAATTGATATTAAGAGCAGCTAGAATAAGAATTAAATAATTGTTAGACCGAGGTTGAAACATGGATACATTAACGAAACTGTACTTATATCAAAGGTCTAAAATATAAATACTTTTTTCAGAATAAAACCTAAAGTATACTATTATAACTGTTTCTTTTTTTCACCGCTAACCACAAACTGGGAAAACAATTTGCTTCACAATTTCACAACAATTGGCTTCGAGGTAAAAACATGAAATGGATCATTTTGTACGGTGGTATAGGTTTGTTTCTTTTCATCTCGTTTCGGCAAATTGTTTTCTCTTTGAATTGTTTGTCCTATTTTTCAACAATATCATGACAAGTGATTTTACTGCCACACAAACAACCTACACTAATATTATAAAGAGGTAAAACTTGTTTTGTGTTTGTTTGTATGTAGGGGGTAATCTGTGGAACTGCTCAACCGATTGAAAACATAGTTTTACTAATAAAAAGCTACACTATCCATGAGTAACATACGCTATAATTCATTTTGATCAAAACATTTTTTGTTTCAATATTTGTAAATTTAGTTGGAAAAAATCTTAAGTTAGGCCTAGACTGATGAACCAACACATGTATTTATATTTATTACCATAGCAACCAATTGCGTAAAATACAGATAAAAACAGCTGTTCGCTCCAATATTTCCATTAAAAGTTGATTTCAAACTTGAAGCTTCAGGCAACATGGAAGCCTGACGTCAGTGAATAAATACTCAAAAATAACCTTACATATAAATTTTACATCGCATCTATACTAATAGTTTCAAGATATCAAAGCTGTGGTACTTGCAACTTGCTTTGATGTGGAGTGGTTTGCTGGAAATAGGCTGTTTACTTGGATAAAATAAACTTTATATAATGAAATAAAATTGAAAATTTACTTTAATACCACTTCGACTTTGATGGAGTTAGAATTATGGACTTCTTTGAAACTTCTAAGAATTAATAACAGGGAGTTTTAAGAGGTAGTCTCAAAGCTCAGACATTCTATTAATTATAAATCTACAATACATTTCTAAATAACTTCTTTCTTCTATCCTAATACTTATACTCTTCTTTCTTCCATCGTCTACACTAATATTATAAAAAGGTAAAATTTGTTTGTTTGTTTGTATGTAGAGGGTAAACTCTGGAACTATTGAACCGATTGAAAAAATAGTTTTACTAATAAAAAGTTACACTATCAATAAGTAACATATAATTCATTTCGATCAAAACATGTTTTGTGTCAATATTTGCAAATTTAGTTGGAGAAAATCTTAAGTTAGGCCTAGACTGATGAACCAACACATGTATTTATTTATTACCATAGCAACTAATTGCGTAAAATACAGATGAAATAGCTGTTCGCTTGAATATTTCCATTAACAGCTGATTTCAAACTTTGAAGCAACTATTCATTAATTAACTTTTAGGTTTTTTTATTTAATTGTAGACCTGAGCCTTGCTGGTTCTTTTAACCTTTGTTATAACTGCTGTTATGAAATATACGAACTAGTTTGATTTGAACATTTGACATTATTTACCATCTTAGCTTTGGGGTTATTGTTCATCCTACACCTTTTTTATAAATAAAATGCAACATTATTGTGTGTATAGAAGGTTCTAACATGTTTGGAGTGCGGTGCACGCAGGGGTTTACCCTGGTATTATATAAAGTCAACTATTTTGAATTTTTTTAAAATCTGGGCAGAGTTATACAGGCAGCGCATACAGAATACAAATTGGAGTCCAAGTTATTCCAAATTGCTAGAAAGTGGGACAAATTTAAACTTTAAAATATGTTTTTACTTTTTTAAGATACTTTCCTTTCGTTTGGTAATTTTCGCGGCCATCTTGAAACCCTATCGTGAAACTAACTTTAAAATTTAATATTAATATTAGCACTGCTTTTAACATTGTCTTCGCCAGGGAACGAGTTTTTGGCGTCCGTAGCATCAAACATTGTGTTACTAATTAGCCTGCATTTAAATAAAAAATAAATACACACAGGGCGTTTCCAATCAAAAATTAGATTTTTTTTAAGTTTTCCTATACTGGAGTTAAATTTACCCAGTTTATTACCTTTTATTTATTTACCTTTTATACTGCTAAGTTACAAAATATACATGATGATTTAGAACTATGCGGCAATCTCGGTGTAGCTCATTCTATAGCTAAAAATAAGAAAAAAAGTGTATATAAACATAGGCCCGAAAGTCTTCGTTTTCCAGATATCCGTCATTTTGTTCTTTTACAAAATAATTCATATCTAGATAAACGTTGGACTGATTGAGTTAAAATTTGGTATGAAATTTAACCTAACAGTGATCTAACTCAAGAAAATTAAGCGACTATATCCAATCATGTGTTTAAAAATTTCAAACCTAAATTACTCGAAAACCGTACATTTTAACGAAACAATTCCAGAACCCTTTTTTCTATCCCTTTTGATTCCCCATTTTATGGTGTAATTTTCAAAACAATCGGATAAAGGATAATAGCTAAGTTAAAGATAATAACAGCAAATTTACATACAATGTTGTTTTGTTCACTGTGTTGGTATAGGATGCAGGGTCGAACAAACCAATTATTACACATAACTAAACTATTGACCTTTATTCGGTTGTTTTGACAATTACATCATCCGATAGGGAATCAAAGGGCTACAAAAAAGGTGTCTCGATATTTTTTTGTTAAAATGTTCGGTTTTTGAGTAATTTATGTTTTGGACATTTTCAAACAGCCGCCATTTTGAAAAGCACGATTGAATACAATCGCTTATTTTTCTTGAGGTAGATCATTGTCAGGTTGAACTGCGTGCCGAATTTGAACTAAATAAGTCAAACCGTTCTCTAAAAATATGAATTACTAGCTGGCCCGATCCGGCTTTGCACGTATAGACAAATCAAAGTTAAATGTATATATATTATATCAATAAATATATTACACTATGTATTTCTTAAGGGGATTTTTAGTAACTTTTACCCCCCCCCCCAAACCTCCCCTAAACTTTCGAATTTTTTGAAACCCTTTCTTACCGAGCACCTAGGGCCCTAGAGGAAGCTACATACTAAATTTCATTCCAATCCGTTCGTTGTTTATTTTTAGTAACGTTTACCCCCCAAAACCACCCTAAAATTTCGAATTTTTTGAAACCCTTTCTTAGCAAGGACCTAGGGCCCTAGAGGAAGCTACATACCAAATTTCATTCCAATCCGTTCGGTGGTTTTTTTTTTAGTAACTTTGAACCCCCCAAACCTTCCATAAAATTTCGATTTTTTTTAAACCTTTCTTAGAGAGCACCTACGGCCATAGAGGAACTACATACCAAATTTCACTCCAATCCGTTCAGTAGTTTTTGAAAAATCGTGATCTGCGAGTCAGTGGATTTGGTTTTCATATATATTGATTTTGTAAATAAAACAAAATGGCAGATATCTGGAAAACTAAGCGCTTTCGGGCCTATGTTTGTATGAACTTTCTTTCTTACTTTTAGCTGTAGAATGATCTACCTAGACACTGCCCTATTGTTCTGAATAACCCTGTTCAACTGTTATATTGACGACAAAAGTACAACAGAATAATTAATTAAAATAATACTGACACGAGGAACGAGCTCAGTGTGGCCAGTCAGTGACCGCCACCAAACGCTAAAACGTACAAATTCACTTCAACGCCTTTAGTATAATGAATCCACACAGATCCTAATAGTTACTGGTGTGGTTATGTGTGGTCATTTTAATGTTGCCCGTTTATATTTTAATGTTCACGGTTCGGCAAAGGAAAATCCCAGAAAGGTAAAATATATTAAATTAAAAAATAATAACTCGCTGCTGAAATTGTTGAACACGCTGTCAGTTTACGGAAATTAAAAAATGTTCCTTTAATCATATTTTCTCTCTTGTCTCGTGTGTTAGACTTGGATAAGCGAAGGCGGTTTAATTTCTTTTTAAAAGGCATTTCCGTGGCGAAAAATGTTGTAATTTGTTTCCCTATTAGCGAATTGCCATAGGGAAGATGACCTATTGCGGTAACTCTAATGGTGAGACCTAAGGTCAGGAGTGGTCAAAGGCAATCGATCAAGGACCACAGAACACGTTTGAAGGTATAATTAAAAATTGTATATACAGGGTGATTACAAACTCTCTGGAAAGAATTTGTGTATTTGTTCCTTAGGTCAAGGCATAAAAAAACATCACACAAATATGGGTCTGACATTTCTAGTTTTCTGTCTGTCCGTCTGTTTGTGTTTTTTACAAATTATTTTATAACTTGAGGACTATTTTAGATAGAAACTTCAAATTTGGCACGAACGTGTACCTTGGTAGGTCAAACAAGTATCTGCGTGGTCGAATTTTACTTGAACCAATTGGTTTTTATTTTGTTTAACAATTTTATAACAGGCAAAATAAAATACAAAAAATATATGTATACTAATATTATAAAGAGGTAAAATTATGTCTGTTAGTTTGTATGTAGGGGGTAATCTCTGGAACTACTGAACCGATTGAAAAAATAGTTTTACTAATAAAAAGCTTATCCCTGAGCAACATAGGCTATGAATCATTTTGATCAAAACATTTAGTATTTCCATATTTGTAAATTTATTCGGAAAAAAAATCTTAGGTTAGGCCTAGACTGATGAACCACACATGTGTTTACATTTATTACCATAGCAACCAATTGAGTAAAATAGCGGATAAGTCAGGTTTTTGCTTCAATTAACAGCTGATTTCAAACTTTGAAGCAATTATTTGTATTTCTAACTTTTTGGTTAGGCTTTTATTAAAGTGTAGACCAGCCTTGCTGGTTCTTTTAACCTTTAGTACAACTGCTGTTATAAAGTATAAGGAATAATTTGATTTGAACATTGAACATTATTTACCATCTTAGCCTTTTTGGTTATTATTAATCCTACAACTTTATTATAAAGAAAACATAATATGATTATGTGTTTGGAAGCTTCCAACGGGGTTGGCGTGAGGAGCACACAAGGGTTTCCCCTAGTGTGAATTACAGTTTGAAAACGAATGGTAACGGAGCAAATCGTATTCATATAATAAAGTGTAAAAATATTAAATACATAAAACTTATTTATTTGATTCGACCTCGTGCCACCTCTGGGAAATTTTGGTTGCAAACTCAATCAAATTCGTATTCAGCATACCTAAAAACATATTGAACTGAAAGAAACCTACTACTTGTTCATAAGAACTTACATTTTACTGGACTTTAGAAGCACATGCTTATCTCGATTTTTACTTAATGAAGTAGTGATTAGACAATTGACCAAAAAAGGTGAACATGAATAAAGGTTCGTTATGATAAAGTGACGAACACTAAAATAAAAGCTGCAACAATGTGGTTGAAACACATTATATATTAAATGTATTCACAATAACAACCACATCGTACTGATTATAAAATTCAAAACATTGTTTTCACGAAGGCGATTTATCAAAGTCGTTTGTTATTGGCTCTACTCATTATTTATTAATCGAGGGTTTGAATTACGTATTGTATAGTTATGAGAAATATAATTTGTATACATCAGTTTAAATTCCTTATAAATATTTAACGCACGAAAATTAGTAAATACTGGATTATGCGAAGTGAATTGAAAAACAAAACACTCTACTTAATATCAAAATAATTCGACCACGCAGCTGAAACGCTGACGTGAGTTGAGCAAATTTCCAAAATTAAGTTTATAGGCCCATGTTTTAGTTTTTCAACCAACAGTTTGGGAAATAGTGCTATTCACGACGGTGCTGAATAGCTGCAAAATGCTTCGCACGGCATTCCGCATATTGGGAGTATCTTCAATACATAAAGCATTCCATGCTTCGCACACCTTTCCTTATATTGGGATTATCTTCAATACGCAATCCATTGCGTGTTTCGCACGCCAACCCCATGGTAGAATCCACCACATGGATTTGAACCGGGTACTTCTGTGGTATTTTACGTTTAGATCGATTTTGGGGGAACCGAGCGAGCTATAAGGTCGCGTAAAAAAAACAAAATGAGCAGAATGACATCCTACGTTTATAGTTATAGAAAAAACTCAAAAACAAATTCATTCTCTTAGGAAAAATCTCAAAAAACTGTTGCAAAAAACGTGCTTCCGATTGTTGGATTTTTTTGGGTAACGAACTCGTCCGAGCGACGTACACAACCAACATGTGTACCAAATTTGAACCAAATCGGACTTAAAATGCAGCGGGTAGAGTGCGAACACATATATCTAGCTGCAGTCCGAACTAATGGACACTGTTTTCCTGAAATTTCGACTGATCGTTTTTTCAGTTGTACTAATTGATTGAGTGAAAGGAGTTACTTTGTATGGAGTGTCAATTTAATTGTGTTTACTATGATATTATTTTTACTTAATTTTGAGTGAACAATTTCAAACGGATAATTGGGATAGATTGGTTACAGCTAGTTAAGAGACGCCCTGTATATATATATAGGCTTTAAATACCTTTTGTTAGAGCATTCAATTGTTGTAGAGTATATTCAGCGCTGTTTCGTCGAACTGTTGCTCACGCCAGGCTAAGGTCTACTTCCTATCGCAGGATATGACTAACTCATCATATATAATTTCTTAAAGGTTTATTTTGTGGCAACGCTCTGTCTCCCTTAACCCTCGAACCGGCAGACATAATTTTTTGAATTTTTTCATAAGTTTAAAAAAGTTTCGTAATTTAGTTCTAAATAGAACTGTAAAAAATATTTATCAATTTAAAATTTCTTATTTTGAAAACACCAGTTTTTATGTTCCTACTACAAGCCTGCTATAAAATCTATGCCAAGTTTGAAATGTAATTTAGGAATATATGCTTTGCCCAAAAATGAAATATTATTATAACAAAGTGTAGAGAATAAATCAAAGAATTGAACTGTATACTTGTAAATTATCTTTTCTGAAAAGTGTTTGATTTAGAATTATTTGATTACAAAAGTGAGGACAAATATAGAAACATCCCACTCGTGCTTGGTATACAAGGGTCGGCTATGACCGTTAATTTGGGGAAAACCCGTTAATTTGAAATTATGGCTTAGGTTTTAGAACCTTACAAAGCTGTCTTTCCCACGGTGCTACAAGACAAACCGTTCAAACAAAACATATTTGGTTTACACGAAATGTTAGCTTGAAGCATTCTCTATCAAGACAAATCAAATTATGTCTAAAAATAGACTGCGATCACACAGATATCAAAATAACGTGCAATAAGTAAGGCTGTTTATTAGTTGGATAACTGACCAATTATTGCAAGAGTCTACAAAACGCCCCATAACTTTACAACTATTTAACAGATTTTTGATTGGATGGCAGTTTTATATAGGGGAAATTGTGACAAATTAAACGGCATACAGGTTTAACTCAGAAAAAGTACTGGGCGGGCTGGAGAAACGGACGAAAGGCGAGTTATTTCCTTACGTTTTGAATAAATATTTGTTTGCCGATTGATTTGTAGAAACTAATAAACTGCAACGATGATTACGTATGTAAATATCCCGTTTAGAAAAAAATTGTAAATACAAAAATTAAAGTATGAAATATTACCTTTCCAAAGGTTTTTGTCTTTTTGAGATTGGAAGATTTTTAGTCGATCAAATTAATATTTGATACAATCACGCGTTTCAAATGTGTTCTAGTGACAGCACGTTTCGTGGTGTCTGCCGGTTCAAGGATTAAATTTTCATCAAAATTAAAGTTTCAAACATCATTGTAAAGCTTATGTTCCCCGCTATAGTCCAAGAGTAGAATAACAGCTTAAAATTTATATTTTCGTGAAGAAAATTTATTACAAAACTTTCATATGTAAGTTCATGTGGTTCCTAACGAAAGGTGCCGTCTATTAACAATCTGTTTTACTAACATGACAGCTTTTAGTTAGATTGTTTACATTCTATATGCCAGTGTAGAATCTACCACCCTAATCAAGCGAATTAAATCAACGCAAAACGTTAAAAATCGTTATAAACTGTTGAATTAAATCAAGTATTCAATGTTTAAGTACTCATAAATTGCTAAATATTCTCACGGGTCAGCTAGTAAATGTGGACACGTTTTTAATAGTTTTAATTTATGTTTGTGAAGAGTCTTATTTGGATTTTGTCCAGTGTATGTGTTTTTTGTTACGTGTGTTAATGATTTGTCTGACGAAGCCGATAGTGAGGAGACGAAACAGCGCTGCAGCTAATTTACAACAACGGGCCGATGACAAATAGTATTTATAGAACTATTATACTGAACAGTCCAATGCAACGCTATAAACACTACTATCCATCGATCCTGTAAATTGTTTACAATTTCTTGTTTTTAATAATTTGTTCACGATGTATTTACTTTGAATCACAATTCTGCATGGGTTAAATATGTTCAACAATTTATACTTCGTCCCGAACGTGAACAAACTGTTGATATTATTTTTGTCAAGTACTAAGTAATCCGCATTCTGGCAGAATATCGCTGGAGGTCTTTGTTTGGAAAAACTCATATCAGCGTTTAGTCAGAGTTGATCCTGTTTTTATTACACGGACCTCGCCCTCTTCTGTTGTTTATTAGTTGTAAAAACGATTCATCCTTTAATCAAGTCACGCGTATTTCATAAACACCTTCAACTAAAACATAATTCCTTGCGCAGGCTTAGTAGTCAAGCTACTTTAGACACGAATATGGCTTCTGTTCCAAAAAAAAAATAATACTTATTTTTCTAAATCTACTTTTAACTTTCCGAAAGAACATTTGCTAACGTTACAACACCAAGTTTTCAAGAAGACTTTGTACAACAGTTGGAGCAGAAGGTTTTTTACAAAAATCAATGCCACTGGACAGTACTTTGGTGAAAACAATTCGTCAGTCAATCCGTGTAAAACTGAGTAAATACACCGCAGTACAAAGAATATCAGACACCAAGTGTCATGCTAGGAGATAGTATACCTGGAAAAATGCAACCATTAAAGTTTTTGGATCTTCTAACCGGTAACAAGTTGAAGTGGAATGATCACATTAACAGTATTAGTGTCAACACTAACTCACGTATAACTTCGATACTTTTAACAGCCTGTTATGGGCTGGTGTATTAATATATGAATTATGGAAAATTGTTGTTTTTAGTGAATTTCCGTAGAAGATGAGATATGTACCTATGGTCGAGAGTGGTCAATGAGCACCGATCATGGTCCCATTTTAGGGTGTCATTTAGGGGAGACGAAGGTCCCTATAACGAGAATGTTAAATTTGTTGTATTCACGTACCTTTTTTTCAAAAACCACAAGATATACAGTGCTAATTTGTTTTTTGTATGTTGGATAGTATGTAGTTGTGCTTCTGTGCAAAAATTATTAGTTTAAGTCACAAAGTAAAATAGTTATATTTTTTGTATACAGATTACCTTTTTTAATGAAATTTTCTTACAAATTATTTTTGTATTCTTGAACGTTTTGAGATAGTTTGTTGATTTGTGTAGAGCAGGTAGGTAACATATAGAGGTACTTGTAAATCAAATATCAACTTGTTTTCCTTAACAGTTTTTGAGAAAAAGGTTTCGTAAGCAGAAAAGAACTAGTTTATTGGGAAATCAATGAATCGTAAAACATATTTTTTTAAACTAGTCAAATTAGCACACAAATTGTATTTTACCTTTAATATCCCTTCAGAAGCCCACTTATTACTTCTAGGCATAGTTGAACAAATAATATAACCAAACACTACACGAAATATTATAATGAAACACAATACTCTTGAAAACCAGCCTCAAAATGTAATCAACAAACAAATAAAAACAAGAGAAGCAGAAGACAGTTTTCCAAAACAAAACTAAAGTGAGCTAGTCTGACAAACCTTAGAACAATTGAACAACATATCATTGCCTAGCAACATCATTTTTATGTACTGTAACAAATAAAACCGACCAGCCATGAACGAAACAAACAGCTTCGCGACAAGAGTAAAAAGCAATTACAAATTTTAGAAACATGTTTTGAATGTTGAAAACACTATGGTTTTGGTACCAAAATATACAGAAAAGTCCAAACTTTAAAATTCCACAATAAAAAAAATATTTGATCAATTTTAAAACTTTGACTCCCCTTAAAATTTTTGTATATGTATACATGTGTTCGCAGTCTAACGGCCGCAATTTAGGCCAAATTTGGTCCAAATTTATTACTCACTTTGGTTTTCTAAGTCACTCAAAAGGGCTCGTTAGCCAAAAAACAATCCAACAACTTTTAAGCTCGTTTTTTGGCTGGAAGTAAAGGTTTTTTTAGTTTTTTGTACTAGAACTACATAATTGTAGGGCTAAACATACTCAAATTTGTAAAACCCCTTTCAAGAAGCTCGGAGTGATTACACTTCTGTGTATTTACATAAGGGAAGTGTTTTTTTTTTTATGGTTTATTAAAGTATAATCAGGTCAAAAATACGGATATACAATCTACTCACCGGGCAGGCTGTCGAGTATCATGCCAGACAGCATAGGTTAAATTTGTACAGTAAACTTCCCTCACTAGCTAGTTGAAAATTCATTAAAAAGCTCTTGAAATGCATGGAAATTCAACGTTTTTTTTTAAAAAGATTCCTGAAATCTAATATCCGATGGCTTAGAAGTCAATTAGTGTTGTTTTACGAAGAATAAAGTAGTATTTTTTCTTACAAAGGATTGTTAGAGAGATATAAATTGTATATTGTATACCGCGTGTGCTATATACGTATCTGCACCAATTATAGAATGCAATGCATTTTTTTTGAGGTTTAATAACTATGATGTCCTAAATAATTGTAATTAATTGAGTTAAAGTAAATTAGTGTTGTTTTTAAAATACCGTATACAATGTCCAGACAAATTGTAAAGGTGCCTTGAACAATAAAAGGTGCCAAATTGTATTACAAATGTATAAATAAGTATTTTAAAATCTTCTGTTAAACAATACAAAAATTGTTACTTAAACAAAGGAGACGAGTTTTACTAGCTATATAATATAATTGCTGTAATTTGCAAGTGAGCTTTCATTGTGGTACTGTTTCCAGAATTGCAGACATTAGGTTAATATCTGTGTATTTATATAACCAGCTTTATACTGATTGAACGACAGGCTGAATAAAAGTTTAGAGAAATACGAAAATTTAAAGATATATACTTTTGGGGCATAGACTCACACTAGAAAAATATTTTGCAAAGTTTTTAGTTTATATCGTAAAAATAATTGGTTCTTCGCAACCGACAGTTGTTTTTTTTTTTTTTTTTTTTTTTTTTAGAGTAACAAACTAACACCAAACAGAAAACAAAAAGGTTACTGCATTATAATTTAATTCAAAGGGCTGCTCTATAACACATAAAACAGCCAATTCGTATCAAAAGCTATGCGGATGTTTGCTGAATGCACGCACATGCATTACCATTGCAACCAAATTATCAAATTTAAAATCAGTTTATTATCAATCACAACCAACTGTTTTTTTACATTAGGTTAACAAAATAGAAGGGAACAAACGAAAATCAACAAAACAGTCTTACTGTATTGTAGTTCAAAAATGTGTTACATATTACACATACTACAAACTACATATTACAGCTGGTTTGGATAAAACAAGTTGACATAATTTTAAGTTAGCACTACCATTAACCAAAACAATTTAATTTCCAACCAATTTTTGGCAAATTTGGAATCAGTTAATTTATTCTTCAAAACAGTTTCTTTAGATTAGAGAAGCAAACGAAGGCTTACCGTATCAAACATCTGGTGCTATATATTATTATTAATTTTATATATTAACCCTCTGGATTATTATTCCAAATATATTTATTGTATTTACCTTTTCGGTCTTTCACGAATACAAAACTTCACACATTAAAAACACAAACACATAGACACAATAGACTGGAGTCAACTGAATGAACACAAAGTAGTAGGTTGCATACGGACCCAAAACTTATACTTATTATAACTCATATAGTAAAATCAGTGATTTTTATATTTTTTTAATATGTGTTTGTGTTTTTAACGTGTGAAATTTTGTATTCGTGACAAGCACGAAGCCTGATGATGTTTCTGTGTAGATGAAACGACCGTGGCTAACTAAGATTCAAATAGGATTGTTTTAGACATACTGAAAAGGTAAATGCAATAATTATATTATGCATTTTTTAGTTAGTAATATAGGCCTACAAATTTGTTTAAAATATTGATTAATGATTATTTAAATAATTCGACCGCGCAACTGAACCGCTGACGTGAGTTGAGCAAATTTCCAAAACTAAGGTTATAGGCCTGTGTTTTAGGGTTTCAACCAACAATTTGGGAAATAGGTCTATTCACGACGGTGCTGAACAGCTGAAAAATGGTTCGCACGCCATTCCGCATATTGGGAGTATCTTCAATACACAATGCACGCCAACCACACGGTAGAAACCACATGTCTTTGAACCGGGTACTTTCAATGGTATTTTAGGTTTGATCGATTTTGGGGGAACCAAGCGAGCTATAAGGTCGCGTAAAAAAACAAATTGTGCAGAATAACATCATACATTCATATTTGTGCAGAGATGCTACAGAGACTTGAAAATTTCTTATCGGGGGTTTCAGGGGGCGCTGATTTCATTTCTGACCATACGAATGCTCCCGGGGTGGCTTTGGGGGGAAATGGGGGAGGGGGATTTGTGAAGTTGCGATAGAGACTAAGAGAGGTACAGAGAAAAAGTGAAAGTATGGAACAATACAGAGTCCGAAGAAGAAGAATATACGCCGCTGCTGGTTTTGAGTTTGATCGTTCGTTTGAAAAAATCTTGTTCTAGTGAATACTTGGAAATTTGTCACTAGTTGAAAATCAATTGGTTGCCCAAAATTCAGTGTTTAACCATTTGAAAATGTTGTGGAAAGCATCGTGAACATTCATAAGTGGTGTCTATGTTATAAAGTAACTACTATTACTCTATTTTATTAACAATTCAATAAATAACTGACTACTTTTGTTTAACAATGTGGATGTTTATTTAACAAGATATCAAAATTATTATTTTTTTAAATACAAGTTGCTACTTTGAGAATTAAAATTCTCCTTTCATAAAAAATTATATATAAGGCCCCCACCACCCCCCCCCCCCCCCCCCCGGTGCATCGGAGGCATTTCGTAAAGTAAGAATAATTGAAATCAGCGCCCCCAGAAACCCCCGAGTACCGATTTGCACGGCTTTTCATCCATTTTTAGAGTTATCAAAAAAATTATGCACTTTTAGATGCACTTTATGCACTTGCGATGCATTTCCGCTTTCTCCCGAAACTGGTCGTATGTAGACTTTGTTCCTGGTAGTTTTCTGACACGATGCAGAAAACTCCAAATCGGAGCTGTAGGCAAAAATGTATTTATTTTTCAGTACTTTGCCTGGTCCACATGTTTGCGTGTTTTCCATTTGGTTTGGGAAACGGAAAACATTGTTTTTTGTTTGCTGAAACAAGTTAATGGTTTGTCATTTGTTTCCAAACTGTTTGCGAACTGTTCGGAAACATTAGAAAACCTTCGGCAAACATCGGAGAAACAAATGAGAAACAGGAAATTGAAAAACTGTTTGCAAACAATGTTTCCGCAAACATGTTTGTAAGTGTGAACTAGGCTTTACTATCACAGTTAAAACTGTTTGTGGATTAAAGTTTGAAAAAATAAATTCTTCTTTTACCAAAACGTATACTACCGTCATATGAAATAAGGTTACAATAGTCGGAACGAAGTTTTCCCAATAATACTTTTTATTCTGATTTTAGAAGAGTCCTACGCAAAACTTTTGTTTTACTGCCTATTACGGCGTATCGGACACAGGGCATAACTTCAGAGATTGAATTGTAGGCGGAGAAGTGTTTAAAAGCAAACTTTCTACAAAGCTCTGAAAGAGTCGCATTTGAACATTCGCAGATTCGTATAACACCAATAGACCCCTAAGGTTTCCTCCATACGAATACGTAGCTTCGGTTGTATTTACGCTTTGACTCTTGTGTTGACATTTCTAAACGCTTTGAACGCTGCGTGGTTAAATGTATAAATAAACGCGGTTTAAAAACGGTTCTTTGAATTCGATGAAACGAAGTTAGTTTTTTTTATTTCAACACCTTTGACGCGTTACTTAATGAATCGCATGTTCTGTTTTAATGACCTACCATTGATGTACTGAAAACGATTTGCACACAAGTATTTTCTGTATTTTGATTTTTACTTTACAAACTTTTGGCAGCAAAGGTAAACAATAAGCCAACATTTTTTATCTTGATACTTAAATAGTATATTTCATCCCTATGAATATTTTTCTATACTAGGTGTCTTAAAAGTCCCACCCTCCCCCTTTAACTTTTGTATTTGCTAAAACAAACAAATATCCTTTAGGGAACGATACTAACTTAGCCCAAAGTATCTTTTAAAGCAATCGGAAATTTTGAGTGTCCCCTAAAAATGGGGGATTTTGGGGGCAACTCAAAATGTTTAAATAGGAAGTATGGTCACCTCATTTTAAAGGTATATTTAAGACTAGGAAAATGACATAAAGAAAATAAAAATCGGACAACCCAAAACAAAATGACGGCCCTAAACGTATTGAAATAAATCGACATAAAGTTGCAAATATCTCGAAAAGGAAGAGTTTTTAGTAGAAATTCATAGAGACAAAAAATGTTTATTTCAAAGTGCTTGACTTAAACAATTGCTTTCAAATCGATTTCGTAAATTTAACTTTTTACAAGATTTTCTAAGATGAAGGAATCGACTTAAAATTTACAAAATCGGTTTGGAAGCAATATTATAGTTCAAGCACTTTGAAATAAACATTTTTTGTCTTTTGAAATGTTTTTAAAAACTCTTCCTTTTCAAGATATTAGCAACTTTATGTCGATTTATTTCAACACTTTTAGTGCTGCCGTTTTGTTTTGGGGGTCTGATTTTTATTTTCTTTATGTCATTTTCCTAAATAGACCTTTAAAATGAGGTATCACATATGACCATAATTCCCATTTAAACATTTTGAGTTGCCCCCAAAATCCCCCATTTTTAGGAGACACTCAAAATGTCCGATTGCTTCAAAATATACTTTGGGCTAAGTTACTGTAGTATCGTTCCCTAAAGGATATTTGTTTGTTTTAACAAACACAAAAGTTAAAGGGGAGGAGTGGGACTTTTAAGACACCTGGTATAGGACTATAGTGACGCTTTTCGATACGAGCTAAGGAAAATGTGCGATGATTGGAAAGCCACTTTTGTAACGAACTTTTCATTACACTGTAATTAATAATATTAATAATAAATTTATTTTTTTCAAAATAACCTATCGTTTCTCAGTAACATTTCTGAAATACAATGGTAACATAGTTCACGTTTACAGCACTAACTAAATTATTGAGATCGGCTGATTTTAATATCAATAGCGATGCTAATAAAAAACCTTCCTTAATTCTTAGAATGTATAGGCATTGATTTTTAATGCAAAGTTTATCTTGTCTTCGCTGTTTTATTCTTTCCTTATGTTATCATTTTGATCACAAATGTTTAGAAATATTTCTTTCAATGGCAATAATACATTGTTTAAGTTCACTAAATGAATTGAAACAGCTGATATCAAATCATCGAATAATATTAATAGACACAACTACTACCGATAGCCTACCGGTACACGAATAAACGTAGTGATGTAATTTTTTAAATAATAAGCTAAACGTTTATTTATTTAATACTTATAAATAGTATCAATATGTAGTTTTTATTGTTACTTGTGTTTGTTTGTTTCTTAAAATTGTTATTATATCAAATAAACTAATAAGAAGACATTTCAAATCATAATTATTATTGATAGCGCTACTGGTGTTATAATGTATAACTAATTTAGAGATCGGTAAAAATCTCCAGCTGATTTTACCGATCTAGACCGAGAAAACGCTATTTTCAATCCTCAAAGCTGATACTGAAAGTCACTATTTTCGATACAGTGTGATGAAACAGTATGTTTCACAACTAGTGGGAAAAGTGATTTTTCCTGGTGCGAGTCGTAGACGAGCAATTTAAAGAGAACTAGCATCTGAAAAGAACATTTTCCCGCGAGTTTTGAACACTATTTTTCACGATACTACAACAAAAAATTGTTTGATACAACAGCAAAAAAATATGATTATTACAAATTGAAAAGTTTATTTACTACAAACAAACAAAACAATTACGTTTTTACAAAATCAAAATGTTACTTCATTGAATAACAAATATAGGATTAGGCCTATATTTAACAAGAATTTAAATAGTGTAACAATATTCAAACTAACAATAAAATACCCAGTTGTATTTCAGTGGATGTCAATTGTGCAGTTTGTACTATTTTGAATGTTGATTCCTTTGTTAGGAATTTTGTTTAGGACTTGAACTGTTTCTTGGTAATAAGTCTTGACTTATTTCAGTAACTTTCTTATTAAAAGCCTCTGGTAATTCTTCCATTTGTACATCAACTAAACACGAAGTAAAGCAGACACAACTACACAATGTTTTAAACAGATGAGCATTATTTCAATATGTTATTGTTGCAATCAGCTGATTTATCCTCACTAGTGCGGATATGACGAACTTTACCTGTCAATATACGAAATAGAAAACCAACTGATATTCCAATAGTATCGTGAAAATATTTTTTTCCTAAATTGTACCATTTAAATATGTTAGAAATTTTAAGTGGACTTTCTAAAACTTGTATTTGTCAATTACTTTTCACCTGGCAGACTTTATTGTATTTTTAATATTATTTAATTTATTTTAACAAATTTTCATTAAAATTTCATGGAAATTTTCGGGATCTTCCAGCAGGGTTTATTACTATCGGTAATTATTATGTCTAATAGAGAATTGACAAGAACAAGGTGTATGTATTTCTAATGTACTAGCAGATATCCTCTTCTTCACTGGCAGATATTAAAAGAAAGTCATGTATTGAGCCTTGCATTTCAGAACTAAGTTCCATGGCTCAAAAACGTATAATGAGTTTCATCAAAATCGATCTATATTGTATAATGAGTTTCATCAAAATCGATCTATATTTCCCATTACGTCCACACATATTCTGGTAAACCCTAAAAAAAACACGTTTTCCACCGGACTGTTACTACCAACTTCCGTTCGAAACGAAAAATAAAAAAACAGATTTTTATATGCACTTTTATAAGCTCAAAAACGAGCAATTTAGAATATTTTTTTACTGACAAAACAAGTAAAATTACATTTAAAGTTAAATCTAAACTTTAAATCTAGTTAATATAATGTGAACTACTAGCTGACCCGTGTTAATATTTCGCAAGTTAGAAGCATTTACCTGTTTAATACATTGATTTAATTAATTAATTTACGTTTATTTATTTATGTTAATTTAATTTCACTGATTTGTTTGATAGATTACACTTGCATTACAAAGTAAACAATTTACAGCTGTCAAGTTAGTTAAACATATTGTTAATAAATGGCGCCTTTCATTAGAAACCATATAAAGTATAATATACAAGTTTTTTTTTTTAATAAATGTTTTTAAAGAAAACATGAATTTTAAGCTCGTTGTATATTTATCGTCTATAGCGGGGAACATAAGCTTTAAAATTATGCTTGAATAATTAATTTCGATGAAGAATTAAGGGAGATAACGCTTAGCGACAAAAAAAAAACACGGATGAAAAATATTATATAAATATTTTTGCTATATCGAACTGAACGTAAAAATGTAGGTGGCGTTGGAGAGCCATATGTTCATTTTTCACTGACGAAAGATATTCGGAATAGACTTAGTCATAAAGTTCCATTCAAAGAAATTATGGTGCATTAAAAACTTTAAATAAGGAGACATAAATGAACAAAGGTAGCCATAATAAGCAGTACTAAACATAATAATAATAATAATAGTAATAAAAACACATTGATTTTAATTACTATGTCCAACCAAAATTTTAATACGAGTTTAAATTATTTTTCGTCTATGTTCAGTTTATTAAACAATTCATACCGATGTAATATGGTGCCTTTTCAAAGATAGAAAACAAATGTTTCGGATAATTTATATATTTAAAGATTTCCTTATTTCGGGTTAAATATCCGTGGAAGCTCTGTTTCAGGAAAATATTCTATTCGGGGTTTTTTTAGAACCTTGCACTTATAAAAATTAAAAAGGTTACGACAGTCATCGATCTTACAAGAACGTTTAAATTTACTATAGGTCATAATCCAAAACTATCTGGAATATATGCGATGACTTGACTAAAAAATTTCAACGTGGGAAATATCTAACTTTGTTTTCGTAAGTGTTTAAGCCTAATGCAGCATATTACAAGAAACTTGTACAAACTTATCTAATTAAAACAAGACTAAACTCTTTAGAGTCTGTTTTACTTTTTTTCCCGTGGTTTACGCGCAACTTTGAAGCATTGACTAATTAGTGTACTTTGTAAATATTGGCATTATTTTCCGGAAGATTTTGATCCGCCATTTTGTTTTTTTTTACAAAACCCACTGTAACACCAGAAATAGACAAGAAATTGAGTTCAAATTTTGTACATTACGACTTAAAAGTGTACCAAACACCAAGAACATATGTTTATATTTTTTTAAATGGCTGCCATTAACACATTTTAAAGTGGAATATCTTGAAAACCGATGATTAAAAAAATGTGCAAGAGACAAAATATTATATTTTTTTAATGACACTCAAATTTATGTTTTGTCGTTTCTGTTGGTCAAAGAATTATGAAAACTAAATTGGTAATTGTCTACAACATCCCAAATTAGCCTAAAACCAGCATTGTTTTGAAACCATATAGTTTTCTATACTAATATTATAAGGAAGTAAAATTTGTTTGTTTGTATGTAGGGGAACTACATTGTAATAATCTCTGGAACTACTGAACCGGTTGAAAAAATAGTTTTGCTAATACAAAGTTACACTATCCCTGAGTAACATAGGTTATAATTCATTTGATAAAATCATTTTCTTATTTCAATATTTGTAAATTTAGTCCGAAATAATTCTTAGGTTAGGCCTAGACTGATGAATTACCATCGCAACCAATTGAATAAAATAACAGATGAAAAAGCTGTTTGCTCTAATATTTCCATTAACAGCTGATTTCAAACTTCGAAGCAACTCTTTGTATTTCTAATTTTTAGGTTAGGTTTTTATTAAAGTATAGACACGAGCCTTGCTGGTTCTTTTACCCTTTACTATAACTGCTGTAATAAAATATACGAAATCATTTTATTACATCATATAATAGTATTTACCATCTTAGCTTTGGGGTTATTATTATTCCTACGCCTTTATTATAAAGAAAACATAACATGATTATGTGTATAGAAGGTTCGAACAGGGTTTCCCCTAGTAATAAATAAAATAAAATCCATTGCTCTGAAATGGGAGGAAACTATGTAGATAATATTCGCAGAAATGTTCAACAGAGAGGGGCGAAAATATCCCAAATGCTTATCGAAACATTTCTTTTAAATTATGTGTTCCAAACTTTCGAAAAACATGGGTTTTAAACTGATTCGAAACTGATTCAATGGATTTTTTAGGACAGAAAACTTTGATCAGATGTCGTTTTTTCTAATTTCATATAATAGTAAAATTCAATACTTACCAGTTATCAATTTCATTCAATTCTGCGAGCGAAACTACTAGTACATGATAGTCTATAATCATATTTAAAAGAAATATGTTTGTTTCGTATTCGGGATGGTCTCAGAAAATATTGAACCTATTTGGATAAATCTGTCAATAGTAGTTATTTTAGAAAATGTAACTTTGATGTTTTTAAAATTTTGCGTCCGTGTGTCTGTCTGTGGAAACGATGTGTGCACTCGCAGATGTCACAGAAAACTTCTGGTGGTGCCAAAATCTTCGTAATTTTATTGCGGAGAGTTGAAAAGCTTTTGAGCTTTCTAGCGCGACAGCAAGGTGACGTGCGTGACAAAAACGTCACATTTTTGAGTACTTAAAAAAAATCACGAGCCAAAGAAGCATTTTATCTTTTCATCTTGTTGCATAGTTTGAAAACTCGTACACAAATTTACCGAACAAAGTTTGCATACAACGTTTGGAACGTATTCAACCTTATAAATTGTTCAAAAATTTTCAAACTCCTTCCTTAAATTTTTACTGTTGAATCTCGAATCTTTTCTTGTAAATGGAAAACGATAGTTTTGTTCTCTTGACGCTTAAAGACGAGAAGTTATTCAAGCAATAACTTCAATATTTAAGCAACTTGAATAATTAAAATAGTTTCTTAAAACTTCCTAATTTTATATTACACACACAAAGTTATTTATTATGACCAAATATATTACAAAAACCTGCCACGCAACTGAATTGCACAAATAGTTTAAAATATATTTTCGGATTGTAAATGTAATTAAAAAAATAAATAAACAGCCAATCTAAAGTTGTTCTCAATGCCTAATGCATATAAACTATGCACCCAAATCTTCGCCGTCCCTTTTATCCCTTAGAAGTTATTCGAAAATAAATTGCCTGATTCAAGGAGACGGGAGTTTGAATTAAAATAGGTTGTAAAACAGTTTACACAGTTGTACAATTTCGATGAAAAGTCCTGACTTTTTAATTCTTTTTATACTATGCTTATGTTAAGTGGCTAGAAAAAAGTAATCTAAGAGAATAATTTAATAACTCTGCTTACAAACAGATGTTTTTCTTTCTCGATGGCAAAAAAATCGATGTTGAGATTTTTGTGGAAATATCCATTTTGTGACCCCCTGAGTACAAAAAAGTGGTTTTTACAAAATGTCTGTCTGTATGTCTGTATGTATACAAACCTAGAGAGAAAACTATAAAACTAACATGTCAACTATGCCAAAGGTTTTGAAAATTTTTGAAAAACAACCCTATTTTTGGCCAAAAAGCCCCAAAGAAAATCAGTTATTATTTTTTTTAAATCTGCACTAACGATTTTGATAAAATTTTGTTTATATGTAGCCCTTAATGTACCACACCATATGCAACAAACCGCATCATTCTAAAAATTCTCGTTTAGCTCATAATAATAACTGATTTTGGGAGGTTTTTGGGCCGAAAAAGGGGTTATTTTGCAAACATTTTCAAAACCTTTTTTCGTGCATCTATACAGGCTAAATTGACTTGTTTGGTACAAATTTGTTCGAAATCGATCGAATAGTTTTCTCTACTCTATTTATGACCTACTCTCTCCTACTTTTATCATCTCTCCTACAATTATGAAGTCACAGAGAATCTGTTTAATAATTTAAATGTGAGAAAGTATGTGCCAGTTCCTGGCGCCGTTTGTTATATTTTTAAACGATTTTGTATTGTGTTTTATTAAATTTCAAACTAGTTTGTGTATAGTTACAAAAAACAGTTTAAAATTGCATTTATATAATTTATTAACATTAAGATAACAGAAGTTCTGAAAGTAAAAATTGTAAAACATTTTTTTTCAGAATACGTTAATTTATTCAAATAAATTAAAGTTTTCTATGTCGCACGTGTGAAATTCAATTCAATAAAATACACCATACTGTAATTGATTAATTGAATAATTCTAATTACAAAACTAAATTTCAGCAATACAAGATAAAAGAAAAACTAAATAATTATTTGAATATTCTAAATTGTTTGTAATTGCATCATATGTTTAAAAACATATTTAATTCAAATATTTTCTTCAAGTATAGATGATTTTATTGAAATCAAAAATTTTGAAATTTTAAAACGGTCAATAAAACCAAAACTCCAATAAAACTATATTATATTAAGTGACTAATTCGGTAAAACACGTTTCAAACAGAACTGATGCATGCACAACATCTTATAACATTTATTTTTTCTAGTAGTTAGAATTATGTAAAAAATATATTATTAAATATATAAACCTATTTAATATTTCCACAAATAATTGTGTTATAAAGAATACAATTTAAATAGCTTTACATAAAATTTGCGATACGTCAAACAAATATTTTTTATTTCCTACAAAAAAAGTTTTTTTTTATATAAATTACGTGTGCGAAGCAAATATTTCTGGTCTAAACAAAGTTAAAAACGACCCAATTCCCCTTAACATTATTACGCTATTACAATGTAAAATGAAAGTTATGTTATGTATCGTCGATGTACCTGTTGACGTGTTGAGAGGAATCTGTTACTGATGCGTTTTGTTCAAGAGTCGCAGAGACACTAACCGCGGCATCGCGACGCACATGGAACCTATATACTTCTCCCGCGTGACGTCACGACGACCAATCATAAAGCGACGGAGGCGGCGCTCATCCCACTGTTTCATTAAGATACTTTATCGTTTTTTATCTTAACTGCACGGAAAAATCTGAACGATCATCCGCTCTTAAATTAAATGTTCCTTTAAGTGTGGCGAATTTAGTACTTAATTTTATTAAATAATAGTTTATTTAAATAATTGAATTTATTGATCAGATTTGTGTAAAAGATGTTTATTCTTGTTTTTTTTTAACAATGGTCTTGTTTTCGTATACAGGGTGGTTAGAACGTACGAAAACCAACTACTAATATTAAAAAAGGGGTCAAATTTGTTTGTTTGTTTGTATGTAGGTAGGTAATCTCTGGAACTACTGAACTGATTCAAAAAAATAGTTTTACTAATAAAAATCTACACTATACCTGAGTAACATATGCTATAATTCATTTTGATAAACACATGTTTTATTTAAATATTTGTAAATTTAGTTGGAATAAATTCTTAGGTCTAGACTGATATACTAACACAGGTATTTACATTTATTACCATAGCAACAAATTGAATAAAATAACATGTAAAATAGCTGTCTGCTACAATATTTCCATTAACAGCTGATTTCAAACTTTGAAGCAATTATTTGTATTTCTAACTTTTAGGTTAGGTTTTTATAAAAGTGTAGACATGAGCCTTGCTGGTTCTTTTAACCTTTATTATAGCTTCTGCTATAAAATATACGAAATAATTTGATTTGAACATTTAACATTATTTACAGTCTTAGCTTAAGGGTTAAAATTAATAATACACCTACATTATAAAGAAAACATAACATGATTATGTGTATAGAAGGTTCCATCGTGGTTGGCGTGCGGAGAACACAGGGGTTTCCCCTAGTCGGAAATAAAGAACGAATGAAGAGAAAGACAATGTTGACACCTTATGAAGAATATTGAAAAAAAATTTAATTTATGATGGGTTTAAAAACTTTGTTAGCAGTCTTTGATCCTCTTTTTTTATTGGGAAGATGGTGGTACGGTAGATGCTTTTATTCCAAAATTCAAGAGAAAATCAACTTTAAAAAAATTAGCTTCGAAATGTCAAAATTTGTTAAAGTTTTTTTTTTTTAATTTATAAAACCAAATAATTCGGTCCCCCAGCTGAACTACTGACGTTAGTTGAGCAAATTTCCAAAATCTATATATAGATAAGCCAAATAAACTGACTCACTGATCACGATTTCTCAAAAACTACTAAATTAATTGGAGCGAAATTTGGTATGTAGTTTCCACTAGGACCATAGGTGCTCACTAATAAAGGTTTTCAAAAAATTGAATTCTTAGGGGGGGGGGGCGTTAGGGGTCATCAAAGTAACTAAATCACGATTTCTCCAAAACCACCGAACGGATTCGAATGAAATTTAGTATGTAGCTTCCTCTAGGGCCCTAACTGCTCTGTAAGAAAGGTTTTCTAAAAATTCTAAATTTTATAGGGGGTTTAATTGGGTAAAAGTTACTAAATTACGACTTCTCTAAAACCACAGAATAGCTTTTAATGAAATTTAGTATGTAGCTTCCTCTAGGGCCCTAGGTAGTCGCTAAGAAAGGTTTTTAAAAAATTTGAAATTTTAGGGGAGATTTGGGGGTTGGCATTTGTGTAGACACCAGTACACTGTACAGTGTCAACCTAATAACAATGTTTGAACTTTATTTGTGCGCGTGTGTCGTTTTTGTTACATGTGTTGTACCATCCTCAAATGGAACAAACAAAATGGAAAGCGTACTGAGTCAAAAATGGGGTGGTACATACATAAAAAAAAACAAAGATGATAAATCCTTCTAAGGATAATAATCTGTAGCCTTACCTTATTTTGGAAAGTTTTTTTTTTTTAAGAAACACCTGAATTAGCTATTCACAGGAAATGCCAAACAAATACAATTCACTTAATAAACAATTTGTTTATTAAAATATTATTTTAAATTAAAATACAAAAAATTATACGCCCTTAAATAATAAAAATTTTAAATTGACATGCCCTTAAGTACAATTGCTTTTCAAAGAAAATATTTACAATATATATATTAATTAATTACGTTCAAAAGGAAAAACCCTCCCCAAAATAAAATTTGAAAAACCCTCCCTGTTTGCAATAAAAAAATACAAAATTACGAACTAGTAGTGTTTACAAATTTACAAAATTGAATACATTCACCATGGATTTGATAATAATTTTATATCTATGGCCAAACTTAATACTAGGTAAAAATTAATTAATAAAAAAAAATATGAGACGTCTCTCTATAAAAAAAGTATGTAAATTTTCTAATATAGAGCCCTTAGGGCTAAGGTCCGAAATATGCTATAGCTGCACCTCCCAATTATTATTATAAAAAAATATTATTGTAGCCTTTTTCAACTATGTAAGCCTTTATTAATTTGATATCATTTTTAAAGTAACAGACAGTTCAAAATTCTAGCAGCACTCAGAAATGTTTTCATAATAGCTGGTTGTTATTGTTCGAAGATGGAAGACAAAACTTGTAGGATGTTAAACCCATGTGATACTTAAACCAGTGATGTTCACTATAAGAAAAAAAACACATGTTTTAGTACATGGCTAAAAACATGTATAAAGTTGCATAACTATTTCATGTATGAAACTGTAATTTAACCTCGTGTATAGAACTGTATTATATTTTCCTGTATGAAACTGTATACTAATTTATAGGCTTACAAAGAAATATTTAAAACAGAGCTTTGAATACACACTATTACACCTTTATAAGGCTTAAAAAGGCTTCTAAATCTTATAATGCAAACAGTTTAAGGCTTGTGGCTACGTAAAGTGAAACAGATAGGCAATATAAAATATAGGCTATGAAAAAATGAAGTTAAGTTATGACATAAATTTACTCTGCAAGTGTAGATAAATGTTACAGTTAAATTCACACAATACATATTATTATAGCTAACTCAGGGTGTAATTTAGGTTTGAACTTTACCTGGTAGAAGATAGATGGATATCTTAGCCGGTAGACATGTTTTGTAACGAAATAGGCCTTAGACAAGGTCGGGCAGATTTGCCTTGAAACGCCATAAAAACACTTCACAAGAATAACTTTAAACAACTCACGAACGCATATTAATAAAACTTGCTTACAGATGGTTAAATTTACCAAGTCGGTTTTATATTTAAATAAATTCGGTTCAGACTAAGAGTTGATCGTGTTGTCACTTTCATCTGACATGGTCAAGGCTACGGCAGAAGAATGAATAAGCAAAAAAAATGACCGGCTAGCAAGCCAGGCAGGGAACAGGTGTTGAGTGGCAGACTGGTCTTACGTACAATGTTGCCAACATGAATTGGCCTTGGCGCGCGAACTCAAAGTTACTAGTTTCTTGGATTTACGTTTCTACAAACGCTACAGTGTTTTCTATAAATTATGTTAAACGTTTTTAAATGTGTTTTGACCACCCTACGATGGAAGAACTAAATTCCGAAACACGTGTCGTGTAATATTTGTATTGAAGAAAAAACTTCAAATAAAAGGATTGCTGGCGGTAAGTAACATATTAAAAAGTTATTTATAAGCATATCCGATGCTCTAGATTTCATATTGTAATATAATCGAGCTTGACTCATGAGAAATATTATTTATATAAGTAAAAATTACAGAACACAATTCTCACAAAAATTCGTTTATTTGTCAAATGCGATTCAACGACAAACTCGTCATTCTCAGTTACACATAAGGTACACCTAAATTATAATTGAGGACACAACAATCTATATATTACTTTGTACTATGATGTTGTTATTGTCAACTCTATTGGTTGTTTGTAAACTGAGACCACGCCCTACTCTGTGATAGGGTGTAAATATGTAGTATAGCACCTTGTCTCCTTAGTTATAATTTAGTTGTAGAAGATGTGTCACTGAAAATGACGACTTTGTCCTTGAAACGCGTTTGACAAATAAATGCATTTTTGTGAGAATTGTGTTCTGTATTTTTATCTATATTTATTTGTTTGGATAAAACAAAAAACAGACTTTCATTCTAGCACGAAAATCTAAAAACAAATATACTTCCAGCCAAAAACGTGCTTCCAGTTGTTCGATTTTTTGTAAAGAATTTTGTCCGACCGACGTAGAGAACTAACGTGCATACTAAACTATGACCAAATAGGAATTAAAATTCAGCCGTTAGATTGCGTTCACATAATTATGTACATATATATATTCAACATTGTTAATGACCCAATGATCGGAGCTCATTGACTATTCTCAGACCTTAGGTCTCAAAATAAGAGTCACTACAATAGCTTATCTTTCCTATGGAAACGCTTTGATAATAACTGCCGAGATAATAGGGGGATTCATGCAACCTGTGCCAAATGCTTAAGGGTCTGCTGTAGTGGCGGCTATCTTGGATTATTATCCCATAAGAGCAATGTTAAATTTCAAACCATTTATTTCGTTTATTTTTTATCATAAAATTGTTTGCAAGGTCTCATTTTAAGCACAGTCACAATACGCATCCGTTTTGCAATTTACATTTTTTTTTTAATGCTTTTGATTTGTTATGTAATTGACATTTTGTTTTATAGACTTATAAAATGGCTTGAAATGAGGCAATGTCAAAGCGTTCAGCTCCAAGAAATTGCACTGTTTAGATAGGGATCAGTGAGAAGTGGTTGCGTTTCCGGTTGCTTTCTCGATTACTGGAGCAGACCCTTAATGTACTATCATGTTAAATTGCTATTTGAATTTTGAGTGAAGGATTCCTTGTGCTAATGTGGTAAAGTGTTATTTGCTCAAGTAAGGTTATCCTTAACTGTAGGCTATTTTTTGTACTATTCTTGCATTTCTGTTGCCGTAGTTCAGCTGAGGGTCGAATAGTAAATATGCGCCGAAACTGTAATACCCTACGCACTTTATAATTTGTGAATTATATTTTAGATAAAATTAGGCCTCATTTTCTGCATGTTTTCTAAACATATTTTGTGTTTTCGTGGTCTAGGCTAAATAGTTAAAGTTTAGAATACGCCTTCTTACCATAGTCTTTAGTAAGGGATTTTTCCCTACTTAATAAATAATGTATGCATTACATTTTTGTATATTTATAACAAGGTTAAGGTTTTTGGTTCCTTTTTGCAAACATATTTGTGCAAACAAAATCAAATGCACATAAATGTGCTCTGTACTTTTCTGAACACGAAAATGTATGTCAAACTTCGTCGGATTCTCGGAAATTAAAGATAGGAGAAGATGTTTATTTTCCTTGCTCCATCGTTTTCCCAATTTCTTCCAAATTCTTTTCGTGGATTCGAAATTATTATTATTTTCCATCGCAAAGAAACATTTAAAACACAATTATAACAAACAACCTGTTGTTGGTTCAAGCTGAAAACCTAAAATTGAATTCCCAAGAGTTTTCGACGTTAACACTGGTTTAGAAGACCCCAGACCATGCTAAAGTCGAGTGTGCTAATGCCTCTAAATAGCACACTTCTGTCAAACGAGTTTCTCGATTTTAACACACTTAACACGTTTAACATACTTAGAACAGGTTGCATGAATCCCCTAATGTTTTAAATTGTTTTACTTTCATTTATTAGATGTGATAAAGTAAACTGAACTTAATTATATAAATAAATTGGGTCTGCGTCGAACCAGACGGTGAAAGTTATACTTCTTTGGCCATCCAAGGGTATATAGACAGGTAGACCTACTATTGATTTCATATATTTTGGAAAAAACTATTCATAACTAAGGAGTAGCCCTAATATTTTGTAGATGATAGCCTATTCTTTTATAAAAACACTAACCAACACTGAAGTCATATTTTAAAATTAATATCCCATTTTTTCCTTCTTTGTTACATACGCTTATGAATACTATCGTTGCATCTGTTTGGTTGGTCACAGTTAGTCTGGGGACCATGATCAGTGCTCTCTTACTACACCCAACAAAATGAATGAGCTCCCGAAGTTTCTGCATATCGTCGTGAATCATCCTGTGTATAAAATTTTTAATGACTGCCGAAAACGTGTTCAGGGGACCATGATCAGTGCTCACTTACTACACCCAACAAAACTAATATTGCATTGTCATCGGTTCTTGATAAATGTGCAAAGTTTCAAATCAATCCGACGTTTTGAAGTATAGGAAAGTACACGAATGTACGAAGAAAGGTATAAAAAGGCACTTTCCAGATTTTACTCCTAACGCGTGACGCGGTTTCTCGACCGACACCCCATCCCGATTACAACGGGCGCAAAGAAGTATAACTTCAAAAACTTATTAGTAAAATGGAATAAAATAGAAGTAGAAGACGTGAGAATGAGAGCAATTGGATTCAAAAAATATCAGAAACATAAAAAGAAAGATTTGGTTCGTTGGGTACATGTTTGGGACATGCAGACGCAACACAAATGTTTTGAAAAAATGTTACAAAAGAATTTTTCGAACCTATAATACTGTTCCTGTGAATAATAACAAAGCCTTACCACCCGTAAAGGAAAAAGACATCATAACGATGTTCTATGAAAATTTGTTAGCTACTGCGGTGTAAATTTGCTAGTGTATTAAATAATATTTTTCTGAGACTGTATTAAGAACTTTTTTATGTTTTAGGTTAAAAAAATCTTTTTTAGCGTAAGTATTCAGTAATTCCATTAGAAAATTGTACAACGATAAAAGTTTTGGTTTAGTTTGGCACAAAAAAAAAACCGCTGACGTGAGTTGAGCAAATTTCCACAATTTAGTTTATAGGCCAATGTTTTAGGGTTTCAACCAAAAATTTGGGAAATAGGTCTATTCACGACTATTACACAATGCATTCAGTGCTTCGCACGCCATTCCATATATTGGGAGTATCTTTAATACACAATGCATTGCGTGCTATTACAGGCCAACCCCACGGTAAAATTAACCACATGGCTTTGAACGGGGTACTTTTGTGGTAATATACGTTTTAATCGATTTTGAGGGAACCAAGCTAGCTATAAGGTCGCGGAAAATACCAAAATGTGCAGAATAACATTATGCATTTATATTTGTAGACAAAACTCTGTAAAATTCACTCTCGTGGGAAAAAACTAAAAAAATCGTTACTTCCAGTTAAAAAACGTGCTTCCGGTTGTTGGATTTTTTTGGCTAACAAACTCGTTCGAGCGACGTAGACAACCAACATTTGTACCAAATGTGAACCTAATCGGACTTAAAATGTGGCCGCTAAATTGCGAAAACATATATGATTTTTAATGACACTCCAAAACGTGTTCTGGCGACCATGATCGGTGCTCATTTGCTAGTCCCGACCTTGGGTCTTACCATAAGGGCCACTGCATTTGTCCTATGGAAATTTGCTAACAAGAGAAGGAAATAAAGTTGGTAGTGATTAAGGGGAATTTAAATACACGTTTTTAATTCAGCTCTGACATTGGTTGTGGTACCATTTCAGTTCCAAGTTTTCTAACAAAATCAAAGGGTTACAAATGCATAACAATTGGACTTTTTACCATATTCTCCTTTACATTTACGGAATGTGTATTGTTTTACTACAAGATTCTCAACCACCCTTGTTCACTGTCACTATTGAACATCCCTTTCCTCATTTACTTTGTATAATAGATGCAAGCAGTATCGTATGTTTAGGCAATAGTTAAACACATCCATGTACATTGAAGCTGTCATCGGCTAAACATACTTTACTGTATGGATTCACATGACTTAACCATTTACGGTTTGTTTATTGGTATCACAGCCTGCTGTGGGTTGAACTGGATGAAGAATGCGGACTGTACATTCTAATAGAAAAACGTATATAGTATCTGAATGGGAAATTTGAGAACTTATTTGTAACCAAGGAAAATAAATATATACTAGGTGCTACATTCACCAATCTCAGTGGCTACCAATGGCGAACCAAATGAAAACAGTTTATTGTATACTCTGAAATGTTCTCGGAAATGCCGATTGAGCGTTGACCTATACATGGCTAAAGACGGAGATCGAATTAGACACGACCATCCCCAATAATTCAAACTAACATGCCTTGTAATTTCACCATTAATATTTAAATAATAAATAATCAACATTTCAAAAAAACATTAATTAAAGGAAACAATATAATATGCAGCTGCAGATGTTTTACCTATACTGTAAGACTTTTGTTTGTTTTTAAGTAATCGGAAAAAAAACTGTTAGTTGTGAAGAATAATTACCTGATTATAAATTTTCCTAGTTGGTTGTTATGGTACAAAATTTTAAAGTTTTAAAAAAACGCATTTCGGTCCAGTATAGGCCTAACTTAAAGTTATGTTGTATTTTTATAAATTTAGCAAATGATCAGAGATATTTGAATCGAATCGTAATAGGTACAGTAAGTATTTCACGTTGATTTTGTTTGCTTTTATTTTGTTAACCTAACCTAAAAAAGCTGTTGGTTGTGAGGAATAATATGCTATTCTAAATTTGCTAAATTGGTTGCTATGATAATGAATGTAAACACGCATGTGTTGCTAAGACTTTTGACCCGAACAGTGTACTCCCGAATTATCACTATTTTTACGCTTTTAAGTAAAAATTTTCAAAATAATTTCTTAGTGTGATAACGTATGTAACCAATATAAGAATAGTTCAATCTTAAGTGGTTTTTGCTCTACATTGATTCTATGTCAGTCAGTTATTCAGTCAGGGCAAAGCCGTTTACACCAGGTGTCTTAAAAGTCCCCCCCCCTTTAACTTTTGTGTTTGTTCAAACAAACAAATATCCTTTTGGGAACGATACTAATTTAGACCAAAGTATCTTTTGAAGCAATCGGAAATTTTTTATGTCCCCTAAAAATGGGGGATTTTGGGGGCAACTAAACATTTTTAAATGGGAAGTATGGTCATGTGATACCTCATTTTAAAGGTATATTTAAGACCAGGAAAATGACATAAAGAAAATAAAAATCTTACCACCCAAAACAAAATGGCGGCCCTAAGCTTTTTGAAATAAATCGACATAAAGTTGCTAATATCTCGAAAAGAAAGAGTTTTTAGAAAAAATTTCAAGAGAAAAAAGATTTTTATTTAAAAGTGCTTTACCTAAAATATTTCTTACAAATCGATTTCGTAAATGTTAAGTCGATTCCTAATCTCAAAAAATGTTGTAAAAAATAAAATTTACGAAATCGATTTGAAAGCAATTTTTGTTTGGTCAAGCACTATAAAATAAACATTTTTTGTCTCTTGAAACATTTTCTAAAAACTCTTCCTTTTCGAGATATTATCAACTTTATGTCGATTTACTTCAACACGTTTAGGGCCTCTATTTTGTTTTGGGTAGTCCGATTTTTATTTTCTTTATGTCATTTTCGTAGTTTTAAATATACCTTTAGAATAAGGTATCACATGACCATACTTCCCGTTTAAAAATTTTGAGTTGCCCCTGAAATCCCCCATTTTTAGGGGACACTCAAAATTTCCGATTGCTTCAAAAGATACTTTGGGCTAAGTTAGTATCGTTCCCCAAAGTATATATTTTGTTTGTTTTAACAAATACAAAAGTTAAAAGGGGGCAGTGGGACTTTTAAGACACCTGGTATAAACTTAACATTGGGAAATTTCTCGACTCATGTCAGTGGTTTAGTTGCTTGATCGAATTACTATTTACAATATTTGCTCACAAAATGGAAACGTCTAAACCGATCTGCAAGTTAGTTTAAAGAAAAACAAAGAAATAAAATAACTCTAAAAATCTAATACATGAATTTAAAAATATACGACTTTATTTGAAAGTTTAACTGTCTCAAATGTATCCAGCCGAAACGCGTTTACAAACATGTTTTGTTATAATGATTTCCTAAAGCCTGACAAAGACATGTTGTTGTAATGTATTAAGCTGAATGTAGCTCTGCATAGTGTGAAATGTTAACAACTGAATAACTTCTCGCCTCCTTGACTCCGTCTTCTTTCTAACAATGTAAGACGGGATATTTAAGTTATTTAACCGTCTTTCTAAATTATTCAACTACTGATATAGAAAAACTGTTTATCTTCAGTTATGTTCGTACATTCCGCGTAAAACTATTATTCACTAAATGTTTTTTTAACTTGTTTAAATTGTACCAGTGAAGACGTGTTGGATAATGTATAACGCCAGTAACTGTATTGTAGGTTTCAGCTGTAGCAAATTCAATCGCCACACCAGTGCCTTGCAAACCACCTGTAGTTAGAGGTTCGACGTCTGACAAATATTTCCATATTACGCACACCACACTACATTATCTTACACTTTCAATTAGGATTGTATGCTGTAAGGATAGTAAGTTAAATGTCGGCGTTAGGTATAATTGTTTTCTTGTAAGTCAGCCAGTAAACTGCAGATGGAAATATATGTGATGGAGCGGCTATCTGTATGCGCAGAAGTAGGGACTGCCAATGCGCATGCGCTAACAGCGTATAGGTCAGTCTAGCGGGTCAGTCGGTGACAGACATTCGTTGCGTCGTCTAGTACACTACCGTTCCTAAAAAACATATTGTTGACGCCCCGTGTTTATTTATGTGATAAGGAAACAATTACTTATTTTTACTCTGTTTGTGGTGTACAAAAAAAATTGATGTGCATCCGAGTTGTTATACTAGTAGGAAATCAGTGATACAGTAAGCCATCCGCAGCGCTCCGGCAGTAAAAAACAGACTGGGTAGTAGAGTACTGGCAGCAGTCACTTTCCCCACCCCGCCACACATAGTATACACAATATTGCCTGCCTGCTCGACCCGCTTCTTCTCATGTATTTCCATCTGTACCCAGCGCCAGCGGAGGTGCACGCCAACTCTACCAAACTCTGAGCTCTTGTTTAGGGTCGAGCTCAGGACAACTTTTAACCAACGTCACAGCATATTTACGGACATCTGAAACATACGTTTTCAAACAAACGAGCCCTAGTTTCAGAATCAGTTTTAAAATTGTAAATCGTTCGTAACGATTGATTTATATGCATTTTTCATGTAATGCTCTAAATTGTTTAAACAGTTTATTATCTATATAAATAAAAATGAAAATGTTCGTTTGTTCAAAATTTCAAATCCACGAAAGTTCTTCACCGATTGCTTTTTAAATTTTGACGCAACGTTGCATTCCAATACAGTTCTGTTGTTATGTACTTTTTTCGAAAAATGACGCAATCTGTTGGACGTAAAAACAACACACACTATACTAAATATTTTACGGAAATGGGAGCACCATATACCCAAATAATAATTTAAAATGTTTAGTGTTGTTTCAGTAATCAGCAGTTTGCTCCAATATTTCCATTATCAACTGATAAATTTGAAACAGTTATTTGTGTTTCCAAATTTGAGGTTAGGTTTTTGTAAAGAGTGCCATCTGTACGAAAACATTTTATTAAATATGTTTACTGTTGTTACTGTAATCAGCTGTTTGCTCTAATATTTCCACTAACAGCTGATTTAAAAGATTAAAACAATTATTTTTATTTCTAAATTTTAGGTTAGGTTTTTATTAAAGTGTAGACCTGAGCCTTGCTGGTTCTTTTAACCTGTATTAATATAACTGCTGTTATAAAATATACGAAATAGTTTGTTTTGGACATTTAACATTATTACCAATCTTAGCTTTCAGGCTATTATTAATTCTACACCTTTATTATAAAGAAAACATAACATATTTTATGTGTTTAGAAAGTACCGACGGGATTGGCGTGCCTAGCACTGGTCTCCCCTAGTGAAAAATCAATATATCCGACAGGGACCACATTGTGCATGGTTAATCTATATCGAATTAAATGCCATTTCACACAATTTCGAAGCACGAACTTTTAAAAAGTCAAAATTATGAGTTCGTGGTTTCCCTATTTATTTAAGTCAAAAATATACCGTGTAGCTCAGAAATGTTATTTTTTAAGTTATAAACAGTTTTTCACTTTCAGGGGAAACCTTAGAAAGGGTTCCCTAAAATAGGGTTTTAAAGGGTTTATACATCCTAAACTGTCCGTTCCCTCAAGTGGCCCCTAGCTCAAATATTCTCAATGGGCCCATATAATTATATGCCTTGTGATTCGTCAAATTGATGCCCTTTAAAAAAAATCAATTTGTGAGATAAGAAAATAAAAACGAACTAACGGAATCGTTCTCTACGCTCAAAAATGTTATTTAGTTAGAGTTACAATTTTATATTATTTACTAGGGAAACCCCCTGCGTGTTCCGCACGCCAACCCCGTTGGGACCTTCTATACACGTAATTATGTTATGTTTTCTTTATAATAGGATGTTAGATTAATAATAACCCCAAAGCTAAGATGGTAAATAATGTCAAAAGTTGAAATCAAATTATTTCGTATATTTTATAACAAGAGTTCTAATAAAGGTTAAAAGAACCATCAAGTCTACACTTTAATAAAGACCTAACCTAAAAGTTAAAAATACAAATAATCGCTTCAAAGTTTGAAATCAGCTGTTAATGGAAATATTGGAGCAAACAGCTGTTTTATCTATTATTTTATTCAATTGGTTGTTATGACAATAAATGTAAATACGTTTGTGTTGGTTCATTAGTCTAGGCATAACCTAAGATTTTTTTCCGAATAAATTTACAAATATTGAAATAAAAAATGTTTTTATCAAAATGAAATATAGGCTAGACTATGTTACCCAGGGATAGTGTAGCTTTTTATTAGTAAAACTATTTTTTCAATCGGTTCAGTAGTTCCAGAGATTACCACCTACATACAAACAAACAAACAAACAAATGTTACCTCTTTATAATATTAGTATAGAAAATTCGAACAGAGATATGAAACATCTGTTCTCGGGGCAGTTTTTCGTCTTGTTTGTTTTTCGTCTCCCAACAACCCCATATCTGAGGTGGGAGTACACATATACAAAATATACTGTTTTAATTGTATTCCGACTGACAATACGTTAAATGTTGGAAAAGATACGTTAGATGGGTTGTAATACTATGTAATCATCGTGCAAACAGAAATTGTTTAGCAAATATTGTTCAGCTGTATCATTGTTGTCTATTTAAGCAGGCATGAGTCGTTGTAAGCTTCAAAGAAAACTGAATGTTTGACACCTCCCTCATTAGATCCAGTAAGCTCTTAACATGGAAATCAAAGGTTTTCTTTCGTCTTGATCCTTTGATAAAATAATTCATTAGAGGGAACAAATTTAGACTCTCAAAGTGGATTTGTGGTTGAATTTATTTCTGAATTGGGTAAAAGTATTTTGAATCGCTGATTTTCGTTTCAGAAGACAGTATCCAGGAAACTTCTGTATAGGTCTTCAGGTATTTACGTTTAACAGTAATCTTAAAAGTTATACTATCATACCTTCTAATGTTCAATATTTCAAATAGTCCTGATTGTTTCACAACCATATATAACCACCGGTCCTTCTTTTAAGGTTTCAAACAACTAACAGTGTGTATAATTTTAAAACTGTTCATATAAAAACATACAATATATTATTAGCACAGCTTAACCCTTTGGGTCCCAGAGCGGCGATCTATCGTCGATTAAAAAGTATGCGTAAATCCCATGGCGACGACATATCGTCGCCTGAGTGTTACGCTAAAAATCCCAAGCGCGCCGTTCTATCATCGCTAAGATTATTTCAGTCCAATAATTATGTAAATAAAGTTTTACATATAACTTGGACATTTTTGTGTAGGCCTACAAAACAATGCAATCTATTAGTGTAAGCTTTAATTTAATCATTATAAGTGCTTATTGACATTTTTATAACGATCTGACAGCTGACGTAATCTAACTGCGCAGTTTAGTTGTCATTCGTCTATGATTTGTTTACTGGTGAATTTAACAATCATTTTTCGATTTTTTTATGTTCTTTAGTGCACCTAAATGTATATTTGAGTTATTTAGTGATCTAGTTGTCAGTGTTAAACAATAATAATAATGAAATTTAGTGCTACTTGCAATATATAGGTAGGATGTCCTTGAACATACCAAGATTGTTTACCACACCTTTTTAGTGAGTTTAAAGTTTGTTTTTTAGTTTGTGTGTTTTCAAATTACATTTTAGTTATTTATTGATACAGTTTTTGGTTTTAATATTATTAATTGTATTTCAATTTGTAATAATAAAAACACTCACTAATAAAATGAATTCACTTTTCTAAGAATGTTTAGTTAGGTTAGGCCTATGTTAATTTTTACTTTTTCACCAAGCGACATAAAAACAGATATTATTTTTTTAATCGAATGACTTGAAATTTTGTACACATTTGGAAAATAGTATAAGGATTTGATTTTTAATGTTTCCCAGGGTAAAAAAACTCTAGTATTCCTTTCAAAAATGTAATATTTTTTAATTTTACAAAAAACAAACACACAGTTTACCACATAAAAATGTTTTTAAAAATATAATTGCAACATACAAGTTAGTAGGTTTTATAGACAAACTTATTTGTAACATTTTGATACCACAAACATTAAAATAACTTCAATACAAGGCATCTTATAATTTGTTTACCAAACCTCTACCGTAACACATATTTTGGTCTGGGATTTTTCAGCATACTTTCCAATAAACTGCAAATTAATTTTTTTCCGACCAACCATATTTTTGGCCTGGGACCTAAAGGCTTAAGTATCGCGCGTACTGGTGATGGACAGCCCTGCATGGCCCTGCACCAATCAGAAACCGGCAGACCTCCGCCCCCTTGTCAAGAACTAACCAGCACCAGTAGTTTACTTGCTGGTCTGCGCGTGCCTCTCCCCATCCAAATAGTAGTTTTTTTTGTGACCGGAAACACATCTGGCTCTGTTTACTGATTGTCGTCTACTGAGCCGAACGTCTTCTATCTGCTTGACGCTGCATGAAGAGGTAGTGCGCACTTGACCGGCACAGCACAGACCGTCCCTGCGCTGCACAGCCCAGCAAGTTCCAAAATCTCCTCCGACCTTCCGCTTCCATCATGCTGGTTGATACATGGCAACAATCAGAGTTTGGTTTTTGCAGGGCATGGCATGGACAAGTGCGCGCGATGCTTTAGACAATAAAGGTTATTTATTGAATTTGCTAAACTCACGTCAGCGGTTCAGCTGCGTGGTCGAATTATTTTAAGTTTTGTTGGATTTTCAGACTATACCATAAGTCAGAGTAAAAAACTAATAATAATTTCCTACATTTGAATTTCTTATATAAAACAGTAAACAAGCTACATTCTAGTTTGACAAAATGCAAAACATTTTTATCGAAAGCACAGTGCGGCCATAAGAGTGCGAACAAATATATACCTAAATAAATAAAACGTTTAATGACATACCAAAATTTGTTCTTAGGACCATGATCGGTTTTCATTTACCATTCCCGACTTTATTACCCACCATAAAAGTCACTGTTATAGCTTATCTTTCCTATGAAAATTTGTTAAAAGCATTCAGTCAAAAATTATTGGTTGCTATATAAAGGTATAATATTGTATTGTATCTTTACATTCCTTTGATATTGAATTTTGAATTATTTTTATTTCCCCTTTAAGAATACAATCGGCTTTACAGATATATACATATAAACACTTATATAAAATTATATAAATAACATAATATCTACTTATATCCTACTATACATAAGTGTTTTAATTGTTTAATACAGTTTAATTAAATACATAACATATACAATAATTTATATGAAAACCCAACCGAAAAAAAATAATAAACAGGAAATTAGGCAACCCCGTTGGAAAAGCCAATTTTTGGGTTTACCTTCAAAAAATTGCAACAAAAATAAGACCAAGAGACTGTCCTAACCTATCTTCGTAACTTAAAAAGTAATTTTTATTTTTTAAACATTCGAGTTGTATAAAATTTTATGCAACCTGCAAATTAATATTGAGAGCAACTTGCAGGGTGCAAACATTTATTCATAGCTGTAATTCTTATTCTAGGGTATATATAATATAAGCTGCTTCGGCTTGACTGACTGACATGGAATCAGAGTAGAGCCAAAACTGCTTCAGATAAAAGTACGAAAATATATAGGTCCCACGTCTATATCACTTTTATAAAATTTTTCTAAAATTATTGAAAAGATCGTAAAAGCTAGGTTAGTAAAATTTATGAATTCAAATAATTTTCTAAGCTTGAAACAATTTGGTTTTGTTGAAAATAAATCTACAGAAGATGCACTGTTAGATTTTTGTTCCAATGTTTACTCCGGTTTAAATTCAAAATCTCAAGTTGCTGGCCTTTTCATTGACATTACCAAGGCGTTTGATTCGGTAAATCATAAAATTCTCATTTCTCGTTTAAGCGAGGCTGGTATTAGAGGATATGTCTTGGAATGGTTCACGAGTTATTTATCGGAAAGGAATCAGTTGGTTCGAATTAAACAAAGTACTAGTGATGTTTTACCTATATCATGTGGCTCAGTCCTTGGGCCAATTTTTTTAATTATATACATAAATAAATTATGTTTAGGTAATTTCAAAGGTTCACTCACTTGTTTTGCGGATGATACTGCCTAGTGTTATAAAGTCAGAATGATCAGAATTTATTTAGTAACATAGAACATGATTTAGATAAACTTAAAGTTTGGTTTACACTCAACAAATTAGTCTTGAGTTTTAAAACAAAATATATTAGTTTTTCTTTTAAAAATAAGGATAATATAAATAGATTGCTTTATTTCAAATGTAAAAAATGTCTAAATAATGTTAAAAATATAACATGCAAAAATTGTGTTTTGATTGAAGAAGTAAAAAGTTTAAAGTATCTATGTTTAGTTTTATATCAAAATTGTACTTCGAAACCACAAGTACAATCTGTAAAAAAGTATGTATGTATGGCTTTAAGAAAATTCTTTATGCTTAAGTATGTATGTCCTATATCTGTACTACGATCAATTTATTTTGCTATTATTAACAGTAAAATACAGTATGGATTGAGTTGCTGGGGTGGTGTATACCCCACTATTGTCAATCCAATAATAATTTCCCAAAAAGCTATAATAAGACAAATTTTTAAACTAAGAAGAACTGAACATTCTTTTCCTTATTTTAAAGAACTTAAAATATTACCTTTAAGACACCTTTATGTTTTTCGGGTTTTGCGTTTGTTTTTGTGAGGGGTTCCCAGTATATATCAAATTCATATGTTCACTCTATGAGGCTTAAGTCATTAAATAGAGTTACACTACCTCGGCCAAATTTGGAACAGGTTGAGGAATATTTTTTCAAGTAAAGAATAAAACTTAATTTATTTGTTATAGTGAATTTTATTGTAATTATAAATCTTGTGTGAGCACTTGTCTTCTGCAATTTAATTTAATTTATTTGTTTAAAAATAATGAAAGTACCTCAACGCAGCTTAGGCTAATGAGGTACTTGCCATATCAATTTAATGATGAATCCTTATAGTTTTTTTTTTTTTTTTTTAGTTTTTTACCTAAATGTTGTAATAAATATTGTTTTTTTTTCATGTTTATGTTTTAGGAAATTTAAAATATTTTAGTTTAAAAGAAAGATTGTACAGGGTTTGTAAATTTTGTTTGTAAGAAAAGATTCTGGCAAATAAATATATTTGTAAATAAAATGTGGGCTAGACACTCGCTAAAAACGGATTTTACAAAATATTGATTGAAAGTGTAGAAAATGGTCAAAATACGGTAGTTAACTCCCAGCCCTATAACAAGTAAAACAGCTGATTTGAATCAAAAACTAATCAACACAATTCTAGATGCGGCTTACACTACACACGATTGGTAGATGTATTTACATTCATTTTCATAGCAACCAAGTTAGACAATTTAGAAACAGAAGGGGAGGCGGACCCTCAATAATTTTTTTCGATTTTTCTTTTGTATTTTTCTCTTGAAATTTAGGTTTTTCTGAACGCAGTGATATATCGGGTGTCCCACGAAGAGGTCCCTATTTTTGAATTAATATATTAGATGCACCAAACACTCTACAAACCTTAAACTCAACAGTCCTAACATACACATGTGTAAAAGAAATACACCTTAGTATCACTTAATTCTGACACATTAGGACAAAATGGCGTTATATCAAAGAAATAGTACCTTTTCGTTAAAATAGTTTTATTTGCTTAAGTGTTACAACATAATTATAGAATTTTAACGATTTTACTAAGCACTAAACAACGTTAGGGAATTAAAGATATAAGTAACTCATAAATAAATTAAATCTATTTGATCCATAAACCTTATTCAAACTGATGTCCATCGATCGCAATGCACTGATGACAACGAAATAGAAAACAGTCATACGCTTTGCTGAACAACTCTCGAGGTATCAACAAAAGTTCCTCTTCGATCAACCTCATTAGTTCATCGTCTGTCGCAATGTTATGACAATAAACCTTCTCCTTCAAAAAGCCCCACAGAAAAAAGTCACAAACAGTCAAGTCTGGAGACCTTGGGGACCAGTACATGAAGCTGCTGCCACGACCTATCCAACGGTTAGGAAGATTTTGGTCCAAAACTGCTTTGGCCACATTAGCATAATGCGGAGGAGCTCCATCCTGTTGGAAAAAAAGTCTTTCATCTCAGGCTGAGAAAGATGAGGAACTATGTGATTGCTTAAAACTGATGCATACCATTTTCCAGTCATTGTTGTCGGGATATGTCATACGACAAAACACCATCCTTGGTAACAGCAGCCTAAACTGTCATACCTGTTGATTTTAATTTCTCTTCTTGTAAGATATGTGGATTTTTTGTGTTATAGTAATGACAATTATGCCTGTTTACAGTTCCTGTTCGATAAAATGTCGCTTCATCTGAAAACACGATTCCTTCATGCCATTTGCTATCTTTTCAATTATTTTCGAACAAAATTCCAATCGTCTGTCAGGTTCATCTTCAAGCAGTCCGTGAACTAAATGAGTTTTATAATGTTTGATTTTGTTCTTTTTGGTATACCTTTGGACAGATGACTTCGGTATCCCTGTAGCAGATTCCACCTTTCTTACTGAATTAGGCGTATTTGAAGATTCCATGAAAGCAGCACATACGATTTCTTCATTTTCTATGTTGGAGGATCTATGGTATTTTTTTTTGTATTGACCCCGTTTCTAGTAGGATAGTCTTCCACTTACGAATAGATTTCCTTGACGGTGGAACTACACCTGGCTACCTTTCCCTAAAACACCCTATTGCTTCATAATCATTTTCAAAGGCAATAGCCCAGGAACAACATGTCACTTTTTGCTCAGTTGAAAACGGCATGGTACATAAGACACTTTACAATGCAACTTAATAACAAATGCCAATGTTTATTACCAAATATGTTCATTGTTGTGGACACACGCAGTCAGCTGGTAGATTTAAAATAGTCTAAACAGCTGTAGCTGTTCCTATTCTAAATAAAAGTAGGTTTACCCTTAAAATACGATTGCTGATTTTTTTGTTTTTTTTGTTTTTTCGCCATTTTGTTTGGATCAGTCAGAATTAACTAATACTCAGGGGTATTTCTTTTATATATGTATTAGTCACAACTGTAGAATTTCAAGTCTGTAGCGCGCTCTATACGTCTGTCATATCAATTTAAAAATAGGGACCTCTTCGTGGGACACCCGGTATAATCCCTGTAGGTTTGACGTATATTAAGCTGAGAAGAAATGTTTTGAAATAAAGTTCACACCGGCCTTTTAGATAGCATCGTGCCCCGCTTTCTAATGCGTTGTATATGTATGGCTATGCAAGAAGCTGTTATTTCGTTTTCCGAGGTTGGCAGCAACTTTTAGTGTCTACAGCTGTCATATTTTTCTGCTTTTGGTTTTGTTTTGTATAAAAGTAGGCCCTAAGTAAAACACATCTTGGATTTTGTTTCCGCGGAAACTAAAAAAAGCCTGAAAAATACAAAATATAGGATTTGGTAAATTTTTGTTTGCTATGTTAGACAAAATAAATAATGTCAAGTACGTTTAGGGTCATGGAGCACTTTTATTTTTCATCTGACTGTAATGTTGACCGGTAACTTGCCCGCGAATCCGTTTACGCTGCGTAAAGCGTTTTTTTTTTTTTTTTTTTTTTTGTAGGCCTATATATAAAATATGTATATCAAACTAAAACTAGCCCTACTCTATCAAGTTTGATTTACCCTTAAATTAGAAAGAGTAAAAAATAAATAATATCCCTCAATAACTAGTAAGATTAAAAAAAAACATTTTTTTTAATTTTTCGTGTTGTTCCAAAAGTTTGGTCTTTAACCAATGTTTCAAGTTTATGTTCTTTTTTCTCAGTAACTACTGAACTAATTCTTTTGAACTTTTTTGACCGTGTTTACTAGTTCATTGTACTTACAGTGAGTTTTTTTTTTAGACCTACAGCAATAAAGTACTTAGAAAAAATGATAAAAATGAATTTTTCAACAGTAGTTTTGTACAAAATGTGTAAAAACTTTTTTTATGTAAACATGGCTAAAAAATACTCAGTGTATGACCAAAGACCTATTTAAACTTAGTGTACAATTTCAGCATGATTATTGCAGTAGTTTCTGAGAAAAAGGAACATAGATTAACATGGCGTCTTACGGAAGAGACGCCTATCCCTATTATTTACAACAATTTCTTTATGTCAAGGCAGGCCTATTAAAAAAAAGTACAAACATAATTAACGAAAAATGCTTACTGTATTACAATTATTCAAACATCTGTTGTTACATATTACAAATAAAACAGCTGATTTGTATCATAAGCTTAACACAAGTTTAGGTTGTGCCTATACTGGACTAACACCTTTCTTGAAAGCGTTTAGATTTATTACCATAGCAACCAAACTGCCACATGTCGATGCACAGGTGATACACTCTGTCGGCAGGAAATGATACTAATAAATTCAAATAAACAAACAGCAAATAGTTGAGTCCGTACAATAAAGTGTATTTAGACGATGAGAGTTTACAATGTACTTGGTTGTGTTTAGTTAGTGCATAAACATACGATACTGCGTAACCTACGAGGGTTGTGCAAGGTAAATGGGGGAGGGGGTACTTTACAGTGACAGTGGACAAGGGTATGTTCATTATTTTACAAATTATGTTTATTAGGTCTTGTATAATGTTTACAGTCAAACAATATGCCTCTGATACGATATTTTAACGAGCAATATTCTTCAAAGAAATTGAATTTTTCAACTAAATGTCAGGTATTTCAAAATGAATATCTGGGTTTTAAGTTTTTATAATATTTACTAGGAGGATCCCTGCGTGCTCCACACGCCAACCCCCGATGGAACTTTCTAAAAACATATGTTATGTTTTATTCATAACAAATGTGTACGATTAATAATAACCTCAAAACTAAGATGGTAAATAATGTTAAAAGTTCAAATCAAATTATTTCGTATATTTTATAACAGCAGTTATAATTTTTCATAGTTTGAAATCAGCTGTTAATATTGGTTACTCACTATCAATTACCGTATATTATAAATAAATAGGCAAACTATTAAATTATAATTAGTGTTATTTATTTTTAATAAGGATGTACCTTAAGGATGTTTTTTCTTATTTTTCAATTAAATAACGCAAGTTTTTATTGGTTTGTGTGTGTTGAAACATGTGTTGGTTCAGTCTAGGCCTAACTTATATATTATTTTGTGCTTAGCTCAACATCCGGACTAACTGTTTTATCTGTTATTTTATTCAATTGGTTGCTATGGTAATGATAATCAGTCTAGGCCTAACCTAAGATTATGTTTAATTTATTTTATTTGCCTTAACTACAACATACACACATAATTTATGTCCTTATGCACATATTTGAATGTTGTACGTTTTGAATGATAAAAGTTTCATTTTTCAATAATTTCCGTTAATTAGTTTTGCATAATGATGTTTATTTATTGGTATTACAGCTGTTTGACGCTGTGGGTTTAACGCCCAACTTGATCCTGTGAATTTGTTCAGAAAAAATATACAAATATTGAGATAAAAAATGTTTTTATGATTATGAATTTTAGCTTATGTTACACAGTGATGGTGTAACTTTTTATTTAAAAAAAATTTAATTGGTTCGGTTATTCCAGAGATTACCCCCTACACACAAACAAATTTTACCTCTTTATAATTTTAGTATATATAGTGTGTGTTGTTTTTACTTCAACAGATGGCTTTTTTCACAAAACCTATCTTATAAATTAAAAATAATTGTTTTAAATTTGAAATCAGTTGATAATGGAAATATTATATGAATCAGCTGACTGCTGTTAGTATTAGTCAATAAACATTATGTAATGGCGCTTATATTTTTGTTAAATGTTGAGTATATTTGTTGTTGTTTTTATGTTCAATCGATGCTGCAGTTTTTTAAAAATTATATAAAAACACGCTTGTATCCAAATGAAAGTTTGTGTCCAAAATTTCAAAGCAATCGGTGAAGAACTTTCGGAGATTATCGATTTTGAACAAACGCACATTTACATTTTTATTTATATAGGTTATTTAACTCACAATTTTATAAGTACATAAAATGAAAGAGCAGTTCAAACATTTAGTCCTACAAGTGTTCAGTGTGAGCACGGCACACATCGAGTCAATAGCCTTCGTCCCATACCTTGTTCAGTGTGTCTGGAGTAGTTGTTGCAACAATTGCTTCAATACTGTTTCTAAGTCTGTTAGGTCAGGTGGTATTGGAGGCACATATACATCCTCGTTTACCCACAAAGATAAAAATCGTATGATGTCAGATCGGGTGTACGAGGAGAGCTCCGTCATCCGGCCCCCTTGCTGCCATTCCAACGTTGATTGGTCATAGCGGCGTTTAAACCAATCTCCTAGCAGTGAGGCGGCGTACCATCTTGCTCCCAAATAAATGTATGTGGTTTCTTCCAATCGAGGAAAAAATCAACAGATTGAAACGGCCAATCGACCGATTCAATTGGGGTTAATTAATTACATTAATTGAAATAAATTCAAAGTCATTATAACAAAAGATTAAAGCCAAAGGGTGACTAAAAAAGAACAAAATTAAGATAAAAAAGTAGTTTCCAATGTGAAAATAGTCTTTATTAATAATTTTGAAGAATTAACTAAAATTGTGTTAGTTGAATACGTACAGACGATGACGTATGCTTTAGCGACAAAATCGAGCCAAAACCTTGCAGGAACGGACAGGAATAGACTTGTCCAGTCTTGTCTAAATTTGGTTGAAATAAGATAACATTGATTGAAAAAAATCAAAATCTGACCACGCAAAAAGAATTTATAGAGTTTGGATGAAATCAAAGCCAAAATTGCAAATCGACAGGCACTGAAATGAACTGAAGACCAAAGCACCGAGAAGGAAGTTACGTCATCGGAGGTACTACGTAAAACAAAACAGAGCACATACTGTAAATCAATAAATGAAGATAATAATTAAATTAGGCCTAATCGACAGGAAATAAAGGCACTAAAATTCATCAAATAAATCAGGGAATATATTAAAACCAAAAAATATATTTCTAAAGCAAGAAATCAGAATTTCTTGTCACCTATAGGAAGAAGCTCGTTTGACAAGTAACAAGTCGAGGAAAGCAGCTTGCATCCCCTCTAACTTTAGTTTAGCACGAAGCGCCAACGAGTAAACATCTGACCGAGCTCCGAGAGTACTTAGAGAAAGTCGAAGGGTGACCAGTTACGGTGTGCGTTACGTACTAGCTCCGGCCTAAAGCTAAGTCGGGTCGTGATAATTTCGGGAGAAGAATATCCATATAAACGGCCTATCTTGCCAAAAGCTACTACAATAAACGAGGAGAGGACAACTCTAATTAAGTCCAGGAGAAGACAACTGTAAACCGAAGAAACCATTCTTGGGACCAAGGAAAACAACTTTAAATTGCTGGAAACCGACAGGAAGAATTACGCGTCGAACTTCTTGTGTTCTGTAAGTGGCAAACAATCATTGTTACTTATAATTTTAAATAAATCCCTTTTTTACAAAATAATAAATAAATTAAATTAAATAAAATAAATTAATTTAAGTAGATTCTGGGGAAATTGAATAAAGTAAATTCGTTTAGTAAATTTCATTACTCACAATGGCAAATCGTCGTATGTAAATAATAGAATCATTAATATACAAATTTTAATTAATAAATTAATTCATCACTTTGCTACTTTTCAATATACGTAATTATAAGTTAAATATTAATAAAATTTCATTGTGTTTTTTGAAAATAATAATTTGTTGTTTCAAAGGTAATGCATTTATGTTTAATCAATAAATCGTTTTGTGTTTTCAATAGAAAATTGTGAATATATAATTTACGAATCCAATCAAAAGAATCCTAAAACCATTTAGTGCTCTAGTGTAATTAAGTCAGCAGGTGAGTTATTCACGGATCACTACAAATTTAACTCCAAAGGGAACGATCCCGAAAAAGAGTCTAGAATTGAGCTAGTGTACTACACAGAAGACAAAAAAGGTCTAATTAATTTAAATTTAAAAAACTTAAGAATTGGAAACAAAAGGTTTTCTTTTTCTTGCCCTCGCCAAACCTCTCAAATTGTTCTAACGGGGTAGTACTAGGGAACAACATCAAATAAGGCCTGAAAACACTTGGGTGTTATTTGATGAGGGAAAGTTTTAAAGTTAACAACAAAAGGTTGTATTTATTAAATAAGTGAAGCGGAGGGAGGCTTGCGCGTTTGTAGCGTCTCAAGAAAAGAAACGCCTGTTACAGTTGCTTCTGCAAAAAAATGACCAATAAACTTTCTTCCGGGATATGGTAGGGAACACGTTTAATTTTAAGATATGGTAGGGTCATTTTTAAGATAACAAGCTGAGACTCAGCATAAATGTTTAAAATATATATTTTAACTCCTATGTCAAGTTTCAATTCAATATATTAAAATTTGGCCAATTTAGAATGAGCCAACGCTTCATATATGAATGAGATGTCCTCTTTTAGTGATTTCCCCTGCTGCAAAATACATACCTGCGTTATCGATTTTTTTCCAGACAAACCATTGCTCGGACGGAATAAATACATATTACCTTTTTTGTTGAAAAATACCTCCCCTACACGGTTATTTTTCTCTATCTTCATCCCAGCTCGAAATATTAAGGATAATCGAAAAAAAATGATAATCGATTTTTTTTCCACTTTGGTAAATCGATAGACTGGTAAACTTTTTTTTATGTTAATCTACATACTTTAAGGTACTTATGAAAAAAATCAGCTGTATTGTAAATTACTGAAAATTTTGGTCTAAATTTACCCCTGCCGACTGGCCTATTTACTATTGTTGCAACTGTACCGTAACGTTTGGATTTGCAGGCCCAAATTGCGCACATTATGAGTGTTCACATGTCCACTTAGGTGAAACTTCGATTCATCACTGAAGACGATCCAGAAACTCTTCACCGTCATGCAGCAGCATATCTTTTGCAAAGTTGGCTCGTGAACAGCAGTCGGTAGACTTTAGAGCTTGTAACAACGGCAAACGAAAAGATCATAGTTGTAAGCGTCTCTATAAAACTCTCCACACAGACGTCATTGGAGTTACTAACTCACGACTAGCCTTCTGAAATGATTTCTTGGTGCTACGCGTGAAGGACTCTCTCACTGATTCTTTTTCAGTCACTCTTGGTCGTCCGGTACTCTTCCCTTTGCAAAGACAGCCGGTGTATGCAAACCTATGATACCATTTACGGATGTTATCATTTGGAGGATTATATTTGAACGTACGGAACGCACGTTGTACTGTACCTGCTGATTCAATCCTTGCAAGCTGTAAAACACAAAAAGCTTTCTGTTCACTAGTCGCCATCTTTGCTATTAGCGCTTTCTAACGGAATGCAGAGGAAACAGTGCATGCGCACAGGTGTACCAACAAAACTGTTTCAGTTGCTCTTTCGTTTGATGTATTATTTATAATTGTAAGTTAAATGTAATAAATAATACAAACCCTTAAAACCCTGATATTTATTTTGAAACAACCCCTATAATATCTGCCAATCCTTTTCATTACATGATGTTATACGTAACAAGGTTGGTTTTGTTCTGTGTATGAAACACTGCTTCGTTTTGTAAAAGTAGTTTTACTAAGTTGTCATCTATATTTTTTTCTTTCAATTGAGATATTTAAAAATCATCCAAAAACACAACATTCAAAATAATCTAAACTTTTTCTTTCTGAAATCGGTTGATTTACGTCATTACATTATTTTCTAAGTAAATAAAAGTGGCTAAATATTCTCAACGACTATTTCGTTAGCTCGGTTTAAAATGTGCTTCTAATACAAATATCTAAAAATTTGGCTACGTACAAAACTGCCCAACTTTTTTTGGGGTCATTTCTAATATACAAACTGAACAACAAGGTACAGGTATACAAACAAGGGACAGACCGGGTTGTCGGCGCAATACAAACTCACCAACTTTTCTACCTGAAACAGGTATGGGATATTTCCTTCAGAATTCCCTCATACCAATAAATAGTTTATTTTGAATAATAACTAGTAGACCCACTTCGTTTGCATACATTGTTTATACATACGAAATAATACAGATAATTTATGAACCAAGTTGAAACAGCCAGTATATTAGTGTATCTATTTATATGTTATTCTTATAAAATAGGAACTGTTGGGTGCTTATCTAATAAGTTAGGTTAGGTTAGGTTAGTTTAGGTTAGGCTATGGGAGTGGTGGGACTTTTTGGACACCCAGTATAATTCTATTGAGTTAAGTTGAGCACAGTTGAGTTCAGGCAGGCGTGGTTTCCCCTTTTTATACTCCCTGCATCCCTATTGATAAAAACTTCCAGTTTAACTTATCCGAGTTTCATTGTTGTTCTTTATAAACAATGATTATAAAAGACTTTATTCGATTCACTTCCACAAGGTAATCCTGCAGGCCTCGAGGTAAGATTATTTGATTCTATTCTTCTCACGCTGGAAATGTCACAAGGGCATTATGGACATTGGACAGAAAGTATATTTGTTCGCAAAGTTTTAAACTGTGGATTCAAAGTAACCAAAAAAGTTTGTATTTCAACTGTTTATGTCGAAAAATCACGGAGCCACAAATGTATGGAAATGCTGAAGCTTTTAAATAACCCCTAACTAGAGGCCCACTCCTGTTCGCTTTGTCGACGGAGACCCATGTCGAAGCCAATGAAAAGTGATTATTGCATACTCTGATAATTTCACAGAAATGGCGACTGAGCGGTGACCTATACATAGCTAATGTAAGACAGAGATCGAAATTGACACGACCATCTCCAATAATTTTGATAACCGCATGCGTTGTAATTTTACTATTAATATTTAAATAATAATTAATCATCATTTTAAACCAATTTTGATATTATAAACTAAAGGAAACAATATAATATGTAACACTAGATGTTTGACTTATAGTACAGCAGGCCGTTTGTTTGCTTATACCTAATCTAAATAAACGGTACTAGATAACTGCCACATACTTTCTCCCAGTTGAAACTTTATACCTTCCCAAGAGTAGCATAGGAGTATTTAGAATTATTGCAAAAGTAGGAAAATGTTACCATGGAAAATATTAGATGCATGTAACACACATAGATATTATATTATTATTATTGTTATTATTTAAACTATTTTATTGATTTCGAACAAATTTGCACCAAACATGTCAATTAGGCCTGTATAGATGCACGAAAAAAGGTTTTGAAAATGTTTGAAAAACAACCCCCTTTTTGGCCAAAAACTCCCAAAAATCTGTTATTATTTTTATTATTACCTAAACGAGAATTTTTAGAAAGATGCGGTTTTTTGCATATGGTAGGGTACATTAAGGGCTACAAATAATCCAAATTTATGAAATTCGATAGAGCCGTTTTTGAGAAATTTAGATTTTTCTCGTCTTTTGGCCATTTTTGGAGGGGGGGAGGGGGTAAACCCCCTAAAAAATCCAAAATTTGAAAAAAAGGAAAAAACGCCTGGAGATATTCCAGTACTACATCTACATACCAAATTTCATCAAAATCGGACCGTCTCCAGCTCTGTGCACATCCTAACAGACACACAGACACACGGACAGACATAACCAAAAGAACACTTTTTTGGGTTCAGGGAGCACCAAAACAAATAAATCCACTTAAAATCATTTTGGTTTTAGGGAGCACCAACACAGATAATTAGACTAAACATTTTTTGGGGGTTCAGGGAGCACCAAAACAGATAATTCCACTAAAAATTCACATTCGAAAAGTTGGACGAAAACAATACTTTCTCCATATAGGGAGAATATTTTCTCCTATACTTTCTCGTATAGGGTCGAGAATGTAAAAAACTGTTAGTTGTGAAGAATACTACTTGATTCTAAATTCGCCAAACTGTTTGCAAATAAACGTGTATTGGTTCATTGCAGGCATAACCTAAAATTATGTTCCGTTTTCGATCCAAATCAGCCGTTTTATTTACAATATTATGCAACAACAGATGTTTGAATTTTAATTATAAAACTGTAAGAATTCCTTGATTTTTGTTTGTGTTTGCTTTCAGTTTTGTTAATCCGACCTGTTGTTGGTTGTGAAAACAATAAACTGATTGTAAATTTGCTAATTTGGTTGCTATGGTAATTAATGTAAACAAACGAGTGTTGCTAAGTTTTTGATCAGAACAGCTGTTTTATCTGTAACAGGGCTGGGAGAATACCACCGAATGTTCACTATTTTTGCGCTTTAAATACAAGTTTTGCAAAATCCTTTAGTACAGTGCACCTATGTTTTTATAAGAATATAGTTTACCTTTTAAATTTAGTTTTTGTATCTTAAGTACTTATTGATCCACGTTAATTCTATAACAGATTGGTTTAGTCAGGAAAAATCCGCTTATATATATAGATTGATTACATATTTTATAAATACAGAATTCTTGAATAAATTTAAAATCGTGGTTTAACACGTTCACTGCTAAGGACGCACATGTGAGCTTGACACTGAACACTATGAGAAGCGGCCGACGCACAGTGCATTGCACGTGAACCCCCGTATTGGGAGTATTTTCCATACACAGTGCATTGCGTGCTTCGCACGAAAACCACCGTGTTGGGAGTATTTTCAATACACAGTGCATTGCGTGTGCTACGGACTCACATATATGCCCGCTTTAAAATATTACTGATTATTATGTAGAAAGTTTCGAAAATAAAAAAGTTAAGTAAAATGTCTACTCATTTAGACTATAGACATAAAAAATAAAAGGTCAGCTCCTAGCATAGGAAATACGAAATTTGCATAGCAGTGAACGTGTTAGAATTAAACACCTCAGCACAGATAAACCAGCTCGTACTAATTGGACAACCTACTGTCTGCCACACCTCTTCTAAAAACTGCCCAATGAGGATAAAAGAGGTTGTCGTTAAAATGTGAAATCTGAGGCTGAACTACCAGTGACTCTTATGGTGAGACCTAAGGTCGGGAGTAGTCAATGAGTACCGACCATGGTCCCCAGAACACTTTTTGGGTGCCATTAAAAATGATATACAAGATGTTTCTTAAATAGGACTGCGAATTCGTGGAGTGGGTTCCTTACATACAAAATTAATAAAAAAATCCTATAAACATGGGCCCTAAACGCTTTGTTTTCCAAATATCCGCCATTTTGTTTTTTACAAAATAATTACTATCTAGAGAAATGTTTGGCTGATAGAAAATGGTGGCTTTTGAAAATTCAAACGTAATTTACTCAAAACCCGTATATTTTAACAAAGCATTTAAATTCACCTTTTTTTGTAGCCCTTTTAATTCCCTATCAGATGGTGTAATTGTAAAAACAATCGAATGAATGATAGTAGGTAAGTTGAAGATCATATGCACAATATGATGCACAACATATGCACATACAATATAAGCTTAGTTGTGTTTACTGTGTTGTTATAGGATGTAGCGTTGAACGAACCAATTATTACACATAACTTAACATTTATCCTTCATCCGATTGATTTGACACTTACACCATCCAATACGGAAAGGGCTGCAAAAATGGTGTCTTAATATTTTTTGTTAAAATCTAAGATTTGTTAGTAGTTTAGGTTTGAAATTTTCAAATAGCCGCCATTTTGAAACGCGTGATTGCATATAGGCCTACTTCCTTATTTTTCTAGAGGCAGTTAATTGTCAGGTTAAACTTCGTGCCACGTTTGAACTCAATCAGTCAAAGATTTCTCCAGACATAAATTGTTTTGTAAAAAATACAAAATGGCTTATTGTTCGAAAACAAACCTTTTTAGTGCACATGTTTTTAGAAACCGTTTTACCTATTTTTATGTAAGGAACACGCTCCAGAAGTTTTGCGTCCCATTTAAGAAACACGCAGTCTACATTTTTATGTGTGACAATATCATCATAGAAATAACTTCACTACAGAGTAAGCTTATATAAACTCTTAGTTGCGTTATTAATGTTTACTAGATTGATTTTTGTTTGGATTTTATGTACACACAAAAATATAATTCGACCACGCAGCTGAACCGCTGACGTGAGTTGAGCAAATTTCCAAAATTAAGTTTATAGGCCTATGTTTTAGGGTTTCAACCAACAATTTGGGAAATATATCCATTCACGAAGGTGCTGAATAGCTGCAAAATGGTTCGCACGCCATTCCGCATATTGGGAGTATAATCAATACACAATACATTGCGTGCTTTGCACTCCATTCCGCATATTGGGAGTATCTTCAATACACAGAGCATTGCGTGCTTCGCACGCCAACCCCTGTATTGGGAGTCTCTTCAATACACAAGACATTGCGTGCTTCGCACGCCAAACCCACCTTAGAATCCACCACATGGCTTTCATCCGAGTACTTCTATGGTATTTTACGTTTTGGTCGTTTTTGGGGAAACGAAACGAGCTATAAGGTCGCGTAAAAAAAAAAAAGTGCAGAATAACATCCTACATTTATATTTACAGAAAACCCTCAAACAAAAATTCATTCTCGTAAGAAAAATCTAAAAAAATAATCACTTCCGGTCAAAAAACGAGCTTCCGATTGTTGGATTTTTTTCGGCTAACGAACCCGTCTGAGCGACGTAAACAGCCAACATGTGTACCAAACGTGAACCAAATCGGACTTAAAATGCGGCTGCTAGAGTGGTAAACACATATATATACCGGTATTTGATTTTTAATGACACCCCAAAACGTTTTCTGGGGACCATGATCGGTGGTCACTTGCTACTCCCGACCTTGGGTCTTACCATTAGGGCCACTGCAATAGCTCATTTTCCCTGTGGAAATTCGCTAATAATACATTATTCTGCACTTTTTGTTTTTTACAGGACCTTATATCCCGTCTTATAAAACGTAAAATACCATGTAAGTATCCAGTTCAAATAAAATCGGTGGGTATTTTACCGAGGCGTAGCTTCTAAATCGAGGCCTCACGGTTGAGATGCAACTCGTAAAGAGCAGTAATTAATAAAACCGAGGCCGCAAGGTCGAGGTACAATCTTGCAAACCTGACTATATGTCTATCTCTCTAAAATCATTTCTGAACTCGTGCAATCATATCTGCGAACGAAATGAGTCGGTTGTATAAATAAAACAAAACGCAAAGTGCACTCGTAACATAAATCATAAATATATTTGTTTGGAACACGTGCCATCTTTATTGCTTTCAGGAAAGCGAAAGTATGTCGCCTCGTTTGGAAATAGGTTGGGAGGGTATGAGAATAATTTTGCAGTACATTTATACCACCTTTATTATAAAAACACAAAAATGAAACTACGGGAAAACCTTTAAATATTAAAATCCTCAGCGACATATTTATACAGGTGGGTGACAAGTCTGAGAACGGCTTAATATTTCGTATATAAGGAAAACTTGAAGGTAGATGTGATTGAGGAACCTACTCTATGTACATGTACAATTACTATTTTATTAAGATTCCCAAAAAAATATCATGAAAGCTTGTTTAGTTCTAAATCCAAAAAGATTATTTTATTCTAATTTTTTAATCAGTTAAAGATGTGCAAATTTCACCATTGGTTTTCTCTTGAAATTGTACAACGAAATTATGTACCACATGTCCACTTCCCATTTAAAAATAAACGGTACCAGATAACTGCCACATACTTTCTCCCAGTTGAAACTTTATACCTTCTCAAGAGTAGCATAGGAGGTGGTTATTTAGAATTGCAAAAGTAGGAAAATGTTAGATACATGTAACACACATCCATATTATATTTGTATATTATATTATTATTATTATTTAAACTATTCGATCGATTTCAAACAAATTTGCAACAAACATGTAAATTAGGCATGTATAAATGCTCGAAAAAAGGTGTTGAAAAATTTTGAAATATCAGTTATTATTATTATTATTACCTAAACGAGAATGTTTAGAAAAATGCGGTTTTTTGCATATGTTAGGGTACATTAATGGCTACAAATAAGCCAAATTTGATCAAAATCATTAGAGCCGTTTTTTTCTCGTTTTTGGCCATTTTTGGCGGGGTAAAATCCCTTAAAAATCAAACATTTGAAAAAATTCAAAAACCTCCTGGAGATATTCCAGAACGACACCTACACACCAAATTTCATCAAAATCGGACTTTTGGTATGGTTTCTAGGTCTGTACACATCTTAACAGACACACGGACAGACATCACCAAAAAACCACTTTTTTGATTTCAGGGAGCACCAAAACAAATAATTCCACTAAAAGTATTTTGGGTTCAGGAAGCACCAACACAGATAATTCCACAAAAAATTTTTTTGGAGTTCAGGGAGCACCAAAACAGGTAATTCCACTAAAAATTCAAATTTGAAAATTTGGACGAAAACAATACTTTCTCCATATACTACGTATAGGGTGGAGAAAGTAAAAAAACAAAGTTGCGTTCAAGATGGTGGATACATTTTTTGAAATCTTAATAAAATTGTATTTTTACATAGAGTAGGTTCCTCAGTCACATCTACCCTTAAAGTTTCTTTATATGCGAAACCGTTCTCTGCAGGCTTATCACCCACCCCTGTATAATGTTTGTATTTGTAAGCCTCCATTTAACATTTCACTGTTATGCACGTTTATTGACGTTCTGCTACTGCTATATTGTAGTGCTAAGCCCGTATATAAACGTTTAGATCTTCGTTTTAAAACGTATCATTTAGCACTAAGTGCTGCTCTTTACTAGAAAATATATGTACTTCTGTAGTTGAATCTTCCTGTTAGCAAAATCCAGTAAGAGTGTCAACGGTCTGCTCAAGTAAAAGAGAAAGCAACCTGCGGCTCCAGCGCTTCACTCTATAGCCGTATCTAAACAGTGCAAATTCTTGCATCTGTGCGCTTTGAGATTGCCTCATTGAAAACCATTTTATAAATCCATTTTTATAAATAAAATTTGTTCTGGAAAACAAACTTAATATTCTTTGTACAATATCGGCTCCGGCTTGCGATTCACTTTTAATTATTAATATTTTCCTGTGTAAGGAAAAAAGTTCAAACTTGGTACTTAAAACATGTTAATTAGTCCCACATGAAAAACGAAAGAGATTTAAAAACATGTGAAGCGCAAAATTTATGAGTATTGTGACTCCGGTTAAAATGAGCTTGCAAACAATTTTATGATACAAAATAAACGAAATTAAAGGTTTTAAATTTAACATTGCTGTTACAGGATAAAAACCCAAGATGGCCGCCACTATAGCAGACAATTAACTATAGAGATCAGTGCTGTCCACACAAGATACATTATGTTATATAAACAATAGATCTGAAGAAATATTCGATTCTTTTAAATGTTTTGTGACTCCAGATTACTATTTCTCATACAAGTACAACAGTTTCATCTTGGCTGCGAAAATGCAGATTGACACATATTATGTCAATGAAATTGATTGTTTTAAGCAGTAACTTGCTGATTTCCAGTAATACATAACTAAGCTTTAATGGATGTTGGCCAACTGAACAAACTTTAATACATTATTTATTTATCCCATAAATCAAATTTTACAAAAAATCACTAAACAAATTACTATCTATGGATTGGTGCCCACATAGACACGAGGCCTGTGCGTGGACACGAGTAGTACATAACATAACTTATTATTATTATTATGTAAAATGAAGAGAAAAGAAAAAAAATCAAAATTTTTTTTAAATGTACAAACATTATAAATAGATTAGCACTAGAACAACAACGTCTCTGCAGAGCCCACACAAAAATACTGTTACAAAGAATCAGAAAGAAGTAGAACGTGAAATAAAAAATTAAAAGATAAAAAGAGTGACATATAGGCTAAACATCATAACTGTATACATACTCCGAAAAAAAGACGGACTTACAATAATCCCTCCCTATCTCTCCCAACCATAAAGAAACTTGCTTTTTAAAGGCCTTAACTTCATAATTTTGAAATAGTCTGTTTTTTTTTTATATATTACGGAAACGTAATATGAGAAGTCGTGGATACAGTCATATAAAGCCTATCTGTTCTAATACCCACTGCTTGAGAATGCCGTGTAAAATGTGAATAACTCGAAATAGAAAAAAAGGAATTGGAATTTTTATTTAAAAAAGTTTAAAGAGTTTTTACAAAAAAGATGTCTAACATTAGATACCTTTAAACAGTCATACAGCTCGTCAAATGGATGTATTTTTGGTTTAGGCAGCGCCATCTTCGTAACAGATCTCTGGATGACATCTAAGGGAGCCGGTATGGATTTGCAGGCGCATCCCCAAACTGTCTTTTAAGTTTGAAAAATAAGGTTAAGTAAATAAAACAAATTTATATTTAGCAGCCCATTTTTTTATCAATTAATCTTTCCCGACGGAAAATACTGCGTTGTCCTGCACACGGGTGTTACGACTGTGGTCGCTGTTTACAGCATTGAAGGGGTTAAGTTATATATAATCACGCCCACTAGGCTTGTCATCAACCCAAGCTTGGGCCCTGTTATGAGACCCCGACTTTATCTGACATAACGTCACTTTAGAAATACACTTCAAATTTATAAGTCCTACGTTTAGTGGCATTTGCAGTTTCTGCTTTCGGACAGAATGAGAGCAATTGAACTGGATTCCCATGACGCCAAAAACTTGTAGAAGTGAGGCCGCTGGAAAGTTGTTCAACTTTATGTTACCTTCATCCCCTTTGTGGGCGGAAAGTGGGAGGGGGGATTCTAAATGACCCAATATCAAAGATTGCATCCTTTAAACGAGTTATGAAAACACTTTAAAATGACTAAAGTTTGTTGCCAGTGATTAAGGGAGAACCTTGTCATACCATGCAAGGTAATATGGTAAACTATATGCAACGTCTATATTAAATTATTAAGAAACTAAGGGAAACCCCTGCGTGCTCCGCACGCCAACCCCGTTAAAACCTTCTATACATAATAATGTTGTTTTCTTTATAATAAAGGTGTAGCTTTAATAATAACCCCAAAGCAAAGATGGTAAATAATGTTAAATGTTCAAATCAAATGAGTTCGTATATTTTATAACACCATTTATAATAAAGTTTAAAAGATCCAGCTAGGTTCAGGTATACACTTTAATAAAAACCTAACCTAAAAGTTAGAAATACAAATAATTGCTTTAAAGTTTGAAATCAGCTGTTAATGGAAATATTGGCGCAAACAGCTGTTTTATCTGTTATTTTATACAATTGGTTGCTATGGTAATTCATACTACGCCTAACCTAAGAATATTTCCTACTAAATTTACAAATATTGAAATAAAAAATATTTCAAAATGAATTGTAGCCTATGTTAGTCAGGGATAGTGAAGCTTTTTATTAGTAAAACTATTTTTTCAATCGGTTCAGTAGTTCCAGAGATTACCCCTTATACCCCTTATTACCCCTTAGTCGGTAGGGGTAATTTTAGACCAAAAGTTCCAGTAATTTACAATAAGGCTGATTTTTTTTTTATAAGTACATTAAAGTATGTAGATTAACATAAACAAAATTTACCAGTCTATCGATTTCCCAAAGTCGAAAAAAAAATATCGATTATCATTTTTTTTATCGATTATCCTTAATATTTCGAGCTGGGATGAAGATAGAGAAAAATAAAATATACCACCGTGTAGGGGAAGTATTTTTCAATAAAAAAGGTATTATGTGCTTCTTTCCTCCGAGCAATGGTTTGTCTGGAAAAAATTCGATAATGCAGGTATGTATTTTGCAGCAGGGGAAATCACTAAAAGGGGACATCTCATTCATATATGAAGCGTTGGCTCATTATAAATTGGCTGACTTTTAATATATCAAATTGAAACTTGACATAGGAGTTAAAATATGTATTTTAAACATTTATGCTGAGTCTCAGCTTGTTATCTTGAAAATGACCCGATCTAGAGCCACTTGACTTACCAATGGGTTTCTCGATTTTAGGAGTACCGGACCAACGAACTAATTTAAATCTATTCCAGTTTCGTCAATTATTGGAATATAAACATCAAATTTGTTTTACAAGTTGAATACACCCTATAAATATTCTTAGTAAGTATGAACGATTTTGTTGTTGTTATTTTTAAAAACGATTGGCTTGAAAATAGTCTTCTGTTTTACCTATCTCGTTTTAACTATAACACTTTTGGATTCAACGACTCCATTTTCGACATTTTTTAACATATCGATTTAAAAATCGGTACAGAAGTTACAAACACAATTGTTTTTTGCTGTACTTATTTTAATAACTATATTTAAAAAAAATTACTAATCTGCAGCTGATCAACTCAAGCGTTTTGATGAAAAATCTAAAAAGGTCTAAAATTATATTTTTTTAAATTTACTTGTGCTTTTAAAAGTAAATAATGGAAATGGTTTATACTATTGAAATTGTTTGAATCTATATATTTAACTTGTAAAAAAAACTTTCAGGTTGATATTTTGAAAATTTTCTACACTGGAGCCGATTAAATTTAGTTTGTGGGTCCGGTACTCCTAAAATCGAGAAACCCATTGATAAGTCAAGTGGCTCTAGATCGGGTCATTTTCAAGATAACAAGCTGAGACTCAGCATAAATGTTTAAAATATATATTTTAACTCCTATGTCAAGTTTCAATTCGATATATTAAAATTCGGCCAATTTATAATGACCCAACGCTAAACAAACAAACAAATATGGCCTCTTTATAATATTAGTATAGATGACAAATCAGGTGCTCCATATGAACATGAGAAGAACCAGCATGTTTAGGCCTATGTATAGATATAAAAATAATGTGTCTTTATTTACAGACTAAAAACTATTCTACCGATTTCAATAAAAAAATTACAGTTCATCCATATTATTGCCAGGAGCATTTATACATTACAATTACTGTATTCTATGCCGTCGAAATGTGGTTACTGTACTCACACAATAAATATAAATTTAATTAACCCCCCTAAAATATATAAAGCTAAACTTGTGTAATATTGTTCTTAAATGATGTAAAAACAAGATTGCAATTAAATTACTTAAGTCAAAGGAATGACATGTTTTAACTATCCTTAAAACTAAATAATAATTTATACAATTACTTTTTCTATATGCTCAAAAACTACTCAACCAATTTCACTAAAAATTCACAATTTACAAATATTAGTACCAGATTTGCTTAGAGAATATAGTCGCTACAATTAAAGAGATTGCAATAGGGTAGCTTACAATAAAAAATAATTGCACTAACTTCCTACAAGCTATAAAGTTACATTTCTGTAGTATTACTCTGAAGTGATATAAAAAGGTAATTGCAATTTAATTATTTAAGACAAATTGATGAAATGCTATAACTACTCTTAAAATTAAATAATAATCCAAAGGCTACACTTGCTTTTTCTATATACTCAAAAGCTATATTGACCATTTACACGTGTTAGTACCAGGATTATTTAGAGACTATAGTTACTTCAGATATAGGCGTGAATCATGGCACTTGGTCTTGTCCTGACGCGTTGGCCAGGGGTGTGGGGAAAGGGTGTAAGTGGAGAAAAGAAACATTTCCCCACACCGCTTTCTAATTTGACTCTCCATTCAAACGAACTAGTGGATGTTTACCTAACCCTTAACACGTTCACTGCTACGAAATTTTCAAATTTAATATGATAGGAGCTGACCTTCTATTTGTTTATATTTATAGCCTAAATGAGTAGAAATTACTTTATTTTTTATTGTTTAACCTTTCTACGTAATAATCACTAATATTTTAAAGTGGAGGCACATGTGCGTCCAAAGCATTTAGGCTTAAAATTGGCGCAATGCTCTGTGCATTGAAAATACTCCCAATACGGAGGTTGGTGTGCGAAGCACGCAATGCATTGTGTATTGAAATACTTTCAATATTCGGGTTGGCGTGTGATGCACGCAATGCAATATGTATTGAGAACACTCCCAATATGGGGGTTGGCGTGCAAAGCACGCAATGAATTGTGTATTAAAAATACTCTAAATACGGGGGTTAGCGTGGGAAGCACGCAATGAACTGTGTATTGAAAATACTCCCAATACGGGGGTTGGCGTGCGAAGCACGTAATGCATTGTGTATTAAAAAATACTCCCTATATGGTGGTTGGCGTGCAAAGCACGCTATTTACTGTCTATTGAAAATACTCCCTATATATTGTGTACTGAAAATACTCCCAATACGGTGTTTGGCGTGCGATGTTCTCATAGTGTTCAGTGTCAAGCTCACATGTGCGCCCTTAGCAGTGAACGTGTAAAACAGAGGTGTAACGGGTACTGATGTTTTTAGTCAGGTTAGTAGCGGTTTGCCCAAGTGCCAGCATTTGCGCCGGTATCTGTACAAACGAAAAAATTTAAATGTAGTAACTAACTCTATACAATACAACAACAAAAAATGCATTAAAATGTACCCAAAAATTATTAAATCGATTTCCATAAAAGTTTCACAGTTTTTCCATACTATTGCCAGGTGTGTTAAGCTGTTACAATTACTACACTCTAAGGGATTAAAATGGAGTTGCTATAACTATAAAATAAATTTAAGAAAATTCCTACAGGCTATAAAGCTAAAATTGTGTAATTTTATTCTTAAGTGGTGTGAAAACCACTGTAAATCGATTAAAGTAATGAACGAGGATAACTGCCCTTAAATTCAATAATAATTCAAGTAGGAAGGCTACCCATATAAAATATACTGTATTAACATTAAATACGAATATGTTTAATACACGCTCTACCACCTGCCCTGATCATAAGAATCGTATTTTAAACACGAGGCACTTCAACATACATTTTTGAAGTTATACTTCTTTGCACCGTTGTAATCGGGATGGGGTGTCGGTCGAGAAACCGCGTCACGCGTTAGGAGTAAAATCCGGAAAGTGCCTTTTTATACCTTTCTTCGTATATTCGTATATCCTATACTTCAAAACGTTGGATTGATTTGAAACTTTGCAAACTTATCAAGGACCGACGACAATGCAATATTAATTTTGTTGTGTATAGTAAGTGAGCACTGATCATGGTCCCCAGAACATGACGTGATTTTCACCTCCTTCAAAACGTCGGATTGATTTGAAACTTTGCACACTTATCAAGGACCTATGACAGTGCAATATTAATTTTGTTGGGTGTAGTAAGTGAGCACTGATCATGGTCCCCAGAACACGGCGTGATTTTCACCCCCTTCAAAAAGTCGGATTGATTTGAAACTTTGCACACTTATCAAAGACCGTTGACAATGCAATATTAATTTTGTTGGATGTAGTAAGTGAGCACTGATCATGGTCCCCTGAACATGGTTTCGGCAGTCATTAAAAATGTTATATGCAGGGTGATTCACGACGATATGCAGAAACTTCGGGTGCTTATTAATTTTGTTGGGTCTAGTAAGTGAGCACTGATCATGGTCCCCAGACTAACTGTGACTAACCAAAGAGATGCAACGATAGTATTCATAAGCGTATGTAACAAAGAAGGAAAAAAGGGGATATTCATTTTAAAATATGCCTTCAGTGTTGGTTAGTGTTTTTATAAAATAATAGGCTATCATCTACAAAATAGTAGGGCTGCTCTAAGTTACGACTAGTTTTCCCCAAAATGTATTAAATCAATAGTAGGTCTACCTGTCTATACCATTGGATGACCAAAGAAGTATAACTTCCACCGTCTGGTAGGACGCAGACCCAAATTTTTTTAATACACTCACTAAATTGTGTTCGTTAATTTATCCTAGTATATATTATATTTACATACTCAAATAGCAAAGCAATAGTGAAGCACTACCGGTCCACACTAGTTTCTAGTTACAATCCTAACACGAAAAGTAGACATGTAACTCATGAAACTAAAATTGTTTTACTAATTACAATATAGGGTAGTAATAGAGTAAGATGTATGAAGTAATGGGATCATACGAACTGATTTCCTGATTATTTTTTGTTTTCATAAATTGTCATAAAAAATAAGAGGAGTGTATACTGAGAAGTATGAAAGAACTTTTACATTAATGTTTAAAAAAAAATCTCGACCTGCAATACTTTTATAAATATGATGGAGAGGGGGGGGGGGGGGTAAATACTGTCGGGAAAATGTCTTAAAAACTACAAATCACAAAACATATGTTCACGTTCTGATTATTAGCGAATTTCCATAGGAAAAATGAGCTGTTGCAGTGGCCCTTATGATAAGACAAAAGGTCGGGATTAGCAAATGAGCACCGATCTTGGTCCCCAGAACATGTTTTGGGGTGTCATTAAAAATCATATATATCTACTTATATAAAGCTAGAGGGTAACACTGATTCACTGACATTAATTATTAGGCACTTCCCGTAATCGGATCCCCTCAACCTTATACTTGAATTAAAGCTCTTGACTAGAAACTTTTGGAAAAATTTATCATTTTCGGAGAATTTAACATTTTTTAATTTTGGAAGCACCTTTTGGGCGGGAAAGATTTTTTCCATTTTTTCCATTTTTTCAATTTTTTCATTTATTTACATTGAGCGCGTTTCGTAAGAAAACGGTAAGAGATAGCTAAAAGTTTTAAATACAAAAGTTGTAGAAAATTAAATTTTATACGGGGTAATTTCCGTCAGATTCAAGATCCAATCATCCATTTAGCCACTATTCTTATGAGAAGGGAGGCTCCGCACAACGCTTTAAAGCTAGACGGGAGAAACGTTTGGGAAAATTGCCAGAATTGAACATTTTTAAATTTTGGAAACACCTTTGGGCGGGAAAGATTTGTTCGATGTTTTAAATTTTTACATTTTTCCACTTTGATTGCGTTTTGTAAGAAAACGGTAAGAGATAGAAAAAAAATGTAAAATACAAAAGTTGTATTTAGAAAATCAGCTGGTAACAACATTTTTATTTGTTATTTTATTCAATTGGTTGCTAGGAAAATTAATGTAAAAAACATGTTGTACATGTTTTTAATTCGCTTGTAATTTAATTAAAAACATGTGTTGATTTATCAGTCTATGCCTAGCCTAAGAATTTTTTCCCACTAAATTTACAAATATTGAAATACATAATGTTTTTATCAAAATGAATAATTATAGCCTATGTTGCTCAGGGAGAGTGTAGCTTTTCATTAGTAAAACTATTTTTTCAATCGGTTCAGTAGTGCCAGAGATTACCCTATACATACAATCAAACAAACCAATTTTAACTCTTTATAATATTAGTATAAACATGAGGATGGAAGAAAGAAGAGATTTTGACAATTTAAAATGTAGTAAATCAGAAGTTATTTAAAAAAGTACTGTAGATTTCTATTAATAGAATGTGAGAGCTTTGAGACTACCTCTTAAAACTCCCTGTTATTAATTCTTAGAAGTTTCAAAGAAGTCCATAATTCTAACTCCATCAAAGTCGAAATGGCATTAAAGTAAATTTTCAATTTTATTTCATTATATTTTCTAAGATAATTTTTTCCAAGTAAATAGCATATTTCTAGCAAACCACTCCACATCAAAGCAAGCTGCAAGTACCACAGCTTTGGTATCTTGAAACTATTAGTATAGATGCGATGTAAAATTTATATTTAAGGTTATTTTTGAGTATTTATTAACTGACGCCAGGCTTTCATGTTGCCTGCAGCTTCTGAATGGTTAAAAAGTAATTTCGTAGATAAATAAAAAAAGAAAATTTGTAAAGTGAATAAAGAAAGAGAGAATATTTTTGAAATGCATACCTTACAAAGTAAGTTCAGTACAGATACCTATGCGAATGCTGGCACTTGAGCAAACCGCTACTAACCTGACCAAAAACACCAGTACCCGGTACATCTCTGTTTAACACGTGCACTGCTAAGGACGCACATGTGAGCTTGACACTGAACACTATGTGAATCGGCCGACGCACAGTGCATTGCACGCCAACCCGCATATTAAGAGTATTTTCAATACACAGTGCATTGCGTGCTTCGCATGCCAACCCCCTTATTGGGAGAATTTTCAATACACAGAGCATTGCGTGCTTCGCACGCCAACCCTTGTGTTGGGAGTATTTTCAATACACAGTGCATTGCGTGCTTCGCACGCCAACCCCCGTATTATAAGAATGTTCAATACACAGAGCATTTGCGTGACTCGCACTCCAATTTTAAGCCTTTGTGCTACTTACATGTGCTCCCACTTTAAAATATTAGTGATTATTACGTAGAAAGGTTAAAAAATAAAGTAATTTCTACTCATTTAGGCTATAAATATAAAAAATAAAAGGTCAGCTCCTAGCATAGGATATACGAAATTTGCGTAGCAGTGAACGTGTTAAGGGTGAGGTAAACATCCACTAGTTCGTTTGAAGGATGAATCACACTAGAAAGCGGTGTGGGGAAACGTTCTTTTCCTTCACTTACGCCCTTTCCCCACACCCCCGGCCCAACGCGCCAGTGCGAGGCAAAGTGCCAGGATTCACGCCGATGTCTGTACCTTACACTGAGGACATGGCCTGAAATTAATGTTGTCTCTCGCTTGTTAACCTTTCATTTATACAGTTTAAATAATTTGCATAAAATGCGGATAGTGGTCTCTAGAAGGGTTGGGTTTAGAGAAATATATCAAAGATAAAATTTTACACAAATAAAGCGTTCTCCTCTGTAAATATAAGTAGAGTAAATTTTTCAATTAAAATTTTAAAATCAAGAATAGCTTTAAATAAAATTTGCATTTATTTATCAATCTGAGTTCAAACTGCCAATCTAGTTTAAATATGATATTAGGTTAAACGTTGGTGAATTGTAGATTAAAACCAATAACTTTTGTTGGCACACTTCTGAAATAATTCTGTCATCCAGCTGAACCGCTGGCTTGAGTTTAGCGAATTTCCAAAATTAAGTATATACGGTTTCGAGTTTCACCGTCTATTTTTGAAATTGGTCTACTCACGAAGGCGCTGAATAGCCGCCTGCGTGTAGGAAATATATTACTAGAATTTGTTTCCACCTCATCCTCCAGCCTCAACTCAAGCCCTGCTTTGCTAGTTGGCACCTCGATCTTGTGACCTTGGATTATATACTGCTTCGCTTCTCGAGCCTGCATCCCGTCCAAAGGCCTCGCATGTCTGCCTCCACGGTAAAATCCCCCACGTTGACTTGAACCGGGTACTTTTATGGGATATCGCGTTTTAATATATTTCGACTAAACCAGGTGGGTTAAAGAGTCGCGTACAAAAAAAAATGTACAGAATAATCTCCTATATTTATTTTTTAGATGAAATCCTAAAAACGTTCTATTCGGCCGAAGAAAGTCAAATTCCCGCAGCGTAATCACTCGGCCATCGGCCTCCGATAAGAAGATGGCAAAATTCCTCACGGGCCCGTGGGTTTGAACCGGATAATTTTGTGGTATTTTAATCGATTTTGGGGGACCGAGCATCGTGTAAAAAAACAAAATGTGCAGAATGTTGACTGAGTTTCACGCGCTTTTATCCCGTCCGTCGGCCTCGGATGTATTTGAATAGGGTAGCCTACTTAATGGTATTTTAAGTTTTGATTCATTTTTTTGGAACCAGACTGGCTATATATAAGGTCGTGCAAAAAAAAAAGAACAAAAACACAAATAATGTAGAATAATCTCTTATGTTAATTTGTTTAGATAAAACTTCAAAAAAATGTGCAGTACTAAAAATCGAAAAAAATAGATACTTATTGTGAAAAACGTGATTACTGTTGTCGAATATTTTGCTAACAAACTTGTGCGAACGACTTAGAAAACCAACTTGATTACTTTGGTTTTGGACCAAATCGGACGTTTAATGACGCCCCAAAACGTGTTCTGGGGATCTTGATCGATGCTGATTGACCAGTCCCGACTTAGGGTCTCACTTAAGAGTCGCTCCAATAGCTCATCTTTGATATTGAAATGGCGAATCAAGCTATCCCTAGTACTAAACAATAAGTTGAAATTTAATAATTGTAGATTCTCCACGTGGGGTTTTAACTCGGTCGAGGGCCAGGAAACTAAACTTAATAAACAATAGGCCACTCCCCTAGCTGGCTGCCACTCCCTCGGCACCCGGCCAGTTGTTTGTCTGACTCCGTTCTGTAAACACGTGGTTTGCCTTGAGGTGTGTGTTTGTGCTTTTCTGTGTTTGTATTATTGTGTTTTTTTTGACTTCTCAGTTTCAGCTCTGAGATGTACTATGTAGATGGTTAAGGTTAGTGGTATATTTTAGTTTTACATTGTTTTCTTTACATAGGCCTAGATCTCTAGGTTTATGTTCCCTTAGTTGTCAGTTACTTGATAACGGGAGTTGATTTATATTCCCGAAACGTTGTGTATTGACCAACATACAAACGATGGCAAATGTCACAATAACTAATAACAAAATTAAATATTATATAGGATAATATATTAATAATAATATTAAATATTACCTTTTAATGTTCCGTCTTGTGACTTTTTTGGTCGTTCGAATGTTACGACGCGTTTCGGGACCGCAATCCCATTGTCAAGTACACTTACACAAACA
>JAGFPH010000241.1:261456-288920 GCA_018207615.1 Philaenus spumarius | reverse complement strand
TTTTAATATATGATTTACGGACAAATTGTCAAGACAGAAACTATAATAGACTCCACGTAGCTCCTGGATAACCTCAAGAGTTATGTCTTCAATGATCTTGTAGAAGCGACAACCATCTGATACTTACTCCAAGTCATTAGCTTTCTTATTGGAGGCAATGTCCGGGAAATGAAAACTCATAACTTACCCAGCTTGAAGGTATCTGTATGTTTGGATGAAGCTGGGGGAGTAGTTTTAAATGTTTTCTCTTTTTAGAAACACTCTCTGTCCTCGGTAAGTTTCGTGTTACAAAATTACCAATCTTCCTGTGTAAATGAAATATATAACTTTAATTTTACTATATTTCTAAATATCTGTGCCCGCGACCTTGTCCACAAAAAATAACGACCGACAATACCTTTAAGAAAAACTATCAACAAAAACTGTAAAACGTTTTTTGAATTTTTAACACCTTATATCAATCCACAGAAATAAATTTGAAATAAATATAAAAGTTGTATAAAATTTAATTTCAAATCCCCAAGGTCTTCTCACATTTTCTCTAAAACGTACCATTGAAAAAAGTACAGCTGTTTAAAAATTTGATAACCCAAAAGATTTGAAAAACGCACTCCTACACTAATGCTACTTACAAAATCGGCTTGGTGGCTACTTCAAAGAGCTCGGTGACCTGGACCCAATTAATTAATTTAGTATCTCAAATTGAATGTAGGTGCTACAAGTATAAAGTTATAATAAGAAACGTGCAGAACGTGGGGCGAAAAAGACGTCTTTGGTCACTAATGATGTCACAACTTTTGATCGAATGAACTTTTGGAATGTAGATTTCTCCTAACGCTTCCCAAAGAAATGCTGCGTCTAAAACGGTTCAAGCCCTAGATTATATTATATTATATGTACATGCTTATTCGCGAATGTCTATGAGCTTTTGCAGTGATTCCTACGGCCGGAATTCCCAAATAACAGTCCATAATCAGAGACCGTAAAATTGAGGTGCAAACGCGCAAAACGAGTTTTCTTCTGAGAGCAGAACGAAGAAGCGAGTGAGCTGGGGCTGAAGGCTGCGGTGCAAACAAATTCTACTAATATATTTCGTGCGCGCAGACAACTATTCAGGCCCTTCATGAGCAGACCAATTTCCCAAATAGTTGGTTGGAACCCTAAAACATATAAACCTAATTTTGGAAATGCGCTCAACTGACTTCAACTGTTCAGCTGCGTGATGGAATTATTTTATTGCTAAATCACTCGATCAGTTTCTGTTCCGCACCAACACACAAGCCCGTGATAAATGTGATTGGTTTTACTCAAAGTGGGATGAACTCGACAGTAGAACTTTGTAATGGTTTTTCATTTGACTTGATAGTTTTTAGTGAGCTGATTTAATTAAAATCATAATATTGGTTCCTATAGGGACCAGCCCAACAGAACAGTGGCATAACTACAAGTGAGCCGCTGACGTGAGTTGATCGTATTTACTAAATTAAGTTTAACCAACCATTTGGGAAATTGGTCTACTCACTACTGCGTTGAGTAGTAGCATTGTATTTGGATAACCTAATAGAACTCCGATCCAATGCAATATTTTGTTCCACTGGAAATTCGACTTTTTTGGCGCTATCTATTGGGGAAACGAAGGAAGCTGTTTGAAACACCAATGCTACCAATGCTTTCTCCCTAGCGCTACCTCGCGGCGCGATCATGTACTATTTTCGCGACAACCTTTTTTCCGGCACACAGCCCCCGTATGGATGCAAGATCTATTTATTATTCATGATCTATGGTACGTAGTAGTTTGTTTCTACCTCAGTCTCTAGCCTAGGATCACGCGTTGCCTCGTCCCGCTCTCAGAAGAAACCTCGTTTTGCGAGTTTGCACTTAAACTTCAAGTCCTCGGCGTATGTACTCTTATTTGCGAAGTTTTAGTACTCGCTTATTATGGCACATTTTGGGTAAGTTTATTGTATTTTACATTTTTATCGATATTGGGGGAACCAGACGGGCTATAATGTCATGTAAACAAACAAAATGTATAGAATAACATCCTATATTTATTTATTTTTATAAAACCCTAAAAAATTTCATTTCAGTTCGAAAAATCACAAGATACTTTTAATTCCCTTTAAAAAACGTGGTTACTGTTGGAATTTATTGTCTATTCAACTTTTCCGAGCGACTTAGAAAACCAACTTGTGTACCAAATTTGGGACAAATTGGACGTAAAATGCGCCCGTTAGAGTGCGAACACCACAAAACGTGTTCTGGGAATCATGATCGGTGCTCATTGGCTACTTAGGTTTCACTATAAGAGTCACTTTAATAGCCCATATTTCTTATGGAAATTTGCTTATACAATTTCTGATATTGTATTTCCAAAACTAAAAAATACATTTTCAGGTGATATAATTGTACTCCGAACGTATATTGGGGTCATTTACCCATTATTTTTATAAACAAAGATTTATAAGGGTGCAACAATTGTATACATTCCTTTATTGTTAAATGCCGCTTATTTTTTTTTTTTTAGTGTATTTACATATGGAAAATGAGCTATTTCAGTGACCCATATGGCGAGACCTAAGGTCGGGAGTAGCCAATGAGCATCATGGTTCACAGATCACGTTTTGGGGTGTCATTAAGGCTCTTCTTTACCTTGAAGAAAACTCCGGAGTGTACAGTATGATTTCAATAAAAAAGGTCTGACTGAAGCCGCAAAATCGTTGAAACATGCATTCGTAATAACGTGTTTCGGATTCTATTTATAAATTAATAATCTGGGAAACTACTTTAAGTTTTAAAGAAGGCTTTATATTTTTTACGTGTTAGCTTAAAATATGGAAATAATTGTTTAAAACTCCCAAAAAATGAGTTAAAAGTAATCGATTTTTACCAGTTAAACTGTTGATTAAAATGAGTTGCCGTCGATTACTTTCAATTATGAGGTATAAGACAAAAGCGCATAGCCTTTAAGAACAATTTAACATGTTTCACAACTTTTTGAAAAACGGCGTTCGAAACACGTTAGTGCGAAGTGAATATTTTTGCTGTTTTACGCAAGGTATAGAAGACATTTAAACACTTTATACATCTAGACCATATAACATATTATGTGATGTCGGTTGCCTAAGTGGCTCGGACATGTTTGTTAGCCAAAAATCCAACACTTTTTTGACCGCAAGTAATTGCTTTTTGAGATTGTTCGTGTTTAAATGAAACGTTTTTGGAGCTTCGTGTAAAAATACAAATATAGGAGATCATTATTGGACGAATTTCCCAAAGAGTTGGTTGTAACCCTGAAATCATATAAGCTTAATTTTATAAATTTGCTCAACTTACGTAAGCGGTTCAGCGATGTCGAATAATTTTTTTGTTTGAATGAAAGAAGCCACTAATATAAATCATCAGTTAGAGCCTTTCTAAATAAACCTGCCTATTAAAAAGACTTAATAAAAAACTTGTCAACTAACTAATAATTCAGTCATTACATACTACAGGTCTATAATCCTACAAACAAGGATATCGCACTTTATTTTGTAAGCTCAGCTGGATTAACGTTCCATCACATTATGGTCACTTTGGTATTAACTGCGTTGGAGCTTACTTAAACAAAAGCTGCCATCAAAGTTATTAAATCTGTTTTTAATTAATTCTTAACTCGCAACCTGGATATTAAACGGGTTTATGTTTTAAATATTATAGATACTTCGTAAAAACTTTTAATGAAGCTTTTTATATTTTAAGATTGTATTAAATTTAATGAAACCATAAATTCTATTGATTGAGCCAGTAGTAGTCAACAATATACCGCATACTTTGTAGTAAGATTAAATCGGTATTATTTAAAACTATTTCACACATCCGAGTGCTTTGCACGCCAACTATGTGCTCTGTGCTAGAAAACTATTTTCAAAATGTTCCACCTCAAAATTATATTCGATTGCTAAACTTCTATTTCATTATTGATCCAGCCGTGTAGGGTTTTTATTTCTTCTGGTTCAAACCTTGTAATATTAAAATAAACAATTTGTTCTGTATATAGGCTATTACATAAAAGAACAAGTCCTGACTGACTGATTCATAAACAACCTACAGCAAAAACTGTTGCAGTTAGAGCCTTAAATAAACATTTGGAGTACCTTCACTCTCCAGAAGTGGACTAAGAAAGGATTTTGCAAAGTATAGATTTTAAGAGTTGAAAACGTTCAAGATATGGTCCTCAGCACATCACCGCCCTCGAGCTACCTGTACTTGACAAACTGCTGCAACTCATTTAATGCAAACGCAAGATAAACTGCAACTGGCATTGTCGATGTAAGAAAGCTGGCCTATATTGCTTTCGGATTTTCCAAAACTGTGAAGGAAATTGCAGCAAAATGAAAAAGTACTTCACTATTGATGACCAGGATTTTTACGAAGTGGACGACACACCTCAAACCCAATACATTTCGAAAGAACTAAGTAATTTTCATTCCTGCACACATTTGAAATCTCTACATCTCTAGTACTGTGCCTATTAATTTAATTAAATTATCATTATTTAGTTTAATTAAATTACTATCCTTAACACTATCATTTTCAATTCATTTTTCAGATGAAGAGCCTATCCCTGGTCCTACAACCCAAGCAATGGTTGCAGGTGAAAGAGGTATACAATATTAAATTCACTGCATTCATTCTAAAATAAATGCAAAAATTTATTTTATAGTATAATTACAAATAATTCCGTGTTTCCCTTTCATATTACAGAAGAGCAACCAGACCTTCAACCTCTAGGTACCGTAGACTGTAAATGCACATTTTAATTCTATTTACCTACCTAAATCAATGATAATAAATGATATGAAAATTGATAATAAATAGTTTTTGTGAAACTTTTATATAATTATTTTGTGTCTGGATAAACAAACATACTTTGGACAAAAAATGTATTTCATTATAGCTTGTGCAAACTGGGAAGGCGGTCGGTCGTTCTCGACCATCCCACACACACAAACGCAGGGTTTATGACCAATGACTACATATTGATATGTAGTCATTCTTTATGACCGACCCTCATTAGGATCAGTACGTCACCAATTTTGAATTGTCCTCTATACAATAGTGTTTTTATATTGTATTTTAAAGTTAACTTATATATTAGCATGAGTGTGATTCTCAATTATTATGATTCATTAATTAATTCTAAGCAAATAGATACCAAACACGGTGTGTATACGACTATCCATTAAAATAACTTTAAAACTTTATTAAGCGGTCTTGCTATAAATTTAATGTTATATATATTTTTGAACGAGTTCTTTGAGAGGATATTTTATATTTTTAACAACGCGCTTTTATTTTCCTGGAGTGTAATGTTATTGTAGTTGCACATTTTGCCATTGTAATAGTGCAAAACTTATTCAAGTTACTGAAAGAGGTAAACACACTTGGTCTGACCCTTTGTTATAAGCGCGTAACTGTGTTTTTATTTATTGTGTAATCGTTCTGTAATTATGTGTAACTGTGTGTGTAAATGACGAAGAGAGGCCTGATAATAAACTTGAAAATGGCTGAATAGTCGAAACGGCCTTAGCGGGATAACGGAATATTGAAGACGGTAAGTCCTAAATAATCTAATAATTAGTTACTTTGTAAGTTTAGAAAAAATAGTTTATAATAACCATTTTATGTTTAAATGTACACAATTCAATCTAGGCCTACTTAAGATTGTATTAAATTGTGTTTCACAATTTTTAAAAGCACTTTCATTTTCCATTGTTATTAGCATCTGGAATAAAAATAAAATTACAAAAAATATTTATAATAGCAACCAAATGAGGGTCGGTAGCCCGTGGCAGGTAGGAACCTTTTCCAACCGCCTTCCCTATTTGCACAAACTATAATTAGGTAGTAAATAAATTTATGTACAATAAATAATTAATTATTTTTATTATTAATAATAAATTCCAAATAAATATTTTTGAATAAGTAAATTGAGATAATTGTAGTTATCTACTGATTTTTGGCTGAAGGACTCTTGATTTAGCGGTTTCACGTAATATGACATACAATTTCAACGCGCTCTAGCGGCAACATGATTTTGCCAAAACAAGTAATTAAAAATGTGCAATTTGAAGGGAGTTTAATGTAGTTATAGCAGAATGCAAGCTTTTTTTGGAGTTACTAGCGAAAATCTGGGAAAACAACTGGGTTTTCCACAAAGTAGGAACTTGTGGTATATTTTTCAGCGTGCTCTAGCGGCCAAACCGTTCAACAAACAAGTTAATTAATTTGATGGATACTTTTTGTAGTAACTTAAATGTTCTTAATTTTTTTTATGGAGCAGTCTACCTCGCAAAGTGCATAGTTTTATGACTTTTTGGCAAAACACTTAAAAAAAGTCGAAAATGTTTTGTTTTTTTTGCGATATTCGTTGTGAAGCCATATCCGTAGTAAGTAGCAAATTTGAAATTCGGATTCAGCCCCCAAAAAAACATATGGAACGAGTGAGAAAAAAGACTTCTATGTTTTTTCCTTTAAAAACACCATTTGACTGGACAATTAATTGCGAACTACATTTTTACAATCAATTGATATGGTATAAATATAAATCGGACGTAAGATCATTTCAGAGACATCTAGCGGAGATCGTGGGAACCATTCACTGTTATGAATCAGCTGTTCAACACACGCTACGTGCGGATTTAGTCATAGTTTTTACACATTTCTACAGCCATGTAACCCTGTCTCAATTTATATACATTTATTAATTGTATCTGTGCATTTCCAAATTTTAACAAAACTAATAATGTATTTACCAATATTTTTAAGTTAAAGATGTAAATATGTTTAGCATTGATTTCACCCCTTAAAACCAATTTGAATTCACAACCGACTCCACCTCATTTTGACAATTTTTTTTATAAAAAGTTGCTATTTCAATTAGTAAAATTATCTATTTTTATGTCGTGAATCTTGCGCAAACATTGTTTAAAATAGTAAATCAACAGCATTGTTCTGACAAAATTGATACTAAATACAAACAAGACCATGCAATCTTAAATGAAACCTTTAAAATAAACTTTAAAACGATGCGATATTTAACTTGTCTCTATCACTATAAACTGAATGTTTGTTTCTTTGTCCTCCATACACTCAAAAACTAATCGACCAATTTCACTAAAATTTTACAATTTACACATATTAGTACCAGGATGTTTTAGAGAATATAGAGAAAATTTCAAGAAATAAATTACTCAAAAACCGTACATTTTAACAAAAACATTCAAGACACCTTTTTTTGTAGCCCTTTAGAATAGCTATCGAATAGCACCATCGAGGTGCAATTGTGAAAAGATTTAAATGAAGGATTACAGTTAAGTTATGTGTAATAATAGCTTTATTCAACCCGGCATCCTATACCAACACAATAAACACAGCAATTTTGATTGTCATTTGCAGTTATTATCTTTAACGCAGCTATTATCCTTCATCCGATTTTGTTGACAGGTCCATTATCCGATAAGGAATTAAAGGGGCTACAAAAAAGGTGTGTTTAAATCTTGTGTAAAATGTACGGTTTTTGAGTAATTTAGGTTTGAAATTTTCAAACAACCGCCATATTTTAAAACGCATAATTGGATTTAAACGTTTATTTTTCTTTAAATAGATTATTATTAGGTTAAACATCATGCTAAGTTTCAACTTAATCAGTCAAACACTTCTCTAGATATGAAATATTTTGTAAAAAAAGTCTGATATCTGAAAAACGATGCGTTTCCAGACCTATGTTTAGATAACTTGTTTTCTTTATTTTTACGTGTAGAATGAGCTCCCGAAGTTTCTGCGTATCTTCGTGAATTACCCTGTATATTTAACTTTAAACAAAGTTTGAACCACCGCTATCTTGAAGCAGATAACTTCAGCAAAACACAATTAGTGCATATTTATGTAAACCAATGTGATAAACATCCATGTCATTTATCTTAAAACAAAACGCAGATAAAAAAATTTATTTTATATTGTACTATTTGCTAGTTTTCATCTGCTGAACAACATGGTAAAGTTTGTTAGAATGGTTGCGAGGCACTCTGTATAGTAAGGTTAGTAGGCGTTGTGTTGTGTAAGCACAAGCAGACATTTCTGTGCACAAACATGCATTTTAGAAACGAAGAATGTATTGTTTGGAACACGTGCCGTGTATATTGAATTCAGGCAAAGAGAAATTGGCGGGGGAGATGCAACAAAACAGATTCTATTTCCAACGCGTGTCGTGTAATTTCCCTATATTCTGAATAAATAGAAGCCACTTCCAATGAAATAGTTGTCGTGGGGAAATACACGTATTGTACTTCTATTTGCAAAGTCTCGTTGCACAGTGATTTGTAAAAAGTGTTATCAGATCTACTGCAAATCGCGTCCATTTTAAATGGGTATGACATCAGAAAATTCCCCACGTAACAGACCACTTGTACTTTATGTTTTTGGGTCACTGATTCTGAAAATCGGGGTCCCGCGCGGATCTAAAATCCCGGCGTCCCCACCAAAAATGCAAAAAAAAACACACTTTTTAAGGTTTTTTCCACAACAACCTTTATGACGCCCCCAATTAATGCGATGGAATGCGCAAATTATGATTAAAATTTAGAAATTTTGTAGCCCCATAGAAACTGACTAAGAAATGCACCACAAGGGTTCACCGTAGAGAGTGAAAGCACCCCTTATTTGACGAAAAACTAGGAAATGATGGAAAATAAAATGTTTCCCCTACTTTTTTGGGAGGTGAAATGGACGGGGTATTGAGATTATCTGAAGTAGTTTTCATCCCTTGGGGGTACAAACTACCCGGGACATTGCGTCAAGTTCAGGCAAAATAGATAAAATGAGCTGAAATGATAGAATATCCATGTTGGTGCTGACTGACTCTTGTTGGATTTAAAACTGAACAAAACGTTAAAAATATAAATACATGGCTGTATGAAAAATTCAATTTTTTTTTAATATGTCGCTACATGAATCTCTATACTTCAAGTTACAAATTATTCTAATTATTAGTAATAGAATTATGTATAGTTAAATCGTCATTTCTGTTAAAATATCATAGTATATAATAATCGTTTTGCATTGGCTTTATCGCCGTAGGTGACCGCCTGTAGTTGGTGAGCGAATCGAGCAGTGTTGGAGCCCCTAGTCACGATATAAGATCCACGTGGTTGAATTAGGATAAGGGACCGTCACGCGGTTTTAACTCCAGTAAATAGTAAATACAGGTGATGCGAACGGAATTTTATATTTGCATATTATTTTGTGTATTGTGTAAGGATGTCAACGGTTCGTGTCGATTCGTTAAAGTTATGGTTCGTAATTTCAGTTCCGTCCCACATTACACAACTCATGACCTTGACCACGGTGCATGAAATATGTGTCAATGGGACATAGTATAAACTCAGCGTGGAGTTACACAAGCAGCAACAATGATGTTGCATTCCCCCAAAGTTACAGCAGTACAATCGAACAGACAAACCTCAATTGATTTTTCCATTGGCAATGGTTGAAGGCACACATGTAAATTCAAATTATGGTTAAGTGGCAGCACTGTGTTTTACCAAATATAAAAAATATTGTTTTAAAAATCTTGTAAACGGATGATCTTGAGACTAAAACCTTTTTTACGTATAATTTCCTCATGATTTGCGAATTACCATTTGAAATATGCGCTGTTGTGTGACCTAAGGTCAGGAGTGGTCAGTGAGCACCGATTATGGTATACAGAATAAATGTCGTTGTCTTACATGGGGAGGGGATTATTCTGCCTTATATATTTTGTTTTTTTTTGCACGGCCTTATAGCCCATCTGGTTTTCCAAAATTTAAAATACCATTGGTTCAAATCCGCTCAGTGGATTTCTACTGGCATACTTTGTACACACATCGCCTTCATGAGTAGACCAATTTCCCAAATAGTTGGTTGCAATCCTAAAAAATATAAACTAAATTTTGTAAATTAGCTCAACTCAAGTCAGCGTTTCAGCTGCATGATCAAATTATTTTCTATACTTCCTTTCTTCCTAACCACCCATGCTGAGGCCTCATCGACTTTATAACGTTTGCCAATATCTTCCTTTTTTTTTTGTCCTCAAACCACCTAGACATCAGTTTATTAGTGAACTATTGTTTAAATTAAACGCATTTCAAATAAATAATTCAAATCAAAAAGAACTTCAATCCACCGGGGGAAAAAACTTTGCGGCGGATATTTAATCTATACTTTAAAACTTTGCGAACAAATATAATCACTGTCCAATGTTTATAAAGCCCTTGTGACGTTCACAACGTGAGTGGAATACCGTGAAACGATATAACTCTGGAGATTGCTTTGGGGAGGCAGTCGAAGACTGGCAGGAGTTGTTTTTGATAATTGTTTCCTTATTTTGAAATAAGAATCAACAAAGTATCTTCTTTTTTTTAAAGAATCAACTTAAAGCAACAAATTGATTTTGAAAAATAAATTATTTATTAGATTTTATTGTTTTCTGCGCCTGTTACAACAATGTTGTAGAAGGGTAACACAATTTAACAAATTCTTTACATTTGCTGCATTTAATATAAATGTTGTTTTTGATAGTATATAATAATCTGTTTGCATTTCTTTCGATACGAGTCGCAACGTTGGTTGGTCAGAGAAGGGAGCAGGGGGCCGAGCCTTGTAGTCACATATAAATCATCACTTATAACATTTACCTAACCTAAGCATGCAGTATCGTATATTTATGTACGAACTAAATACATCCAAGTATATTGAAGCTTGCATATTAAATACACTTTATTGTATGGATTCAAGTGAATCAAATATTATTTGTTTGCTTAATTTTATTACAGGCTGCTGTGTGTTGAATTTTAACAGTATATTGTAATAGTACTGCATTCGCTATATTTATATTTGGTCTGTTTATGTTTAGAAACTAATTAAGTCCCCCAAACACTTCAAGCATGTTGCGCGAACCCTGGGTTTGTACAACAACGTGTTTGCGCACACATTAGTCCATACACTGCGCAACATGTTGCGCAAACATTCAAAACAACTTTCAATTTATTTAGTGAAATTGTCAGACGATGTCAGATACAGAAGCTGCTTGTGCCGCCATTATAATTGCTTGTATAACGGAAAATAAACACGGAAAAGTATGCAGTGGATCTGGATGGAGGAATGGTTGAAGAAGAGAAATGAATTTAGCCATGACCGCTTAGTAGCAGAGCTTAAAATAAGTTCGGAAGTGGATTGTAAAAATTATCTATGGATGGATGCAGATACGTTTGGCGAGCTGCTAGAAATGGTCACGCATTTAATTTAAAAACGAAGTTCATTCCTGAGGGAACTAATATCGGCAGATCAGAGATTACTACCCACTCTGGGTATCTAGTAAGCGGCGACTCCTGAAGAGCTAAAATTACAAACTGCCACCGGAGCCCAAACACTTGGGGAAATAATTGCCGAGACATGTACAGCTTTCATGCACGTTTTGAAAAGATATTTCAAGGTGAATAATACATTTTTCTCAAACTTTAGAAAATATATTACAATAGTTATTAAAAAATATATCACAAAACTATTGCAAATTTTTTTTTCAAAAATGAGACTAAAAAACTATTACAAATATGTTTACAACAATTTGGTTAAACAGTGATTACAAATATTTATTAAAAAAACTGTTAAGTACAAAAATTTAGTTACAAAATTATACGAAAACATGTTTCACCTTCCGAAGTTCAGGCAACTCTCGATATATTCAAATGAACCCGTGCCAGAAGTATTGATCTGTTGTTTTATTTATTGCCATTTTAATTTAACACACGAAAATCACACCGAATAAAAACTTGGAGAGATGTTTACCAATGAATACTTAACATTATAAGAAGCGAAACCTTATGCACTAAAAGGGACCACTAGTTGATGGTTTACTGAGAATTCACTCCGAGCGCCACCAGTCTTTTTGCGGGCTGCCGAGCGGCGAATATATCTGACTCTCTCGCCACGCCAACACACACAAACAACTTTCTCTTCCATCCCCAACCGGCCCAACCCCAGTAGACAAATATCGTAGTGTCAAGAGTCTGTTGGATTTTGCCCCATAAGGCCTAAATAGGCCGACAGATATAATTTAAGCCCAAAAATAAAGTAACTCCGACTGCTTCCGCTTTGCATTTAACAAAGCTCTAATTTTTCAAAGATCCAATATTGCGATATTCTACAATATTTTATTTTCTTGAAATTGTCCATATTGAAAATAATATATAAAATTTCACAATTTTATTTTAACGTAAAAACTAATTATTAATGAAAATTTTAAAAATATGAGATTAATATGTGTAGATACTCAAGCTTAGAATATTTTAAAAACACATAGAAACATAATTTAAAGTTATTTTCACTACAACTTGTACATAATTATAGCTTGCAATAACAAAGGACGTTCATGAATATTGTCATATTACCTCGATTATTAAAAATATACAAACATGTATAATACAATATATTCCCACATTTTGTAAAACAAATAATTTCAAATCGGACTTTAACAGACTACAAATCAAATAATTAGTTGCCATTAAATCAAAACGCAATTAAAATAATCCCTACTACAAGGTAAATGAATCAATTTTAATTGAATAATATATCGATTGTTGTTTGTCGATTGAATATTGAACTTTTATAACAAATATCATATTCCATGTATCCCCTATAAGCTAGTACTTCCAATATGAGTGTTCAGGCTGGAAATATCCTTTTATGTTGAAAAACAAGTGTTTCTGTTCCAATTATTATAGAAGCAAAATAAACAATGGATTGAAAATTATAGACTAATTGAATCGCTGTCATGATCAAACACAAATTACAAAGAGAATACGTAATTATTGAAATCGAATTAAATGTTTATTGCAATAAATGGCTTTTGTATTTAAAAAGATATTTATTTGCCTTTTATTAGCGAATTTCCATAGAAAAATTGAGCTATTGCAGTGGCCCTTGTGGTAAGACCCAAGGTCGGGATTAGCAAATGAGCACCGATCATGGTTCCCAGAACACGTTTTGGGGTGTCATTAAAAAGCATATATATGTATGCATATGTATATATGTATATGTATATATGTGTTCGCACTCTAGCGGCCGCATTTTAAGTCCGATTTGGTTCAAATGTAGTACACTTTACATGTTGGTTGTCTACGTCGCTCAGACGAGTTCGTTAGCCAGAAAAATCCAACAATCGGAAGGAACTATTTTTTTAGATTTTTCCTACGAGAATGAATTTGTTTTTGAGTTTTTTTCTACAAATATAAATGTAGGATGTTATTCTGCACATTTTGTTATTTTATGCGATCTTATAGCTCACTTGGTTCCCCCAAAATCCAAAATAGATAAAAACGTGAAATACCATAGAAGTACCCGGTTCAAAGCCATGTGGTGGATTCTACCGTGGGGTTGGCGTGCAAAGCACGCAATTCATTGTGTATTGACGATACTACCAATATACGGATTGGCGTGCGAAGCACTCAATGCATTGTATATTGAAGATATTCCCAATACTCGGAATAGCGTGCGAAGCACGCAATGCTTTGGTATTGAAGATACTTCCATATGCGGAATAGCGTGCGAACCATTTTGCAGCTATTCAGCACCGTCGTGAATAGACCTATTTCCCAAATTGTTGGTCGAAACCCTAAAACATAGGCATATAAACTTAATTTTGGAAATTTGCTCAACTCACGTAAGCGGTTCAGCTGGGTGGTCGAATTATTTATTTTGTGTGTATAATCTATGAATTGTTATATATGCATCTGTTAAAAGATTTCAAATTATCAAGTTTTTTGTTCGTTTTAAAATTAATTATAATTAGAGTGCATTGGGAGATTTACGAGTTACTGATCTTTCCTGTAAATAATTACGTTAATTATATTTAGTCTAGTTTTTCTCTATAATTCCATTGAAATAAAGATGTTTAACTAACCATAACTTCCAAGCTAACATGTTAAGTAATTTTTAATGTCTAGATCAAATTATTATTAATCTTACAACACTAGACAATAGAGAGATACATATTTTTAAGATTTGTATAAAAAAAGAACAGTACGATTCAGGCTTACTCTTAAATAAAACCTAATACAAATTACAGACACAAATTATAAGTTTGAAAACAGTAATGGAAAGGCCACTGAGAACTATCCTACATGGCAGTATGAATGTCTTTACGATACAAACTCTAACATTCGGTCTGCCGATTTATGTACGTTAGTCGGTCAAATTGCATACACTTCCGGGGTAAATTAATTAATAATTTGCTAAATAAATATTTTGGACAACGAAATACTTTTGTTGTAAGGTGAGAAATAATATGAATTTTTATAATTTTGTATAAAACTCTACATTTTCAAACTCACGCAATTAAAGTAGAATAATAATAAAGGAAATGTTTATAGTAGGTAAATATAAAGTGATAGGGTTAAAATAATAATGTGTAATGCTCAGAATAAAATAATATTGAAAACTTTTACACCTTTTACATCGCAAGGAAACCCGTTGACCAAAGGTGACAGACAATAATTTTCTTCGCTGGTAGTGCCGTTATCCAATAGAAACAGCAAAATGACAAAGTTTCGGTATCCTACGGGACAAACTAGAGGACTTTAAAGCGGAAACGGGTCAAGAAACGTCAATGGTAAGTGCGGCCGGTCCCGCAGTCGTAGAAAATTCACTCGAATTTCTACAGAAAGAAGGAAACGGGGGCTTCACGAAAATGTCATTAAATTCTTGATAAATTCACAGGAAGAGCAGTTACAGGGAATTTAAATAATACAAAGGCAAAATTCAGCGACGAGTCACGGAGAGAGCTTAGGCTAAGATCAACAGATTACGAGGCAGAAGTAGTGGGGAGAATAGGCCTACTCTACCAACTAGATTTACAAAACAAAAATATAACTAATTAATTAAAGGCAATTAAGTGATTAAAGTAAATAAAAAAAAGAGAACTAAACAAATAATGAGATATTAGTGCAATTAAAGTAATACAGAAATGTTTAGAATAGCGGATTAAATGAAGCGTTCGCAAGGGAATTTTAGGACATCGTGTGGGACACGTGGAAGGGAAATTACCCTACATCCGGTCCACATGTGTTTTTTTTTTTCGGTAGTCAAGAAGAGATGGCATAGACTCGTTTATCGCTCTTATGTTTGCAGCTTAATAAATTCTTATGTTAATTTCTTGCGAGAAACGATTTCTACAAATAATTAAATCAACGAACAGACGTAGATTGATTTTGAAAGGTTTATTGTACAAATAAAAATTATCATAAATCATTTCGATTTAATATCCAAGTTATGAAGTGACCAGTTGATCGTCGGGATATACCTCGAGGATAGTAACAATTGAGACTACTCAATTATAACTCCGCAGACACCATCAACTTTAAAAGCAGCACACCGCAGTTTCAGCCAACTCCAGAGAGCGATTCCAGGATAATCGCGACGGGAAGACATCCATCTCACCAGTGAACATTAGGGAAATACTTCGCGCCTGAACGATGAACAATGGACCTTAAGGTTGGAAATGGATGTAAAAAAACGTTTAGGTCGAATCCTACGTCTTAGAAAATTAAGAAAAAAAAAATTACAAAATCGATTTGGAAGCAGTGTTTAAGGTCAAGCACTTTGAAAAAACATTTTTTGTCTCTTGAAATTTTTTCTAAAAACTCTTCCTTTTCGAGATATTAGCAACTTTATGTCGATTTATTTCAACACGTTTAGGGCCGTCATTTTGTTTAAGGTGGTAAGATTTTTATTTTCTCAAATATAAAAATTTTGAGTTGCCCCCAAAATCCCCCATTTTTATAAGACACTCACAATTTCCGATTGCTTCAAAAGATACTTTGGGTTAAGTTCGTATCGTTCCCCAAAGGATATTTATTTGCTTTAACAAACACAAAAGTTAGGGGGGGGGGGGCAGTGACTTTATAACCATCTTGTATAAAGAATAGTAGTACAAATATAACCAAATTTGAATTTTGAATTTACTAGGGAACCCTGAACGTTACATTAATATTTTGAAGCAGTCCTAGTGGTTGTAAATGTTTACATCCCTCCATGTGACGGACACAGATTGGATTCGGAGATTAATCACAAGTGTAAACATGAAATTTCAATCTTTGTGGTAAAAGCAAACAGCACTATGACAATTGCAAGTTTGAAAATATTCTTTCTCGTAACGAAATGTATTTTCAATTAGTTCGTTTGCTTTCCACAATGACAGAATCCACTATTCATGTCTGTGTGTATCCTTATTGACCGAGCGAAGCTAGGTCTCCGTTTTAGCTCGACCGTTCGACATTTCGTCTGTGTCTGTCTGTCTGACTCACGATTACGGTCAAACGCCTTGACCGATTGTGATGATTTTTTTTTCTTGAATGTTCCTTATGCCGAGCGATGTATATGTACAGTTTTTTCCATTTTCATTTTTAACCCCTTAAATAAAATAAAAATGATGGCCTCACCTTTTCTCTCAGTGTAAGCATTTTTCCAAAGCCAGTTTGTGGCTTAACCGTAAGTCGAATTGAAAATATAATACAATTTTGCCAGTAGCAAATTTGATGTTCTGCAAAATTTGTTTCCTTGATTTTTTCCGTATCTCTAACGGTAAGCTCACAAAATGGTAGCAAACTTCAAATTTGTTAAAAATTGTTCAAGTTTTTGTATTTTAACCATGTTTTTAGACGTTTGTTCTTCTAAAGCCTAATATCTTTATCTAATATCTTCATTAAACCTTATAATTTTATGGAAAAGGAGAGAGAGAGCGCTACCTGCTGTCTTGCTCTTTCCTGCGCTACGTCAGTGTGGCCGCTGTGACTGCGAGTGGGTAGTGGAGGGGGAGCTCGAGATAAGGAGCCCGATTGGCGTCGCGTCGCATTTACTGAGTTGTAGTACTTTACCAATTACATCCTATTATTCATTTTGTTTCTTTGTTGCATCACACAGTATTTAGAGTTGAACTGACACAAAAAATCGTAAGAAACTACAAAATAGAGAATATAGAACGTACTTTCCCGACATTTTATGTCCGGTGTCCCTAGAAACAGTGAAAATATAATGAATTGCAAAATAATTTTTCACTGGCTAAACCTTCTACTTACTTCTTAAGTGGCACACTATCTTCATCCTAAGCTCAAAACCACATATGTTATTTCAATGAGTGAGGTCTACTGTTCACAGAACTTCTAGTAATATAAAGTGTAGATAAACTATAACTTTAATCTGTAATTATATTTAGCTGCTTCATAACTATCGTGTTTACAATTCATAGTGTAGGTGAGTGTTTGAACCTAAACTTTATACGGGTTTACATAAAAAACGGGAATTTTTATGTGTTTAGAGGTGGCAGCACTGCATTATGCAAAAACGACTTTGCCTTTTAGTCAAAATGGAGCATTAAGTGACGCTGACATTATAGGTTACTAGAGGGCTCCGAACCTAGCTCGCTTCGTTCACCAACTTCAATGGCGAAGCAAATGCAAATAGATTATCGTATGAAAATTGATTAGGACAGATATTTTTATTTTTGTATAGAAGAGGGACAATTTTCAAGTTATAAAACGTGACTAAAATATGACACTGTAAAGCGGTATTTTAAACTGAACAAATAGGCCTGGTAAAGAATAAAGTTGACATAATTTTAATAGTGATAGGTGTTTTTATTATTATATAGTAAGCCTTTTTTGTTGTTTGTGTTTGCTGTTACTTAACCTAAATCAAATGTCAGTTGTGTAGACTAATTACCTGATTCTAAATTTGCCAATTTGGTTGCTATGGTAATAAATCTAAATGCTTTCAAGAAACGTGTTATCGTTCAGCATAAGAATATACTACAATTTTGTAAGCTTATGATCCAAATCATGTCCCGTTTGTAATAAGTAACAACAGATGTTTGAGTTATAATGCAGTAAGCCATTTTCGTTTATTTTCGAAGAGAATTAATTTCTCAAACTCCAGCTCTTTACCTGCAATCGTTTTCAGTTGGTGCCGTTCGGACACGATTTTATTATATGAATAGATTAATTTTCTATTCACAGATTTATTCAAATTTTGAGTTAAACCATTAAAAGAAAATCAAACCAGATAAATATAGACCGGTCTACGAATCCCAATTTCGATAAATTGTCTTAAGTTATTTTGAATGCAGTTTCAGACAGTTCACCCATCATCAGGATTATTAAATCACGCACACACGATTTTATTACATGAATACAATCGCTTTTTATTCATTTATTTATTATAATTTTGTGTTAAACCTTTTGATTAAAATATATTATCATGATGAAATAAAACCTGAACACAAAATCTCACAACAAAAACATTTACTAGCTTCAAACGCGTTTCAACGACAATGTCGTCATCCTCAGTGATGCACGGGCTACAGTAACCAAACTATAACTAACCTAACAGCGTGAAAACGCACCGTACAAATACAAAACGTGGTTAACCAGAAGAGGCGTTTCCTACAGGGGGCGTGTCATAAACCTATGCTAAGGCGTTAACTACCGCCTAGTGTTATTCAAATAGCTTAATAATATAAATTAAATTAAATTAATAAACTAATACTAATATTAACAAAACATAGTATTTATTGCATTAATAAAGAATTCTGTAAATACCTAATTCATTATTCACAATTAATTATGTTACGGTATTCGATAATATAAAAAGTTTCCCAAGCGTCCAATGTTTTGGGTTTAGTTACATTTTTCAACAGTTTAGAACTTTATATTTTTAAATGATGATTTTATTATATATATTATCATTGATTGCCTTACTGGGCTGGTTTTAATTAAAATATGTTAACTAATTTTATAAACTTAGGGCTCACTGTAATTTTGTTTGGTCTTTTTTCTGGTAGCTTCGATTATTTTTCAGGCATTATATTATAAACTAATTAAAAATGATTGGTTAATGAGCATTGATTGGTGACGAATTGAAACATATACACAACACATCTACAATAGAAATTCAGTCCTTTAACATCAGTAGATCCCTGATGGGTTTTGTACTTGGATTAACGTGTCGAACAACATATTTGACTTGAAGGATTATAGTAGACGATATTAGTCCTACACTTAAAACAATTGTTTAAACTATACACTAAACATTTACAAGAAATGTTTTTCTTTTTTAAATGATTTTACAGTAGTTTTAGAATATTTTACAAATACAATACAAACACAATTTGATGATATTTTCAGTTTTAAACATGTACACATTATAACTTGCAATATCTGCAAGGATGTACTGTACAAGGAATATTGTCATAATAACTCATTGATGACTAAAAATATACACAAATGTGTGATGAAATAGATTCAATAATACAAATAATTTAATAATACAAATAAATTTAACAGACTTTAACAGACTACGATTGAAATGACTAGTTAAAATTAAATCAAAACGCAATTCTAACAATCCGTAATGCAACTTAAATGAAACAATTTTTATAGAATCCATTGTTGTTATCAATTCAATATGTTCTATTGAACTTTTAAAACAAATTTAATATTCGATGTATTCTCTATAAGCTAGTACTTCCAATATGAATTTTCAGGCTGGAAATATCCTTTTATGTTGAAAAACAAGGGGATCTGTTCCAATTATAGAAGCAAAGTAAACAATGGATTGAAAATTATGGACTAATTGAATCGCTGTCATATTGATCGAACACAAAATACAAAGAGAATACGTAATTATTGAAATCGAATTAAATGTTTATTGCGATAAATAGCTTAAAGTATTAAAAAAGTCAATTATTTGTATTTATTTTTATAATGTATACATTTTAGTATGTCATGTAGCTGTTTAATGATTTCATACAATCAAGTTTATTTGTTTATTTTTAAATAAATTATATTTAGCGTTCATTGAAATTACAAGTTACTGATCTTTCCGTAAATAATATCTATCTACCTACCTACATTCTGTTCACTCTATGATTTTAACATGATTTTTAAAAGTTTCTACTCATTTTACTTAAATCTATTAACTTAAACAGTCAAAAAGTTTGAAAAATACTCTCTTAAACTTACAGGAAGCTATCTCTAAGCCAGTTAACCGTGTAGATGGTAAAGTTATAAGTTATGTCTCTTAATTTTCGGAACGTTGACTCCAATAACAAGTAGGCCCTACCATTATGTTATTTCTTCTTCAGACGTTGAAGGACTGAACATATAAAAAGACATTGTAATATATAAAATATTATTATAATATATTAATATTGTAATAATTATAATAACGTATTATTATACACAATGTATCGTCTATTCCCTCTTCACGCTCTGTTTTGTGTCTACGCAAAATGTTTGCGTGACGCGAGATTTCAGAAACATAGTCAAGCGAAAGTGCCCAACGGGCCAATAGAATTTATCACTTCAAAAAGAAGAAGTCCGACTGACTGACTGATTCATAATCAAAGTACAGCTAAAACTATGACAGGTAGACCGTTAAAGTTTTCAGGTCATATATACATTGCGGCCATATTTTTATAACTTTCAATTTGCCTCTCTCCTATATACAAATAAAAATCTCCGTCCTAATAGATTGTTAATACCATGAAAATATCACAGTAAACAAACAACTGTTTGCATTTGCTTCGAAGCGAGTTACCACGGGGGTGCTAAGCGAAGCTAGCAGGGGTGGAGCCTTCTATCTATATAAAAATAAACGGTACCAGATAACTGCCATATACTTTCTCCCAGTTGAAACTTTATACTTTCCCTAAAAGTAGCATAGGAAGTGGTTATTTAGTATTGCAAAAGTAGGAAAATGTTACCATGGAAAATATGAGATGCATGTAACACACATAGGCCTACATAATATATTATTATATTATATTATTATTTAAACTATTCGATCGATTTCGAACAAATTTGCACCAAACATGTCAATTAGGCCTGTATAGGTGCACCAAAAAAGGTTTTGAAACATTTTGAAAAACAATTCCCTTTTTGGCCAAAAACCCCCAAAAATATGTTATTATTACCTAAACGAGAATTTGTACAAAGATACGGTTTTTTGCATATGGTAGGGTACATTAAGGGCTACAAATTAGCCAAATTTTATCAAAATCGTTTGAGCCGTTTTTGATAAATTTTCATTTTTCTCGTTTTTGGCAATTTTTTGGGGGTAAAACCCTTTAAAAATAAAAAAATTGAAAAAAAAACACCTGGAGATATTTCAGAACCTGCATACGAAATTTCATAAAAATCGGACCGTTTGTATGGTCTCCACCTGTGTACACATCCTAACAGACACACGGACAGACTTCACCAAAAAAACACTTTTTTGGGTTCAGGGAGCACCAAAACAAATAATTCGACTAAAAATATTTTTGGGTTCATGGAGCACCAACACAGATAATTCCACCAAATCTTTTTTGGGGGTTCAGTGAGCACCAAAGCAAATAATTCCACTATAAATTTAAATTCGAAAATTTGGACGAAAACAATATTTCTCCATATACTACGTATAGGGTGGAGAAAGTAAAAATGAATTGCTGTTCCTTTGTAAGCGCATCAATAGAGAACGGCTGGACCAATTTGGCTATTTTTTTGTTTTAAAATGTTCGTAAGAGTCCGTACTAGGTTTATATAAAGAAAAATGTGAAAGGTTTCCCGAAAAAGTTTCAAATTTGGAAAACTAAACAGCCTCTTTTGTATGGACTCAAGACCATACTGCACAAAAACAGTTGTTCGTATAAAAAGCTTAGCAACACGTCATGTTTGTTTACATTCATTACCATAGTAACATTACTTCAAATTTGAAGAGTATTAGCTTTTTTAGGTTACATTGACAAACTAAAAACAAACACAACAAAAATCAACGAAAGTTGCTTACAAAATTATAATTCAATTCAAACATCGGTTGTTACATATTTTATAATATATAAAATAACTAATTTGTATAAAAAACTAATCATAATTACTTATTATAACACGTTTATTGGCAACCAATTGGGCTAACTTAGAAACAGATTTTTACAATTCTTCACAACTATCAGTTTTTTTAGATTAGGTAAAGCAAACAAAAGATTTACTGTATTATCTATAAAGGTTTACAAACTATAAATGTAATGAAATGGAATAACTACCCTTTAAATTAAATCAAGCAATAGCAAAGTATTACTGGGTCCACTAGTTATATAATAATGTTTCTTGTATAGCATATTTTAATTTACAAGTAATTTAGTTACGAAATACTTCAAGAATATTAAAACTGATCACGAAATTTAATCGGAATTAACGAACTGTTGTATCGTGTTCACTTTAGATTTAATTCCGTTTGAAACTACCGGCAAAAAACTGCTGCAAAAGATTTGAAATCCCTGTTTAATTATCTCTCTGCGTCCAGGTTGATTGTTTCGTCCCTCCCTGCCTCGCTGTGTGGTAGTTCGTTAATAATTTTACATTTGTCTTGAAACTTGTGAATTTATAAAACAACCGGCGTTATTCCACCTCCACATTAATTAAAACAAATTTAAATCAATATCGTCAATTCATCACTTCGGTTGGTAATTACAACATAAAATCCGGTTTTATTCTTCTGGCCTAAATAAATAATTCAAAAACGTTTCACAAACATCAATATTTATAGAAAATAAACATTTATAGATGAAATTTATAAAATTTCAAACATTGCAAATTACCTGCAACGGCAACTCAAAAACAAAAATATTATTTGATCCTTTCTTAAATAGTACTATATCCATGAGTGTATTAGGCCTACTTCGGCTCGCATTAAAATGTCGAAGTATTGAAATCTTGTGAAATTTCTAAAAAAATTACCCGCACTTTTTACGAATTTTCTCGACGTTTTCAAAGTTTCACGATAAAGCAATTCAAAATTTTGTGTCCGTGTGTCTATCTGTCTGTGGACACGATATATGCACTCACAGACGTCGTAGAAAACCTCTGGTAGTGCCAAAATCTTCGTAATTTTATTGCAGAGTTGAAAAGCTTTTGAGCTTTCTAGATGACGGCAACGTGACGTGCGTGACAAAAACGTCACATTTACAGTTTTTTTAAAATGAGATTAACAAAATAAAAGCAAATACTATACAGGGTATCCCCGAACTCTCTGGACCCCTTTTGTGGATATTCCTGGGATCCAGACAAACATATTTTACAATATAAACATGGGTCTACGGTGCTTATTTTTCGTCTATCTCTCTGTATGTGGTTTTTACAAAATACTTAATATATTTGGAAGTAGAAAAGATAATAAGCTCAAACTTTGTACACTTATTTTTAACGTAATCTTTTATCACTCAACGAAAAATTAGAATATTGTTTTAAATATTTTCAAAATAGCGGCCGTTTATAATTTTTAATATCAAATATCTCAAAAACCGCTAACTTTACAAAAATATTACAAGAGACAAAAAGTTTGCTTTTTTGATGACAAACACATTGATTTTTTGTAAGCAGATAAATTTAATGAAATAGGACCCCTGTATTATCATGTGTTTTGAGACCGAATTTTGCGTTTTGGGTCAAATATGGCAACAATTACTGCAGTTACAGAACTGGGACCTATTTTACTAAGTTTATCTGCTTATTTTACGAAAATTAAATTAAATTTTACACCTTAATTATCGCCCTACATATTTCAATAGGAATTCGTTTCTGTGAGTAATCTGAAACACGGGAGAAATCTTTCGCCAGCTGCAACCCTCTAACGAAGCATTTCCGGACCTATAAATATATGCACTTTTTGCATTATTTCTTGCTAGTGTAATCAGCTCAGAAAGTGCTCGGAATATTATGCAATTAAATTATTATTTTAGCTCATAATATCATTAAAATATTTTGTTTCTTAAGTTATTCAGGATTTTGTTGACAACTACCAAGAAACACATTTTTACTTTTTTTTGTCAATATCTCTGTTATCCTTCGAGCTACAGACAAAATTAAAAAAATTATTGCCATTAAAAAATCAAACTTTTTTGTCTCTTATATATATTTTTTTTTTAAAGTTAGCTGGTTTTGCTATATTCGACATTAAAAATTATAAACGGCAGCCATTTTGAAATTATTTACAATAATATTCTTATTTTTCGTACAGTGATAAAAGGTTACGCAACACATAGGTATACAAAGTTTGAGCTCAATATCTTTTCTACTTTAAAAAATATTAAGTATTTTGTAAAAAACACATACAGACAGACCAAAAAATCCATATGTATATTGTGAAATATGTTTTTTCTGGATCCCAGGAACATATCAACAAAAGGGATCCAGAGAGTTCGAGGACATCCTGTATATTATAATTCAAACATCTGTTGTTACTTACAACAGATCAACAGCTGATTCGGATTAAAACTTAACAACACTATTTTATGGTTAGGTCTATACTGAACTAATTCACTGTTTCTTACATTCATTTACATTCACTACCAAAGCAAACAACTTTAGAATCAGGTATTTATTTATCAATTATTCTTTACAACCAAAAGCATTTTTAGATTAGGTTAGTATAATCATGGTATAATTTAATATATTAAAATCAATTTATATTTATTTTATAGGGGTAGCGACCCCATTTTAACCACTTGGATTGGACTGTAGTCGCTAACACTCCTGGTATTAACATGGATAAAAAGTGAAATGTTTATTAAAATCTGTAGAATAGCTTTTGAGTTTATAGAGGACAAAGAAACATATTTTTTTTATATACAGAGACTAGCTGGCCCGATCCGGCTTTGCACGGATGGACAAATGAAAGTTTAATGTATATTAACAAAAAATACATTATATCAATTACACTATGTATTTCTTATGGGGATTTTTAGTAACTTTGACCCCCCCCCCCCCCCGAATCTCCACTAAAATTTCGAATTGATTTAAATCCTTTCTTGACGAGCACCTAGGGCCCTAGAGGAAGCTACATAACAAATTTAATTTCAATCCGTTCGGTGTTTTTTTTTTTTTTTTTAGTAACTTTGACCCCCCAAACCTCCCATAAAATTTAGAGTTTTTTTAATACCTTTCGTACAGAGCACCTACGGCCCTAGAGGAAGCTACATACCAAATTTCGTTCCAATCCGTTCAGCAGTTTTAGAGAAATCGTGATTTAGTAACTTTGACCCCCCAAACCCCCAATAAAATTCTGAATTTTTTGAAAACCTTTCTTAGTGAGAACCTATGCCCCTAATGAAAGCTACATACCACATTTCGTTCCAATCCGTTCAGTAGTTTTAGAGAAATCGTGATTTAGTAACTTTGACTCCCCCAAACCCCCCTAAAATTTTGAAATTTTTGAAAACCTTTTTTAGTGATCACCTAAGGCCCAGAGAAAGCTACATATTAAGTTTCATACCAATCCGTTCAGTAGTTTTTGAGAAATCGTGATCAGTGAGTCAGTGGATTTAGTTTTTATATATATAGATTTTTTTAATAAACGTTTAGAAGAAATATACAGGTTTTTTTACAGTCAGCTGTAGCGAAAATAATTTTATTAAACAATCAAAACTCAAAAGAGAATGCAATTCTAAGCTAATAAGTCGTAGGACAGCCATTTTCGAAAAGCTAACTTGGACACGCGTTACTAATCTTTTCAGATAGTGTACAGCTCGTATTTTAATTAGCAAAGCATAAAAGGCTTGATAAAGTTATCGCGGAAAATTTATAATTAAAATTAATCTTGAGTTCGTTAAATAACCAGTTATCTTCGTGTCGTGACCAGCGTTTAATAGAATTTATTTGCATCTCTGCCTCCAGCCCCGGTTCACATGCTGCTTCGTTCCGCTAGAGGCGGAAACTCGCTTTTGGAGTTTGCACCGTGAACTTGCAGCTTTGTATTATGGACTTTTCAAATTTGAACTCCGACCTTACCGTTTCGTATCAAAATCTGTCGCCACTGTAAAATTCCCCAAGTGGATTTAAACCGTGTACTTTTATCGTGTTTTAAGTTTTGATCGATTTTGGGAAACCGAACGGTCATGTAAATAATCTAGATACAAATAATCTCCTAAATTTATTTACCTAAATAAAACCCACAAAACTTTCTTTACAATACGAAAAGTTTGAAAAATGTTTACTCGCTGTCAAAAATTTTTCTCTTCCAAGCGCCTTAGAACACAAACTCGTGTACCGAATTGGGACCAAAACGGACGTGAATTGCAGCTGTTAAAGTGAGAACGCATAATTTTATATGTTTTTAGTGTAACAACTAAGTATTTCTGAAATTGGACTACTCACGAACCCGCTGAATAGCTGCCTACGTTTACGAAATATATTGGTAGAATTGTTTTGCACCTCAGTCTCCGGTCCCGGCTTACTTGCTGCATCGTTCCTCTAGGAGCGAAAAACTCCTTTGTGACTTCGGATTATGGACTGCGCTTTGCAAGTTTTCACCTGGATCTTGACCTTGATGTTTTTAGTTTCGATCAATTAATTTAAATTTTAGAAAAATCAAATGCCCGTGTCGTGTAAAAACAAAATGTGCAGAATAATCTCCCACGTTTATTTTAATAGATAAAACCCCGTAAAAGTTTTATTCTCGTATAAGAAATAAAGAAAAAATACTTTCGTTCAAAAAAACGTGCTTCTGGATGTAGGATTTTTTTGTTGACGAACTTGTCCGAGTGACTTGGAAAACCAAGGCGTGTGCCAACTTTGAACCGAATCCAATATAAATGCAGCCGTTCTGGGGAACATGATCGGTGCTCATTGACCTGAGGTCTAACCGTAAGACTCGCTGCAATAGGTCATCTTTCCTATCAACATTCCCCGAACAAACGAAAATGTAATTTTATGCTTAAGACTACACTGGAGAAGTGTAAACATTTGAATCAACTCAACTTACGAAATGAGGAAGCACAATGTCAATTTCATAGGTGTTACTAATTAAAATATACATTGTGTTAACATTAACAGACTAAGCCTGACGTAGGACAATCTGTTACACCTATACACCCAACTCAAATATACTAAATTAGCAATGCGATTGTGGCCTAACCGGTTAAGGCGATAGTCCATGGTGATAGACTCTGCTAGTTCGAATCTCGGCAAGACCAAAACGTTTTCAAACAGATGGAATAGAGCGTTTCACTTTAGGAGCGTTTCACATTAGGAGCGTTTCACTTTATCAGCGTTTCACATTAGGAGCGTTTCACTTTAGGGGCGTTTCACAATTGAAGCATTTCACATTAGGTGCGTTTCACATTAGGAGCGTTTCGCATTAGAATCGTTTCAAATTAGGAGCGTTTAACATTAGGAGCGTTTCTCTTTAGGAGCGTTTCACAATTGAAGCGTTTCACATTAGGAACGTTTCAAAATTGAAGCGTTTCACATTAGGAGCGTTTCACATAATTAGCGTTTCAAATTAGGAGCGTTTCACATTAGGAGCGTTTCACTTTAGGGGCGTTTCACAATTGAAGCGTTTCACATTAGGAGCGTTTC
>JAGFPH010000241.1:241024-256158 GCA_018207615.1 Philaenus spumarius | reverse complement strand
CATTGCACTGTGTATTGAAAAAACTCCCAATACGGGGGTTGGCGTGCAATGCACTGTGCATCGGACGCTTCTCATAGTGTTCAGTATCAAGCTCACATATGCGACCTTAGCAGCGAACGTTAAGCCCCATATCTCGGTCTAGACCCACCCCCGCCCTCCTAGAAACTATCATATGGGCGCCCATGAGCTGCCACAACATGTGGCTACTTAGACAATGTTTATCGTCACAATATAAGTCGTGTACAAATGTACAAACATAACATTAGAACTATTTTTATGTTCAATGTGTGTTGTTATTGTTTAATGTTTATATTAAATGGCAGGATGATGATGCCGTCAGCGAAACGACGAAACATGTTGCATCAAAAACAAAGATTGTTGAGACATACAAGGTCTTTATAATCATTTATTAGTGAATTTCCATAGGAAAGATGAGGTATTGCAGTGACCCATATGCTGAGACATATGGTTGGCAGTGGTAAATAAATGAGCACCGATCCTGGTCCGCAGAACATGTTTTTCGGTATCATTATAATGTTATGTATGTAGGATGTACATAAGTGTTTCCACTCTAGCGGCTGCATTTCAAGTCTTTTTTGGCCCAAATTTGGTACACAACAACCGGAAGTACGTTTTTCGACCAGAAGTAACCATTTTTTAAGATTTTTCGTACATTAATGGAACTTTTTTGAGGTTTCATATAAAAAAAATGAATGTTGGATATTATTCTGCACATTGTATATATAAATATATATATTTTTTGCACGATTTTATAGCTCGCTTGGTTCTCAAAACATAAAATACCATAAAAGTACCCTGAGCAAAAACACGTGTTGGCCGACGGATCCATCTTCTTATCCGAGGCCGACGGCCGAGTTTTTACGCTGCGAGCGAAGCGAAGCAGTCCACAACTCGAGGGCGCAAAGTCGAGGTGCAAACTCGCGAAGCGAGTTTTTCCGCTGCCGGTGGAACGGAGGAGAGCGGGAAAATTTTACCAATATATTTTCCATAAACGGAGGAAGCTATTCAGCGCCTTCTTGTGTAGATCAATGTCCAAAACTGTTGGTTGACATAGGGTCATACATATAAACTTCATTTAGGTAATTCATTCAGCGAACATCAGTGGTTCAGCTGCATGGTCGAATCTTTACTAATATTATAAAGAGGTAAAATTTGTTTGTTTGTATGTCTGTATGCAGTGGGTAATCTCTGGAACTACTGAACCGGCTGAAACAATTGTTTTACTAATAAAAAGCTGCACTATCCCTGAATAACAAAGGCTGTAATTAGTTTTGATAAAACAAATTTTATTTCAATATTTATAAATTTAGTCGGAAAAAATTTAGGTTAGGCAAAGACTGATGAATCATCACATGTATTTACATTTATTTCCATGCAACCAATTTAATAAAATAACAGATAAAACAGTTGTTTGCTCCAATATTTCCATTAACAGTTGATTTCAAACTTTGAAGCAATTATTTGTATTTCTAACTTTTAGGTTAGGCTTTTATTAAAGTGTAGACTCGAGCTTTGCTGGTTCTTTTAACCTTTATTGTAACTGCTGTTACAAAATATACGAAATAATTTGATTTCAACATTTGACATTATTTACCATCTTAGCTTTGGGGTTATTATAAATCCTATATCCTATTATAAAGAAAACATAACATAAATACGTGTATAGAAGGTCCCAACGGGGTTGGCAGGGGGTTTCCCTAGTAAATAATATAAAATTGTAACTCTAACTAAATAAAATTTTTGAGCGTAGAGAACGATTCCGTTAGTTAATTTTTATTTTCTTATCTCACAAATTGATTTTTTTTAAGGGCATCAATTTGACGATTTGGCATCTTAGCTTTGGGGTTATTATTAATCCTACACCTTTATTGTAAAGAAAACATAACACGATTATGTGTATAGAAGGTTCCAACGGGGGTTGGCGTGCGGAGCACGCAGTGCTTTCCCCTAGTTAATATTAAAAACAATCCGATAAGCTACAATTCATTCTAATTATTTTATTCTTAAAACATTAAATGCAATTTAAAAAAAAACGTTTCTGGATATTTACTTTGACTTGTAAGCGTTAAATTCCCCAGAACAAATTTCATAACACCTAATTGAATTCGGAGTACTCGCGGTACACGAGTACATGCTTTCAATTAACCTTAACTGCCCGTAGCATTCAATTCTATCGGAGCGTTGATGTTTCCACTCTATTGTATGACGCAATGATGTGATATAATAGATTAGGTGTTATTACTGCTTAACCACGAGTATCGCATGTAACATCGGAGTTTCCTTCGTACCCAGTGGACCATGACGTCACGGTTCGATGGTCAGATCAAAGCGCAGATTATAAACTTACGTTGGACAAGGTAACTCTAGCTAGGTCCAATGGATTAATTCAATTTCATCGTTTAATATGCATTACTCATATATTTAAGTGAGATGATAATTACATTTGTTCATTGTTCTATTATTGTTATAGCCTATACCCTTAATGTAGTTCTTATCTTGGTCTCTATTATTTAAAATTTTACATGACACGTGTAAAGGGCGTCAATAATTCATTTATACAGGTAGTCCAAAAAGCCACAATTTTGTTCATAGATCTAACCGAAGTGATACTATAATATATATATATTATTATTATTATTTATTTATTTTTTTTACTGCATGTTACCTGTGTCTTCCCTCGCAGATGTGATTAAGGGTCTGCTGTAGTGTCGGCCATCTTTAATTTTTTCCCCTTAAGAGCAATGTTAAATTTAAAACCATTTACTTAGTTTATTTTTACTTTCTCCCCCCTATACGTAGAAAGGGGGGAGAAAGTAAAAATAAATAAATAAATAGGGGGGAGAAAATAAATAAATAAGTTTTCGTCCAAATTTTCGAATTTGGATTTTAGTGGAATTATCTGTTTTGGTACTGCCTGAACCCCAAACAAAATTTTAGTGGAATTATCTGTGTTTTTGCTCCCTGAACCCAAAACATATTTTTTAGCGGAATTATTTGTTTTGGTGCTCCCTGAACCCAAAAGTGTTTTTTAGGTGATGTCTGTCCGTGTGTACAGAGCTGGAGACCATACCAACGTCCGATTTTGATGAAATTTAGTATGTAGGTGTAGTTCTAGAATATCTCCAGGTTTTTTTTTATTTTTTATAATTTTTGATTTTTAAGGGGTTTTACTCCCCAAAAATTGTCAAAAATCGAGAAAAAGATTTCTCAAAAAAGACTCCAACGATTTTGATAAAATTTTGATGATTTGTAGCCCTTAATGTACTCTACCATATTAAAAAAACCGCATCTTTCTAAAAATTCTCGTTTAGCAAATAATAATAACTGACTTTAGGGTTTTTTTTTTGCCAAAAAGGGGGTTGTTTTTCAAATTTTTTTATAACCTTTTTTCGTCTATACTGGCCTAATTGACATGATTGGATCAAATCGATCGAATAGTTTTAATGATAATAATAATAATATTTATTAGTTACTCTCCTACTGTAATGTGTTCCCCCCTCTACTTTAATCACCTCCTATGCTACTCTTGGGAAGGTGTAAAGTTTCAATTGGGAAAAAGTATGTGGCAGTTATCTGGTACCGTTTATTTATCATACAATTGTTTGCATGGTCCCATTTTAACCACAGCCACAATAAGTATCCGTTTTGGGTGTCATATTTTTTTGAATTTCTTTCCTTTGTCACGTAATTGACATTTTTGAAAAGTACCAAGTTTGAACATTTTTCTTTACGCAATACAAAATTTACAATTAAAAGTGCATCGCTAGCCGCATCCGCAATTGTATAAAGAATATTCATTTATTTTTCAGCACTCCATTACAAAAGGTGGTTTTATAAAATGGTTTGAAATTAGACAATGTCAAAGCGCTCGGCTGCAAGAAATTGCACTGTTTAGATACGGCTATAGGGTGAAGCGATGGCGTCGCCGGCTGCTTTCTCGTTTACTGGAGCAGACCTTTAAATAAATAAAAGGACTATCGGGTAAATAGTGTGCCTTACCATTACTGGAAATTAACAAAAAAAAAAAAAAAACTATTTTAGATCCGAGTTACATGGCACAAAAACGCATAAACCGATCTATGTATACCTTTTAAATCTCCGTAAAGTATTAGCTGTGTACCAATGAACGCTGAAAAATCCCGTTTTCCGCCAGTTTGTTACGCATTACTCCCGAACGAACATAAAGTTATCAATCAGGTTTTGAAATGTATTTAACATCTGTGAATACATTTCACATTATTGCATACTGTTTTGATATATAATTAACGGTTACACCAGCGTAGGCTATACATTAAATGAAAACACAGACGATTTGGTCAAAGTGTTAAGTTTTTGATCAAAATCGGTTGTTTTAATTGTAATGGTCGCGTGTCACGTCCGTTCGCTAAACTCCATATTTTTTACATTTTTCAATTTTTAAATTGGAACCCTAAATATTTTCGGGATAAAATAAAAAGTAGCCTAGATAAATCTCTGAAAGTCCTCTATATGTAAATGAAAGTTTCGTCAAAATTGGTTCAGCCATTACGGATATAGCCCTTACAGAAAGACAAACAATTAAAAAATGCATGTTTAGGTTTTGGTGAAATGTGTTTAACCATATGAGCTTAGAAAAAAGTATTTATTTCGAAATAACAGTTAGACACTTCAATTTTATTAATGCACTAGTAAGCCCCCGTGAAAAATCACAGGCTGATTAATTAGATACACATTAGAATTACATCATTTAAAAAACGAACTATTGAAAAATAACATTAAGGCCTACTTATCTAGGCCTACCTAACTAGGATGACGGGGATTTTTAACTCGGTAAATGTGTACAATAATAAGGACCATAAAACTGTAGGCCTATTTGTTAAACATTTTTATTTGCATGCGTTATTATATATTTAAAGAAAGATAAAAATACTATCTTTAAATTGCTTTTTATTTCATATTGAGAGATCAAATGATTTATAAGTTATTAATATTAATAGTGACGAAATTAATAATCGAATATTTTTATATATGTTATACGAAGATAAAATACGAAGTTAAACGAATAGGTATCTGTTTTTTAAATTTGTAGAAACAAAAAAGGTGATACAATTTTGTATTTATATTCAGTTTATAACCTCAAAACAAATATTATAACGTATATTATAGCATACATTAGTTAAATAACTCATATTTAAAAAAAATCAACTTCGCAAGAAATAATAACGATTGAAGTTGTAAACATAACCCCAAACTATAATCTACACTGAGTTTGTTGTATTACAGATGATGGGTGAAATCAGCTGTTAAAAGAATAGGTATCTATTCTTTAAATTTGTATAAACAAACTAGCTGACCCGTACGGCGTTGCCCGTGGTTGTTAGTATTATCAGTCTTTTTGACGTAATTGTATTCTTTTTAAGTGTTAGTTGAATACCCGTGCGTATCCTACTGTGGTCATGAAAAAAAGGATACGCTATTTAAGAAAGCACTGAAAATAGTATTCCTGTAAACTACTATCTAACATGAAAAAGCTTTAAATATATCGTTTTAATTTATAGTTTTTACTAATTTTGACTTTCACTTAATTTTATTGACAATGTTGCGAGCACCTACAGCCTAAAAGGAAGCTACGTACCAAATTTCATTTCAATTCGTTCTTATAGGGATTTTTAGTAACTTTGACCCCCCCCCCAAACCGCCCTAAAATTTCGAATTTCTTTTAACCCTTTCTTAGCTAGGGTTTAAATTAGCTGGGGGTCGTAGAAAAGATATTTGAATCACTTTGTAACATCCGCGTTAATTTATGATGTAACAAACTGGTTCAAATAGAGTTTGTAATTTTAAATGTATAGGCCTAATTAGTATAAGATATTGTTTAGTATTTAAATATACAATTATATATCAATATAAAGCTACGAATGTGATATTTTAATGGCATTTAGTTTAATTCAGATTGTTTGTTTAGTTTTCAATATAATATGTTTAAACTCGTGTATGTTTATGGTTAGGCATGATGTCAAATAATTTGTTTGTTATTATTATTATTGATAGCGAAAATATGTTTTGAAAAGTATTAAAAAATTCATAGTTATGATATATTTTATACAAACAACATTTTAAACAGCATATCTCTAAGTAGGCCTACCTATATAGATATTTAATAACCAATGTTTGAGTTAAATTATAATTCTGTAAGCATTTTTCGTTCATTTTTCCTTGTGTTTGTTTATAGTTTTTCAATCTAACCTTAAAAAGCTGTTAGTTTTTAAGAGTATTAAAGTGATTATAAATTTGCTAAGTAATGTTGCTATGGTAATGATTGTAAACAAATATAACGTGTTGCTAAGCTTTTTATACGAACAGCTGTTTTTGTAAGCTATGGTTTTGAGTTCATACAGTAAAGGCTGTTGAGTTTCTTCCAAATTTGAAACTTTTTCGGGAAACTTTTCAAATTTTTCTTTACGTATAAACCTTCTATGAACTACTGCAAACATTTTAAGACCAAAATTAGCCAAATCGGTGCAGCCGTTCTCGAGTTTTAGCGAGACTAACGAACAGCAATTCATTTTTATATATATAGATGTATTGATTATAAAAGTTAGTATTTATATATAGTTTATAACCTCAAAACAAATATTATAAAGTATATTATAGCATACATTAGTTATATAACTCATATTTAAATAAAAATCAACTTCACAAGAAATTATAACGATTGAAGTTGTAAACATAACCCCAAACTATAATCTACACGGGGTTTGTTTAAGCATTACATACAGATGATAGGTGAAATCAGCTGTTATATTATATGTTACTCACGTACGTACACTCGCGTATATCGGAGTTGATATTTAACCCACATTTTAGTCAAAATATTTTTTTAAATTAATTACTATATATTATAATCGAGGTATTAACTAACGAGGGACTAGTACTGTATGTAGTTGAGTGTTATTAATTTCCAGGCTTGTACATGCCTCAGGGTTTAGAACTCCCCTCAGTGAGATGGGTTTAGTATATTCTAAACACATATTAATATTACATTAAGTGACCAGAACTAACTCTGAAAATATATATTTGGAGCGTAATACAAACAAGTAAGTGAGTGAATTATTATTTCATCTTAAGGATAAGTTATCCATTTAATCCTTGACTTAGTAATCGAATTGCAAATTATTATTTTTTATGTAGATTCACGAAGATATGCTGAGACTTTGGGAGCTCATTATACATGTAAAAGTAAAGAAACAAATTATATACACGTAGGTCCGGAAATAATTCGTTTCCCAGATAACCACCATTTTTTGTTTGTTTACAAAATAATTCGTATATAGAGAAATGTTTGACTGATTGAGTTTAAATTTGGCATGCGGTTTAACCTAATAGTGATCTGTTCCAGAAAAAATAATCGCTTATATCCAATCACGCGTTTTAAAATGGCGGCTGTTTGAAAATTTCAAACCTAAATTACTCAAAAACCGTACATTTTATAAAAAAAAAATGTCAAGACACAGTTTTAGTTGCTCTTTTGATTCCTTATCGGTTAGTGTAACGTTCAAAGCAATCGGATGAAGGATGATAGTTAAGTTAAAGGTAATAACATCATGTGTACATACAATATTGCTCTGTTTACTGTGTTATTCAAACCAATAACTACACATAGCTAGAATATTATCCTTCATTCGAATGTTTCGACAGTTAACGCCATCCGATAGGGAATCAAATGGTCATGACATGTTTTGTTAAAACGTCATTCCCCGAAGTTTGGCTGCTTACTTATGGCACACTCTGTATAGTATATTCATTAAAAGTATATTGAATTATTTATCTATACTAATATTATAAAGAGGTAAAGTTTTTTTTATGTAGGGGGTAATATCTGGAACTACTGAACAGATTGAAAAAATTGTTTTACTTATAAAAAGCTACACTATCCCTGAGTAACATAGGCTGTAATTAATTTCGATAAAAACATTGTTTTATTTCAATATTTTTAAATTTAGTCGGACAAAATTCTTAGGTTAGGCCTAGACTGATAAATCAACACATTTATGCCATAGCAACCAATTGAACAAAATAACAGATAACAGCTGTTTGCTCTAATTTCCATTAACAGCTTTCAAAGTTTTTATTTCTAACTTTTAGGTTAGGTTTTTATTAAAGTGTAGACCTGAGCCTTGCTGATTCTTTTAACGTTTATTATAACTGCTGTTATAAAATATACAAAATAATTTGATTTGAAAATTTAATATTATTTACCGTCTTTGAGGTTATTATTAATCCTACTCCTTTATTATAAAGAAAACATAACATGGTTATGTGTATAGAAGGTGCCAACGGGGTTGGCTTGCGGAGCACGCAGGGATTTCCCCTAGTCCCATATAAACTCGTAATTGACAAACTTAATCGAAAAGATACATTTATCTACACCTCTGATAACCTTGATTCTTATACAAACAATTTACTTATTGTTCTAGATGTCTAGAACTTTTAAAAATATATTATGACTTACATTTAAACACTGGTTCCTTTGTTCGACAATTTTTCACATCACTTGTTAAAAATACACCTATACCTTTTTGAAATATTTCTGTAAAAATACTATTACATTAGAGCCATTATTACACCGGTTTATTTGGAAACTTTTTGCATGCCGTACTTCAAACCATGGAATATGTTTTAAAAATCAATAAAACAATGCATTGTTTTAATTATTTTATTTAAATATAATGTAATGTTTTTAAAACACATACGTACTAGTAGTTATGCGTTCAATATATTCTAGTTATAAATAAATAAGAGTATTGATTTATTTTTACATACCTAAATTAAAACTAGAAATACTGTACGCATTACATAATTACAGTTTTGTAACATTCTAGGTGGTATTTTTAGAATATATTTTTGTTTAGAATAGCTTGCTACGCAATTACTTCAAACATTAGAAAAACTTTAATGCTCGTGTTAATATATTTTGACATAGCATAAATATACATAACGGCACTTGTATGTCGCCATTTCCTAAACTGTATGACAAAAACCTGTTATGGAGTGTGGCTTTAAAAAAAATCGTTTTATTTAAAATTGGTCACACAATTTTAAAATCAAGTTTTTCGTTCTCCACAAAATCAAAGCTGACAATCATTTCTGCTTGAATTGTTCACATTAGTTTTCTATACGCGAATAAAATATACATTATATACGTCCAGTTTCTACTGAAAACGTTTTTTTAAATAAATAATTTAGAATTAGAATTAAATGTTAAACTTTAGTAAACAATGAAAAATTTTAACTGCATATTACAAAAAAAAACCGTTAAAATTGTTTCTAGAAGAAAAAATATATATAATTTGGAATTTTTTCTGAAATAAATGAAATTTAATGAAGAATGAATGGAGTTTGCCCATTTAAAGTTATCCTCAAATAAATATTTTACGAGATATTTATGGCTGTAAAGATAAATGGACGCCACTAGATAAGTAATAAAATACACTCCAAGCATAAATAATGTTCTTTTAACAACACAAAACTCACCAAACAATTGTTTATGATTTACCTTTTCCTTTACTGTATCCCCACTTTTTACCTTCCTTATGTCCTTCTTTCTTCCCGTACTTCTCTTCGTGTCCGTGATGCTCTTCGTGCCCTTCGGCCTTCTTATGCCCCTTGTGGTCGTCATGATGTCCGCCTTTCTTGTGATGCCCTTTCTTCCCGTGATGATCAGCATGATGTCCCGATTTCTTGTGCCCTTTCTTGTGGTGTCCTCCTTTCTTTTCTCCGTGATCCGAATGGTATCCTCCGTGTTTCTCGTGTTCGCCGCCCTCGTGGTGTTCGTCGTAAAACTCGTGTTTCTTCAAGTACTCGTCTTTCTTGTGTATGTTGTGTTCGCCTTTCGTGCTGTGCCCCTTCTTGTGTTCACCGGACTCATCGTATTTCGCTCCCTTCTTGCCCTTCTCCGCTTTATGGTGCGCCCCGTAATGTCCACCGGCTTCTTTGTGTTTGTTCTTTTTACCTTTATGATCGCTGTATTGGCCTTTGTGTCCTTCTTTATCGTGGTGTCCTTTCTCTCCTTTGTCGTATTTATGATATCCTTTGTAACCTTTGTCTCCTTTATGGCCGGCACTAGAATGATGGTCCGAGTGATGTTCTTGACCACCTCCTTTTTCGTGTTTTCCTCCACCTCCGGACTTTTTCTTTTTATGTCCGGATGCGGATGAAGCTAAATCACCAGAGTAGGCAAAGTTTTTCGGTTTTTCCAACACTTTGACGTAATTTTCATCTTTTTCGTGCTTCTTTGGTCTTTTCAAAACCCTTCCCGTCCTTTCGACGTATTTTGCTCTTTTGTTATTCGTTTCAGGCACATATATATCTTCTTCCTCTTCGTACTTTCTCGGTGCTTTTAAAACCGGTTCTCTATTCTCGACGTACTTTTCTTTTCTGCTGTTCGTTTCTACTTCGTCATCTTCACTCTCTTTATCGTCTTCAACAACTTCTTCGCTAAATTCAACCGGAGTCTTTTTCTTCTCCACGGTGACACTTTCATCAGTTTGCTCTTCGTCTTCATCAGTTCCATAATCTTCACCTTCTGACTCTTCATCAGAACTTTCCTCTTCTTCCTGTCCCCCTCCTCCGTCGTCGTATACCTTTTCTTCCTTTTCAACTTTGACTTCATCCTTCACTGGTACATCTTTCCTTTGTTCTTGATATATTACAGGCTGCGGATTACTTTTACGAGGCACATACCTATGAGTCTCGTCGATTACATATGGATAATGGATGTTAGTGACTGTATTCGATCCCGATCCTCCAGGACCTCGCGGTTGGCTCGAGGTCGAGTAAGAGTACGTCACCGGTCGCGCTATCCTCTGAGTGCTTTCGGTTTGTAAATCCTTCGTAGGGTTTCCGCGAACTACACTGCACACTACACTCAACACCAACAAACATTGCCAGGTAAACATTGTACGGACTAAATTGTAGAATGGAATCGAATCAATATATAAGCGTTGCTATTTCCTCATTGACATGCCTCTTGGTCTTTCACTTCACGCTTTCCTGAACAGAGACACCGCTTCTTCTCCAATCATATAATTATATTAACTTCGGACATTTCCTTATCAAATATTGTTAGATTAAAGATGTTTATAAATGCTAAATGCTCTAGCCTCGCAATACTGGAAATATGATTTTAAAATAAATACCGCGCTAATTTTCCATTTAAGTAATCTACAATTTAATCAACATTATTTAGAATTGTTTAATGTAGATTTTAATCTTGTGTTACACTCTATTTTACTTAAACATTTTCTTTCAAAGGTTGGTGTACAATAAATTATATCGTAAAATCGCAAATAGGAAATTAACAAAATAATTAGGTTTAAAATACAATAGTGTTTTTAATATAAGGTTAAAATGTTTTAAACTCCTTTTTCAATGGAAATGCTACTGAATTATAGCCTACACACCAGTTTAGAGGTTGACAGGTGATTGTACGAACACGAAAAGCTGCTCAATCAGCTAATCTGTGTACTTTAAACGGGAAAATTCGTAACTATGTATAGGCCTAAATTACCTTTGACAGTATCTGTAAATTTCAGTATTTTCCGAAACTTGAGACAGTATCGTTTATATTTATATAAAACATATGAAAATATAAGCCAATTGTTTTCTTATAATTTGATTTAAATACTAGTGTGACCCGGCAATGCATAGATATTGCTTGATTTGAGTGTATATACAGGGTGATTCACGAAGATATGCAGACACTTCAAGAGCTCATTCTACATGTGAAAGTAAAGAAAAACAATTATATAAATATAGGTCCGAAAACCCTTCGTTTTCCAAAAATCTAATATTAAGTTTTTTCAGAGAAATTTTGACTGATTGAGTTCAAGCTTGGCATTAAGTTTAACCTAACAATGATCTATCTCAAGAGAAATAATCGATTATATCCAATCATGCGTTTCAAAATGGTGGCTGTAAAAACCTAAATTACTCAAAAATCATACATTTTAACAAAAAAGTTATGTGTAATAATGGGTTTGTTATAATTTCTGGTCTGTCGAGGCTACCCTTCTTGATCCTCTTTAATGAGCGTGGCAGTTTCATCATTTCAAAAGTACCTGAAATATCGGGGCAGTTTCATCGTCCCCTAATCATGTTATGTTTTCTTTATAATAAAAGTGTAGGATTAATAATTAATAGCTGTCATCTGTTATTGTTTTTATAAAAATAAATTATTGATTATGTTACTCAGGGTAGTGTAGCTTTTTATTAGTAAAATTATTTTCTCAATCGGTTCAGTAGTTCCAGAGATTACCCCCTATATACAAACAAACAAACAAACTTTACCTCTTTATAATATTTGTACAGATATGTAATAATAGTTGTTCGAATTGTATAATACAATAAGAATGTTTCGTTGATTTTTGTTTGTGTTTGCTTTCAGTTTGTTTATCTAAAAAAGCTGTTGGTTGTGAATAATATCATAAACTGTTTCTAAATTCGAAAATTCAGTTGCTATGGTAATGAATGTAAACAAACATATGTAGCTAAACTTTTGATCCACACAGCTGTTTTATCTGTTGTAGGGCTAGGATTGAACCTCCAAATTTTAACTTGTTTACACTTCAAAATAAAAACTTTGAAAAATCCTTTCCATGACCCCATAAGAATATACTTTAAAATTTTCGTATTAATTTGTATCTTAGGTATTTTTTGCTCTACGCTGATTCAATGTCATTCAGTCAGAGGATTATATAAATAGCTCACTGTTAACCAATATACCCGTTTATTTCTCCTGCTTTGCAAAATTACAGTTTAATTCTAACAAATGAACATAATATTTTTACAAACCAAACATAAATAACCTGCTCACAAAATACTCCAAAAATAATTACGAAAACCCTGAGGTAATAAAACCTCTGTGGGATGGTTTTTAAAACGTGTATGCATACATCAAGTAAAACTGAAATTAAACGTTTATTGAGCTGCAGCCGTCAGCGTTCAAAATAAATACACACTGCTACATACATTTAAATCTAAAAAATGTCTTACATTCTTTTTAGAAACCCACACATACCTATTTATAACTTATATTTACTTTTATACACACAAAGTAGATCCATTGTAAATATTTTACAAAAGCAACATTCTTTAAAGTAAATACAAATATTCAAGATATATCAAGTGCAGCGTAAGTACAACGCCTACGCATTCACACATACTTAGCATACATACTTGCAGTAATACAACATCAAAACTTATCAGTCAAGATATTGCATAAAAATAAGAATGTAGGTATTATAGATTAAAATTATATATACAGGTGGTTTTTTTAAAACGTAAAACTTGTGGAGTCTGTTCCTTATATACAAATAAATAAAAAAGTTCCCATAAACATGTGCCCTAAAACGTTTTGTTTTCAAGATATCCGCCATTATGTTTATTTTTTACAAAATAATTAATAATTAATATCTAGAGAAGTCTTTGACTAATTGATTTCAAACTTGGTATGAAATTTGAACAAACGATGATCCATCTCAAGAAAAATAAGCGATTATGTCCAATCATGCGTTTAAAAATGGCGGCAGTTTAAAAATTTTGATTCCCTATCAAATGGTGTAACTCAAATCAATCGAATGAATGCTAATAGGTAAGTTAAAGATAATAACGGCATATTATGTACATACAATATTGTTGTTTACTGTGTTGGTGTAGGATGCCGGGTTGGACAAACCAATTATTACGCATAACTTAACTATTAATTATTCTTCATCCGATTGTATTGACAGTTACACCATCCGGTAGGGAATGAAAAGGGCTACAACAAAGGTGTCTTAATATGTTTTGTTAAAATGTGGGGTTTTTGTGTAATTTTGGTTTGAAATTTTCAAACAGCCGCCATTTTGAAACGTATTTCTGGATATAATCGCTTATTTTTTTGTGGGACAGATCATTGTTAGGTTAAACTTCATACCAATTTTTGAACTCAATGAGTGAAACATTTCTCTAGATATGAATTATTTTGTAAAAAACAAAACGGAGGATATCTGGCAAACAACGAGTTTTATTGCACATGTTCGTAGAAACGTTTTTATTTATTTTTATGTAAGAAACCCACTAAAGAAGTTAGGCGTCGTATTTAAGAAACACCCTGTATAAATTTTTACGTGTGACAACATTATCATGTAAATAACTTTACGATGCAGTTAGGCTTATACCAAAACCTTAGTTAAATCATAAATGCTCAAAAGTCTTTACCCCTGCGAAGCACGTGTACACATCTAGTGGGTAAATAAAAGTAAACAATTTTAGACTTTCCACCGAAATATAAAGGTGGAAACCAAATGCTTTTCTACCAGTCAACGATGGTCTTGGTCTTGGCGAAAGCGGACATATTTTTGGAAACCAAAAAATCTTCGAACGATCATTTGTTGGTCCTGAATACTCTGAAAAGTAATTGGCCACAATCCGAGTACTTTATTAGCGAATTCCCATAGGAAAAATGAGCTATTGCAATGGCACTTATCTTAAGACCTAAGGTCGGGAGTAGCAAATGAGCACCGATCATGGTCCCCAGAACACGTCATTAAAAATCATACATATATATGTATATATATGTTCGCACTCTAGGGCCGCAATTTAAGTCCGATTTGGTTCAAATTTGGTACACCTGTTGGTAGACACGTCGCTTGGACGAGTTCGTTAGCCAAAACAATGCAACAATCGGAAGCAGTTTTTTGACCGGAACTAACTACTTTTTGAGATTTTTTCTACGAGAATGAATCTGTTTTTGAGTTTTTTCTACAAAAAATATAAATGTAATATGTTATTCTGCACATTTTGTTTTTATACGCGACCTTATGGCTCGCTTGGTTCCCCCAAAATTGATCAAAACATAAAATACCTTAGAAGTACCCTGTTCAAAGCCATGAGGTGGATTCTACCGTGGGGTTGGTGCAAAGCATTGTGTGTTGAAGATACTCCCAATACGCGGAATAGCGTGCGAAGCACACAATGCATTGTGTATTGAACATACCCCCAATATGAGGAATGGCATGATTTGTGTATTGAAGATACACCCAATTTGCGGAATGGCGTGAGAAGCACGCAATGCTTTGTGTGTTGAAGATACT
>JAGFPH010000241.1:210861-222612 GCA_018207615.1 Philaenus spumarius | reverse complement strand
TGGCTTAGGTTAGGACCCAAATAAAAAGTGGGCGTGGCATGGGTTAGGAACCAAAAAGACAAAAAAAAAACCAAATAGAGGGGGGCGTGGCTTATGTTAGGAACCAAAAAGACCCAAAAAAAAGCACCCAAAAAAGGGGGCGTGGCCCAAGGTCAATGACCTTCCCCCACTCCATTTTACGCCATATCGTCGCGGACTCTACTCCTTAGTAACATAGGCTATAATTTATTTCGATAAAAATATTATTTTATTTCAATATTTGTAGATTTAGTCGGAAAAGATTCTTAGGTTAGGCCTAGACTGACAAATCAACACATGTATTAACATTTATTACCAAAGCAACCGATTGCATAAAATAACATATAAAACAGCTGTTTGCTTTAATATTTCCAATTTACAGCTAATTTCAAACTTTGTATTTCTAACTTTTAGGTTAGGTTTTTATTAAAATGTAAACCTGATCCTTAATGGTTCTTTTAACCTTTGTTATAAAATATACGAAATAATTTGATTTAACCATGTAACATGTTAATGGAAAAAAAAAACATGGAAAAATTCTTAGGTATGGCGTAGGATGAATTACCATAGCAACCAATTGTATAAAATAACAGATAAAACAGCTGTTTGCGTCAATATTTCTTTTAACCTTTATTACAACTGCTAAATTTGATTTGAACATTTAACATTATTTATCATCTTAGCTTTGAGGTTATAATTAATCCTAAATCTTTATTATAAAGAAAACATAACATGATTATGTGTATAGAAGGTTCCAACGGGGTTTCAGGGGTTTCCCATATTTATAATAAAGAGGTAGGGTTAATAATAACATAAAAACTAAGATGATAAATAAAGTTAACAACTTATATCGTATATTTTTTAACTGCAGTTATATATAATGATGGTTAAAAGAACCAGTAAGGCTCAGGTCTACACTTAAACACAAACCCATAAAAAACGTTAGAAATACAAATAATTGTTTCATATTTTGAAATTAGCTGTTAATTTTTGGTCTTTACTATCAATTACCGTATATTGTCAATAAATAGGCCATATTATTCTATTAACATATTAAATTCGTATATGTTTTATTTATTTTTAATTAGGGCGAAACATAGTGGTTTCTTTTTTTGAAATTCCTTAAAGCAAATTTATATTGGTTTGTGAGTGATGAAACATGAGTTGGTTCATTATAGGCCTGATTTAAAATATTATTTTGTACTAAGCTTGACATCTGAAAACTGTTTTATCTGTTATTTTATTCAATTGGTTGCTATGGTTATGAATGTAAATACATTCAAGAAATAACATAAAATAAATTGTACATTTCCTGTAGACCCACGGCATAGATCATTGCTGTAAATGTGAAGTCATCTTTTTTTCTCTGCTAGTTAAATTTCGAAGTTATACAAGATGACTATATATGTGTTTTTTAGTAATATTTTACTATTATTTAATTCATCATTATAGTAAATAATTATTTTTGTAAAATTGTTCTCTTTAAAATACTTTCAAAATAATATGACGTCACACTACCAGTTTTATTTTTGAAATGTCTTCAAACGCAACCAGCACTCTCCTAAATACTAGATTTTAACTTTTAAATTGTCAAAACTATGAATTTTTCAAAAACAAATTATTTTTCGCGGTTACTCAATTTTTTTCAGTCGAAAATGAAACGATTAAGACTGACAAAGTTTAATTTTAAAGTATTTTAAACTTACCACAATTAATTGTTCTATTAACTCCGCTATGCCGGTCACAAGCCCGGGGCCTCGTCCGTGTACGAGGAAAGAGGAGTGATAGAGGAGTAATGCCTCTCTAAAAAACGTGGTACAGCTGGCCCGGCTGATAATTGTCAGGGAAAAGTGAAGTCCCTAACGGCAATCTTTCTGCGGAGAAAACAATCTTTAGTACAGCGAAATTGGCGGAAGAGGCAACATTTTCTCACTAGGTTGGTTAGGGAGAAAGTATTTATTTATATGAAGTGTGTGACAAAATAAAGGATATACCACAAGTGAGCAGCGAGAGATGGCTAATCTCACGGCCGGTTCCGATCGGGTAAAAGCCCCGACAGGTGGCCGGTGCCGGTCGCATGAATTTTGGGAGCTACCAATCACGCGGATCTACCAATAAAGATTCAGAAGATCTTGTAAGCCCTTTCAGTAGGGACTCTCTTACAAAAATAATTCCGCATACTGCAACTATTCATCGGAACCTAGAGGAACAGCAAGACCGTGATAACAGTCATCTGTTTACCTTAAAAGACGAAAATGAAATTCTTAGGAAAAAACTGAGTGACACAGAGCAGCTTTGTACAGAACTGAGGAATTACACTTATAAAAAAGCTTAAGAAAGTAAGGATACTAATTGTTTCCTGAATATTGCACTGACACAGAAGGATTGTCCCCAGAAAGTGACTGGATCCTTAAAGGAAATAAGGATAAATCTTCCAAGAAGCGGAAAGCAGAATCTTCGCCTGATGACGATCAACAGAAAATATTCACTGCTTACTCTCCCTCTTTTCAGCTGAATACAAGGAAGAAACCTACTCCTCAACCAGAACATGACATTAAAAAAGAATCTGCACCACCTCTGTTGTGGTAGATAATGTTGGAACGTGTGAAACATTTTACTATTTATTAAGTACTTACCAGAAAAAGTATTTAAAATTAAAATGATTATTAATACAACAGCAAAAATTACCTGTAGGACGACTCAGTAAGCTACAGGAAAATAATTAAAGAGCTGCAAGAAGCCAAGAATACTATTCCCAGTATATGAGAATACAGCCCCTTGGCATGACGTTGGATCTAGGTGGAAGCCGCATGTAAAGAAAAAACAAGAGGAGAGAAAACTAAAATACAGAAAGATGAATTGGTTATTGGGCTGTTGCCATATTGGCCGTTATAGCCCTATCAGTGTACAACAAGCATTCTATTGTTATATCAACAAGTTTTTAAACCAGTATGAACTTATGGCATATAACTGTGGGGTTGTGACAGTCAAAGTAGTAGAAATATCATTCAACGGTTTCAAAATAAAGTGCTTCGTGGTGTCGTTGATGCTCCTTGGTACACCCGAAATGACAACTTGCACAAAGAAATTGAGGTACTGACTGGTGATAATGAAGTCACAATATCGAGGCCGTCCAGCTACTCAACAACGATGGCTAGTAAGAAGGTTGAAAAAAGTGAAACTGTTTAAACTGTGTAGTTTTTAAGCTAAGTTTCACTATTTAAGAGATCATTCATTCTAGACTAAGTGATTATCAGTGGATAGAACTTAGTGAAATACTGTATTAATTTACGTCCGAAACAACTAGCTTATTGGTGTTATACTAAATTGCCAAATTAAAAAAAAAAGTCTATTGAAGGTATATCGTTTCATCAAATGATTTACAAAGTATAAGGAAAAAACCGAAAAAGCCAAATTTTGCACGGATGTTTTGTTCAGTAATTTCACAATAAGAAAGTATTGTTTCTGAATATGGTATGTTCACGTACAAACTATTCCTTGAGTCATAACGCAATCAGTTTGCTGATACAATTTTGTACATACAAAAAAATAATACCGTTTGTGAGACTGCCGAAAGAAGTGAAAACTGTCATGAATAAATACAATCTTGTTTATGTTATTTTTAATTTTTTAGACTTCCATTTAAAATGTGACAAGTTAAAAATAACGTAACTTACAAAATGAGGAAGCACAATGTCCAATTCAGAGGTATTACCAAGTAAACTATTTCAACACAACTTAAGAAATTAGGAAGCACGTCCATTTCAGAGGTATACCAAGCAAACTATTTTAACACAAGTTACGAAATGAGGAAGCACAACGTCCATTTCAGAGGTATTACCAAGTTAGCTATTTTAAAACAACTTACAAAACGACGTGACGGAATAGAGCTTGACGGAAAATGCTTGACGTTAAAATTCGATTCACCGCCCGCAAACATTTTGGACGCGGAGTGCTTATAAAAGTTTTTTATTCAAAAATCTTTATTGACTGGTCTATATCCCCCATCTCTATTTTCGAAAGTAATTGCCTTTTGACAAAATAAAAGTTAAAGGCAATAATAAGGCATTTATAATATATGTATGTAGCGCTAATGTTTAAGATAATGCTCCTTTAATGGTGTGCAATACCATTCGAGTAAAAGCATCGAATCCAGTTAGCGGAGATAACATTGAGAAGGATGACCTATGCTATTGCTAGAATATCGATTGTATACACTTTCTATTTACTAATAATGCCGGTCTTGTATTTAGTTTCCGCCATGTACGTACGACATATAAATTTGAAATAAATACAGTAAATTACAATTAGTTCATCGTTTGACTTCGTTGTGTTGTCCTACTTACGAGGCGTTTCGAGACCGTAATCTCACTTTTAAATATATATTAATCACTCTTCAGGTCGTCATATATTAAAAAAAAAACACAAACACATTACTAACAAAAAGTAATGTAAGCTGGTTGGTGTACCCCATCGCGTCGTCTAAGATAGACTAAACTAAACTAACAGTGGATTTTGACCAGTTTTTTCTCGATAACCGAGGGCTGTATCATTTAAGTCGTTGGATTGAAATGACAGCTGATCATGTAATATGTTATCTGGATTGTGTCTGAATTACTTGTAAATATCGAATTCTTCAAAGGCGTTCATTAATCTCCCCTTTACATAAATTGAAATTTTCATAAAGCTCCAATTTATATTTAGTAACAAAATTCATCCTGATGTTTACTGCTATCTAGTGACTCAACTGAAAATCATGTTTTTCGTCTTGTTTATAAGTAAATAGTTTTTATTAAAAATGTATAATTTATAGTTTGTGTCACTTAAGAATTATAACTTAGATATTTATGAATGATTTCCTGCAAATTACAAAAGATTATCTTTAAAATTCTTTGATAGATAAGTTATATTGAAGAGGTTTTTATGGGGCTGTTTCGTACTTATAATACACACCCTTAAGTAAAGCCCTTCATTTGGCATTTTTCTCTTTTAAATGTTGTTTTATTCTTGAATTCGAGTACTTGCATATAGGCCTACTAATATTATAAAGAGATAACATCTGTTTGTTTGTTTGTATGTAGTTGGTAATCTCTGCAACTACTGAACCTATTGAAAAAATAGTTTTACTAATACAAATCTACACTGCACCTGAGCAACATAGGTTTTTATAATTCATTTTGATAAAAACATAATTTCTTTCAATATTTGTAAATTTAGTCGGAAAATATTCTTAGGTTAGGCCAAAACCGATGAACCAACACATGTATTTACATTTGTTACCTTAGCAACCAATTGAATAAAATAACAGATAAAACAGCAGTTTGCCCTAATATTTAAATTAACAGCTGATTTTAAACTTTGAAGCAATTATTTGTCTTTCTAAATTTTAGGTTAGGTTTTTATTAAAGTGTACACCTGAGCCTTTCTGGTTCTTTTAACCTTTATTATAAATCCTGTTACAAAATGTATGAAATAATTTGATTTGAACATTTAACATTATTTACCGCCTTAGGTTTAGGGTTATTATTAATCCTACACCTTTATTACAAAGAAAACCTAACATGATTATGTGTATAGAAGGTTCCAACGGGGTTGGCTTTTACCCTTTATTATAACTGCTGTAATAAAATATACGAAATAATTTGATTTGAATATTATTTACCATCTTAGCTTTGGGGTTACTAGTAATCCTACACCTTCATTATAAAGAAAACATAACATGATTATGTGTATAGAAGATTCCAACGGGGTTGGCGTGCGGAGCACGCAAGGGTTTCCCCTAGTCCTGTATAAAATACAAAGGAAATTCTTGTTTACGTTATTGCTTTCGACAAGTCTTCACTTCATATCTTAACTGTGTCATTCACTAAGTCCTTATAATCCAACGCCTACTTTAAATGGTTACATTTACTGCAAAATGAAGACAGGGCACTTTAAACTTAAATGTTGCAAGACCTTACACACGGTTTGAATTTAATGTGAAACAATTCCAAGTAACTGTCGATTGGGGAATAATGCTGAACATTAACTGTGTAATTCGGTGCTTGTAATGTGTTACACAAACCTTAGTTCTGTGTTAAACGTAGGGACAATGCGAACTGATTAAAGAGAAGATGTGTTAAGCTAAAGACTACGTAAGAAGTATTAATAACAGGATATCATAAAATTTAATCTAATAGACTTCGTGTTTTGAAAAACGATTACCATTGAAATAATTTATTATAAAAAGCTTTCTACATTTGTTTGTACTGAATATAAAAAAGTGTTTTATGATGTTTTAAGCGGACAACAAAGGAAAGCCGTCGTCATTTATTTACTTTTAATCATTACTTTAAAAATTAATGTATGCTGTATAATGTTTTAAATGTAGGCCAATAGCCGTAAAACTATATAAATAATGCGATCCCGCAACCGCTGATTTGAGTTGAGTGAATTTCCAAAATTATGTTTATATGTTTTATGGGTTTCAACCAACTATTTGGGAAGTTGGTCTACTCACGAATGCGCTGATTAGCTGCCTACGTGAACCAAATGTATTAGTAGAACTTGTGGACACCTCAACCTTCGACCTGGCTCACGCGTTGATTCGTTCCGCTCGCAGCGGAAAAATTCTTCCAACTCGTCTTCGCTTCGCTCGCACTAGCTGGATTTAAACCAGGTACTTATATACACATGTACATTTATGTTTCCAGCGATACCAAAGTAAAACAGAGTCAAATTTTGCAAATCACCTAATATTATCAGGACATTCTTTTAATCCCAAAGATAATGTGAAAGTTTTGTATAGCCTATTGAACAGAAAATTAAATAAACGGTACCAGATAACTGCCACATACTTTCTCCCAGTTGAAACTGTATACCTTCCCAAGAGTAGCATAGGAGGTGGTTATTTTGAATAGGCCTTTTTTGAATGGTAATAGCTGAATTTCAGAATGTTTAATCTTTTAGGGGAAAAGTCAAAAGAACCAGTTTTTAAATCAGTTTTTGGCCCATAATCTTTGAACAGGTATTTTCCCAGACCCATTTGGTAGTATCATTTTATTTGGGTTCTTAAACACTATAAACCACAAAATTTTTATCAAAACAGTTAGCGCCGTTTTTGAGAAATTTAGATTTTTCTCCTTTTTTTGCCATTTTTGTGGGGTGAAACCTTTTTAAATCAAAATTTTGAAAAATTAAAAAACATTCCTGTAGATATTCCAGAACTACAAATACATACCAAATTTCATCAAAATCAGACCTTTGGTATGGTCTCCAGCTCTGTACAGACACACGGACACACAGACAGACATCACCCAAAAACCCCTTTTTTGGGTTCAGGGAGCACCAAAACCAATTATTCCACTAAAAGTTCAAATACGAAAATTTGGACGAAAACAATTCTTTCTCCATATACTACGTATGGGGGGGGGGCTAAAAAACTAAATAGATTGGACATTTTAGAAATTAACAGATCTGTATACAATTGACCATGCTTCTAACTCTAACCTAAATGAACAGGTACATATAGGTCTCCTTTGTTAAAACCTTTTGCTTTCACTCCCCTAAGTAACAAGGGTGTTCATGTCCCTTCCCTTTCCTTGTCTCTTCTTACCCACCCTCTTAACCTGGTTGTTTTAAGTTATGTTGTAATTTCTAGTTTGGTTGTCTGATGATGGTTAAGTGCGAAACAACTGTTGCAAATATATTTGTGTTTTGTGAAATTCATAGCGGGTATTATTTTTTTACCTCAATTATGGAATTTTACCAAGTACCGACTGTGGTCACATTGAATACGAAAAACAATGTTCCTGTAATGTTTAGCTAATGTTCTGTTTTATGTTCCGACCTAAATTAATATAAACTATACTTCTCGGCTCTCACTAGACATAGTGTAATGGCCGACATGGTGAAGTAATTTCTCTATATCCTGTCTCCATCTTGACATAAACAGAGAGTAATGGTGATGCCCTCAGAGTCCATTACGTCCATTAGCAAAGTCAGCTGGGATCTGAAGACGTTGACGTACTTTTAGACTTTTTTAAATATTATATTTGTGCACGGACATTTATATACAGGTTGTTTCAAAAACTATTTTAGACAGAATAATTCGATCACGCAGCTGAACCGCTGACGTGAGTTTGGAGAATTTCCAAAATTAAGTTTATATGTTTTATGGTTCAACCGACTATTGGGAAATTGGTCTACTCATGAAGCTGGTAAATAGCTGCATGCCTGTACGACATATGAGAAGCCAAGGGCATAAGTGTAGTGAAGTTAGTTTTGAGATTTAAATTTAAACTGTTATAATCAAATCCAGGTAAAACCATGTTCACTAGAACTAGTATATTTTTAACTGCTACGTTCTAGACTAAAATAATAACAAAGATTCGTTTGATTTTCATCCTCTTATTCTTTGTATTCAGCCAACCTTTGATAAATGTTGTCACTTGTACCATTGGGTTGTTAACACGCTCACTGTTAAGGACGGACATGTGAGCTTGACACTGAACACCATGAGAAGCGGCCGACACAGTGCTTTGCACGCCAACCCCTAGATTGGGAGTATTTTCAGTACACAATGCATTGCGTGCTTCGCACGCCAATTTTAAGCCCATGTGCTATGGACGCACATGTGAGTCCGCTTTAAAATATTAGTGCTTATTACGTAGAAAGGTTCAAAAATAAAAAACAAAGTAATTTCTACTCATTTAGACTAACTTCGCACACTAAATTCCGTATTGGGAGAATGTTCAATTCACAAAGCATTGCGTGCTTTGCACGCCAATATTAGGCCCGTGTGCTATGGACGAACATGTGCGTCCGTTTTAAAATTTTTTTATTATTACGTAGAATGGTTCAAAAATAAAAAATAAAGTAATTTCTACTCATTTATGCTATAAATATAAAAAATATAAGGTCAGCTCCTAGCATAGGAAATACGAAATTTACGTAGCAGTGAACGTGTTAACAGGAATTAGAAGTTATGTAATAAAACATAGGTTACAAGTAAATTACCTATGTAAAGTAAAGTGACTTGCATCACATGTATCTTTTGACTTCTAAGCTAAACAGTTCTTCTACGAAGTAGTTTTTTTCGCTACTAGATTACAGCACATGATAGCCTTACAGTTATATTCCTTGCCTACAAACATTTTAAAGTGTTGAAGAGACAGTTTCTGACTAAATTATTCAAAAAATGTCATTTGTACCCCTTGGCTTCTCAGCCCTTCATATATTAGTAGAATTTGTTTGCACCTAAGCCTCCAGCTTCTACTCACGTGCTCCTCCGTTCCACTCGCAGCGGCCTCGGGTTATTAGTTTCGCTTCGCTCGTAGCGTACAAACTCGGCCGTCGGCCTCGCATCAGAAGATGCCACCACGGTAAAATCCACCCAGTGGGTTTGTACGAGGTAATTTTACGTTTTGATCTATTTTGGGGGAACCAAGCGAGCTATTAAGGTCGTGTAAAAAAACAAAATGTGCAGAATAAATTCTTACGTTTAATTGTTTAGATAAAACTCTTCCGGTAAAAAAACGTACTTCCGGTTGTTGGATTTTCTTGGCTAACAAACTCGTCCGAGTGACGTACACAACCAACGTGTGTACCAAATTTGGACCTATACATCGGACCTAAAATACGGACGCTAGAGTGCTAACACATATAGTTTTTAATGACACCTCAAAACGTGTTCTGGGGACTATGATCGGTGCTCATTTACTACTCCTGACCTTAGGTCTTACCATAAGGTCACTTCAATAGGTCATCTTTCCTAAATAAAAAAAAAGTATGGAATTTCGCTCAAAAGTATTTTAACTTATTTATGCTCGCTTGAAAAACGTAATTCATTAAGACTCATATAATTTTACAGTAAACTAAACTAAAGCTACAATTTATTTGGAGTAAATAATTTTTCTAAAAATTTAATACAATGTAAAATTACGTTTAGCTACTTAAAGCACACACTGTACCGGATGGAATACAATACATCTTGACTTACATCACAATAACCAATGACATTGTTCACTCAGATCGTCACTTACATTTAATATTGATAACACGACATTACGTATTTTAAAATGCTACACTTGGTTGTTAAAGTGTGCAAACTATGTGTTGGTTCTGCAGAAAGGTGAACAGTTTCAAAGTATCTCACTTGGCTAATGAACAAAGTCGGTTATATAACCACCCAAACTCTTCTGATAACATCCAGTATCCCTCAGAATCGCCTTCGAGTTTAGTTGTAAAGCGGGCTATTTATGACAACAGATTCCCATCACAAATTCGTCGCTCAAATGATTTCCCTGGAGTGGAGCCTTTAAAACACAGAGAACGTTCGAGTATCTAAATATAAAATTTTTAACAAGATTTACATATTGCACAAAACTGTGTTGAGGATGTGACTCTTTGTCAAGTTAATTTCAGAAGATGGATTACACAAAATGCGTTAGATTCAAAGTGATTACCCTAGCCATTATGTATAATATATAATCAAAGTTAGTGAGACTGTATTATCAACGCTACCCTTTACGTATAACATCAATTTTATAACAGTATTAAATTGTCTTAAAGCATTTATCTTTTGTCCAAATCATACCAGCTATATTGTGCATAATGACTAGATAAACTGATTTTGAAGATAATTACTAAAGACCAATCACACCAGTTAATATGCATAATGACTGGATGCTGTTCTGTCTTAACGCCAGTTAGACTATTAAAGACGGGGGAGTAGGGTAATTCGCAGGTTTTCCCGGTTTTTTATTTTTATTTTGGCAAACGAACCCGATGTTTGACTTAGAATACAAACGTGTGTATCAAATCGAATATACAATTTATCCCGTCAGAGTGCGAACACTTATAAAAATAAAAAATCCAGGTGTGCTTCAGACCAAACGGGGGAAGTGTAAACTTCTATGGCGATTTATGAAATGAGGAAACACAATGTCCATTTCATAGGTATTGTCAAGTAAACTATTTTAAAACAACTTACAAAATGAGGAAGCACAGAGGTGTACCAAGTGAACTATATTTGAACACAATTTACAAAATGAGGAAGCTCAATGTCAATTTCAGAGTTATTGTCAAGTAAACTATTTTAACACAACTTACGAAATTAGGAAGCACAATGTCAATTTCAGAGGTATTGCCAGTAAACTTGTAACGGGTTAATTTTCGACCCCCCCAAATTGGACTACTTTAACAATTCTACTAGCGCAGCATAGAATATCTTTAGTAATTCCCGCCCGGCTAAACTAGTTAAATCTAGATATATTTGAATTAGACCACCCAGACCCTATGGGGTAAAGTTTGTGTACCGTTCTTATCGTTTGTTTGCTTACGCAAGCCCGAACCCGTCCGCTCGAGGACTATTTGGATTCGATCAGACAAACCCTATGGGGCAAAGTTTGTCTACCGTTCTTATCGTTTGTTTGCTTACGCAAGCCCGGGCCCGTCTGCTCGGGGACTATATAAGGCGCCGGAGTTCAGCTCTCGGAGCATTCGACTTCGAGACTTCCTACCGATAGGATAATTCATTCGACTGCGAGTCAGCGTACCCGTTCCTCGCTGGAGAATATTCAGCTTACCCGTTCCTAGCTGGAGAATATTCAGCTACCCGATCCTAGCTGGAAAGTATTCAGCTCACCGTTCCTAGCTGGAGAATATTCAGCTACCGTTCCTAGCTGGAGAATATTCAGCTACCCGTTCCTAGCTGGAGAATATTCAGCTCACCGTTCCTAGCTGGAGAATATT
>JAGFPH010000241.1:196263-209633 GCA_018207615.1 Philaenus spumarius | reverse complement strand
TAAATGAAGATTTTTAGTTCATTTAAATCCAAAAGTTTAAATCTTCCTATTCATTGCTGTCATTAAAGTTGCACTTACAACATTTTAAATTGAGGGTTTTATAGACTACAAGGGGTAACCCTTGCGTGCTCCGCATGCCAACCAGTTCTAACATTCTATACACATAATCGTATTATGTTTTCTTTACAATAATTTTGTATGATTAATAATAACCCTAAAGCTAAGATTGTAAATAATGTTAAATGTTCAAATAAAATTATTTCGTTTATTTAAAAAAATCAGATATAATAAAGGTTAAAAGAACCAGCAAGGCTCAGGTCTACACTTTAATAAAAACCTAATCCAAAAGTTAGAAATACAAATAATTGGTTCAAAGTTTGAAATCAGCTGTTATTGGAAATGTTGGAGCAAACAGCTGTTTTATTTGTTATTTTATTCAATTGGTTGTTGTGGTAATGTAAGTTCACGTGTTGGTTCATCAGCCTAGGCCTAACCTAAGATTTTTTCCGACTAAATTTACAACTGTTTAAATAAAAAAATGTTTATCAAAATGAACTATAGCCTATGTTACTCAGTGATAGTGAAGCTTTTTATTAGTAAAACTATTTTTTCAATCGGTTCAGTAGTTCCAGAGATTACCCGCTACATACAAACTAATTTTACCTCTTTATAATATTAGTATGGATTTACATATTTTATGCATTAGCTCTCCTATAGCTGTAAACTCGTCCAATATTATTCTACGTCAAGGTCATCTAACAGATATCATTCATCTTATTCAAGGTCAAAGCACCGATGCAGTTGATGCTATTGTCTTCGCCTCGCTCAATTTAATCAATATTCCCTGTTATTTGCCCTGACTTAATCTATACATGTAATAATATCGTGTCTGTCTGTTTTTGACGGAAACAACTGAGTATGGCTGAACGTATAAAGGTGAGATTAGACGCAGCATTTCTTCGTAAAGGAGAAATCCACATTCGAAAAAAGACATCTGTCGCGGGACTGCCGACAGAAGTGAAAACTGTAATGATTATAAACCGTTGGTCATATTGGGTTAGTCTGAAATTTGATTATTTTAACACTACCAAGTAAACTACTTTACCACAACTTACACAATGAGGAAGCACAATGTCCATTTCAGATGTATTACCAAGAAAATTATTTCGACACAACTTACAAAATGAGGAAGCACAATGACCATTTCAGAGGTATTACCAAGTAAACTATTTTAATTAATTTACTAACCTTCAAATTTTCGAATACGAAAATTCTGGACGATAATCACGTAACACAAAGCACTACCCAACACATAAACATGAAATTAATAGCATCATTTGAAGGTTAGTAAATTCACTAAAACATTTTACAATAATGGTCCAGGAAGTAGGATTCAAAGAAACGAATAGCTATTTTAACACAACTTACAAAATAAGGAAGCACAATGTCCATTTCAGAGGTATTACCAAGTAAACTATTTTAACACAATTTACGAAATGAGGAAGCACAATGTCCATTTCAGATCTATTACCAAGAAAACTATTTCGACACAACTTACAAAATTAGGAAGCACAATGTCCATTTCAGAGGTATTATTAAGTAAACTATTTTAACACAGCTTACAAAATGAGGAAGCACAATGTCCCTTCCAGAGGTAATACCAAGTAAATTATATTTTAACACAATTAGAAATTGAGGAAGCACAATGCCAATTTCAGAGGTATCGCCAATTAAACTATTTTAACACAACTTACGAAATGAGGAAGCACAGTGTCCATTTCAGGTTTATCACCAAATAAACTGTATACTCTGCTATATATACATGTTCTATACATAGTAGAGCGTGACAGTAAAATCCAATTCATCGACCGCAAAGTTGTTGGGTCGCAGTGCGCCTATAGAAGTTTCCACATCAAAAGTCCATTCGTTCAGAAGTTGTGACGTCATAAATGACCAAAGACGACTATGTCGCCCTGTTTTGGGCACGTTTCAGCTTATAACTTTAGACTGGTAGCACCTATATTAAATTTGAGATGGTCATTGTATGCAGCTAGCTTAGTTCTTTCAAGTGTCCACCGGACCGATTCTGTAGGCTGTATAGTTTAGGAGTTGTGAAACAAGACATTTACGTTTTTCTTGAACTTTTTTCAAAAGAGCAAAAAGGTCGATAGTTTTGCTTGAGGTATTTTCGGCCGTTATTTCACTTGGCTTGGACAACATCGGGGGTACAACTAGTTTTTTTAATAAATACAGATTTTTAGTTCATTTTAATCAAAAAGATTCACTCTTATGTAAGTGGTTTTTTGGAACACATTAACAGTTTGAGAACGTCGATACAATTCACCGTAGAACTAGAAAAAGATGGATGTTTGCTCTTACTAGGTGTTTTGGTTCAGAAGTCTGATATAGGGATCGTTACTTCAGTATGTAGAAAACCCATGAATACTAGAAAGTACTTACATTATAATTCACATCATCCAGTCTTGCACAGGGCTTGTTTTGAAGGGCTAGGAGGGGTCAATTTAATGATTTTGAGAGAAGCAAGGAGATAAAGCGGGTTTCTGATAAACTCCGGGATAATGGATATCCCATGAGTTGTATAAATAAAGCCATACAAAAAACAGAAACCAAAAAACCTATTGACAGCGATACTAGGGAAAACCCTATTGCTACAGTATCCATTCCTTGTTTAAGGGGCTTATCAGAGAAAATACGGAGAATTAACTCAAAATTTAACATTAGGAATGTTTTTAAATCGGGATACACGTTGCGGAACCTTTTGACCAGGGTAAAACCTCATTGTAAGTTTACTGAGAAGGACGTTGTTTATAAAATTCCTTGCCAATGTGGTTACAATTATTTTGGCCAAACTTCAAGGCCGGTGTGCAAGAACATCGGGATCACGTGACTAAAAAAGACATTAACAATTCCAAGATATGTGAACATCAGTCGGAGTCAGGACATACTATAAATTAGGAAGCTGCCAGTATTATTCATAAAAAAAACTGGAGAAAAAGAAATTTAATCGAAGCAGCATGTATGTCGATTTATACTAACTGTTTTTCACAAATGAAATAGAGGGAAAATTCAGAACGGCAGATTGAATTAACCCCCTCTCCCAGCTGTTCATCCCCACAATGTTAGCACAACTGATATGACACGAGGTTTGTCAGTGACATTACAGCGTAGTAAACGTCTAGCAGGCCTTGGTCCACCTGAAGACACGTAATATATCGGTTTCTCAAGTAGGGAAGTTGTTTATCAGTCTTCGCGAAACGTAAGAAAATTTTGTGCAATTTCATGTTCTTCTTGTGTTCTGTGTTTCGAGTATCTAAATATAAAATTCTAAAAAGATTTACATATTGCACAAAACTGTGTTGAGGATGTGTCTCTTTGTCAAGATAATTTCAGAAGATGAATTTCACAAAATAAGTTAGATTCAAAGTGATTACCCTAGCCATTATGTATAATATATAATCAAAGTTAGTGAGACAGTATTATCAACGCTACCCTTTACGTATAACATAAAATTTATAACAGTATTAAATTGTCTTAAAGCATTTATCTTTTGTCCAAATAAAGAATATTATTAGTCAGCTATTATGCATAATGACTAGACAAACTGAATTTGAAGATAATTACTAAAGACCAATCACACCAGCTATTATGCATAATGACTGGATGCTGTTCAGTCTTAACGCCAGTTAGACTATTAAAGGCGGGGGAGTAGGGTAATGCGCAGGTTTTTCCCGGTTTTTAATTTTTATTTTGGCAATCGAACTCGATAGTTGACTTAGAATACAAACATGTGTACCAACTTTGACACAAAAACACACAGAACACAAGAATCGTTGAACCGTTAACTCCCCCTTTTTTATGTGTTTTTGTGTTGTTGCTTGTGGTCCGAGAGATTGCACCGTGGTCCAAAAATAAGGTGGGTGTAGAATAAACAACAGTTATTATTAAAAAAAAAGATTCACTCTTCAACATGATCAAACAAGAACGTAACGATATAAACTATTGAAGTTTAATTATAGTTGAACTTGCAACATAATACTGTTCTTTATCCACTATTTACATATTTTCTCCATTAGCACTATTCTAGCTGTAAATTCGTCCTATTGTCCTATGTCAAGGTCGTTTCACAGGTTCAAGGACTACAGTCTTGTTCAAAGTTCGAGGTCAAAGAACCGACACAGTTGATCGGACAGTATTGTGTTTGCCCGGCTCAATTTAAACACTGTTCCCTGTCATTTGCCCTGACTGTATCCTTAGTAAAGCTAATTGGCTTTATAAGCTCCATGAAAGGCCAATTACCTTTGTATATCATAGAGAATGTTTGTCTATACTATGAATACTAAGAAAGGATTTTGAAAAATTTTGATTAGAAAGCGTAAAATAGTGAAAATTCGGGGTTCACTCCCAGCCATATAACTGATCAAACAGCTGAATCTTAGCCAGCAACACTTGTTAGTTGAATGGATGTACATACATTACCATTGGAACCAACTTAGCAATTTTAGAATCGGGTATTAACAGTTTGTTTTAGGTTAGATAAAAGCAAACGCAAACTAAAATCTACGAAAAATTCTTAAATAGACATCACTCACTATATTGTTTCGTTTAGTTGGCATTTTTCAAAAGTGGTTTGAAATTTTGATTATTAGCGAATTTCCATAAGAAAAATGAGCTATTGCAGTGGCCCTTATGGTAAGATCCAAGGTCGGAAGTAGCAAATGAGCACCGATCATGGTCCCCAGAACACATTTTGGGGTGTCATTAAAATTCATAAATATATGTGTTCCCACTTTAGCGGCCGCATTTTAAGTCCGAATTGGTTCAAATTTGGTACACATGTTGGTTGTCTACGTCGCTCGGACGAGTTCGTTAGCAAAATAAATCCAACAATCGGAAGCACGTTTTTTGACTGGAAGTAACTATTTTTTGAGATTTTTTCTACGAGAATGAAATTGTTTTTTAGTTTTTCCACAAATAAATTTAGGATGTTATTCTGCACATTTTGTTTTTTTACGCGACCTTATAGCTCGCTTGGTTCTCCCCCAAAATAGTTCAAAACGTAAAATACCATATAAGTACCTGGTTCAAAGCCATGTGGTATATCCTACCATGGGGTTGAAGTGCGAAGCACGCAATGCATTGTGTATTGAATATACTCCCAATACGGGGGTTGGCAAGCGAAGCACGCAATGCATTGTGTATTGAAAGTACTCAAAATACCGGGGTTGGCGTGCGAAGCACGCAATGCTCTCTGCATTGAAAATTCTCCCAATACGCGGGTTGGCGTGCGAAGCACGCAATGCATTGTGTATTGAAGACACTCCCACTATGCGGAATAGCGAACGATCCATTTTGCAGCTATTCAGCACCGTCGTGAGTAGACCTATTTCCCAAACTGTTGGTTGAATTCCTAAAACATTGGCCTAAAAACCTAATTTTTGAAATTCGCTCAACTTACATCAGCGGTTGAGCTGCGTGGTCGAATTATTTTTTATTAGCGAATTTCCATAGGAAAAATGAGCTATTGCAGTGGCTCTTATGGTGAGACCCAAGGTCGGGAGTAGCAAATGAGCACCGATCATGGGCCCCAGAACACGTTTTGGGCTGTCATTAAAATTCATATATATATATATATATATATACCTATATATATATGTAAATATGTGTTCGCACTCTAGCGGCCGCATTTTGGGTCCGATTTGGTCCAAATTTGGTACACATGTCGGTTGTCTACGTCGCTCGGACGAGTTCGTTAGCCAAAAAAAATCGGAAGCTCGTTTTATGACCGGAAGTAACTATTTTTTGAGATTTTTACTACGAGAATTAAATTTTTTTAGAGTTTTTTTCTAAAAATATAAATGTAGGATGTTATTTAGTACATTTTTTTTACGCGACCCTATAGCTCGCTTGGTTCCCCCAAAATCGACCAAAACGTAAAATACCATAAAAGTACCGGGTTCGAAGCCAAGTGGTGCAAACTCGCGAGGCCACTAAGCGCAAACAAATTCTACTAATATATTGCGTACACACAGACAGCTGTTCAACGCCTTCGTGAGTAGACCTATTTCCCAAATTGTTGGTTTAAACCCTAAAACATGGGCATATAAACTTAATGTTGGAAATTTGCTCAACTCACGTCAGCGGTCCAGCTGCGTGGTCGAATTATTTATATATTAATGGTGAAATTACAACGTATCCCAAAACTATAATTATTGGGGATAGTGCATGTCTATTTCAATCTATATCTTATTATGTGAAAGTCACCGCTAACCCCGCACTTTAAGATCCAAGTTACCCTGTGTTCATTAATCGTCATGTCCGTGAAAATATCAAAGTATACAGTAAGTAGTTTGAATTAGCTTCGGCATGAATTGCCACGGTGGTTGGCGAGCGAAGCGAGCAGTGCCAGAGCCCTCGGGTTATAAACTATTCCATCTAGAATTGTATTCCGAACTTTAATCTATTGGAACTGTTGTAGGACAAGGAAATAACTTGAAAAGAACTTGTCCACAACAAGCAACTAGCCAGCGGCAACAAAACGTATTTATATTAAAAATGTCAATCTTATGTTTTCATATTATAATCACAACTCAACAAACCCTTAGCTAAACATGTTCACTTCAAATATTGTAACGTGAATGGTTAGGTGTACTTCGAGATGTTTGGACGTAGATTTTCGTAAATTCCATTTCCAGGCTCTTACTAGATAAAATGTAACGGCCGATAGTTTAAAGCCATTTTCATATAGTACTGTCAATTTTTTTTTTATGGGACAGAGAAGTCCAAGGTCTCCCCACCACTGAGGGAGGGTCAACACCACCGACTTCTTCCGGGCTCACAAAAGCACTTCCGCGTACCATGAATCGAAGCACAGCTGATGTTAAGCAGATTCAATCCCCAGGAAGCAGAATCGGCAGGATTCTTCCAAAATAATTCCCATTTTTTTGGAGACGGTACTTCTAGAGATATTCGATATACATCAATGTTTACGGTACGATACATCGAATCAATCCGATACATGGGTCCAAATTTATTCTATGCATCGATGTGTTTTCATTCGATGTATCGAAAGGTTCGAGAATTCAACCTACTACTGTCCTACTGAATGTATTGCTATGGTACTTTTCATCCGATTTTGATTTTACTCTTTCTCTTTGTCAGAAAATATATTGGCGTTTTTTCAAACGACCTTGTTTTATATACTACTAGCTGGCCCGACCCGGCTTTGCACGGGTAGACAAATCAAAGTTAAATGTATATTAACAAAAAATATATTATATCAATAAATATATTACACTATGTATTTCTTATGGGGATTTTTAGTAACTTTGACCCTCCATAAACCTCCCCTAAAATTTCGTTTTTTTTTTTTTAATTCTTGCTTAGCGAGCACCTGGGGCCCTAGAGGAAGCTACATAGTAAATTTCATTCCAATCCGTTCGGTGTCTCTTTTTAGTAACTTTGACCCCCACAACCCTCCTAAAATTTCAAATTTTTCAAAACTCTTTCTTAGCGAGTACCTAGGGCCCTAGAGGAAGCTACATATCAAATTTAATTTCAATCCGTTCGATGGTTTTTTGGTAACTTTGATCCCCCAAACCTCCCCTAAAATTTTGAATTTTTTGAAAAACTTTTTTAGCGGGCACCTATGGCCTTATGGGAAGCGACATACCAAATTTCATTCTAATCCGTTCGATGGTTTTAGAGAAATCGTGATTTTGTAACTTTGACCCCCCTAAACCCCCCTAATATTTCGAATGTTTTAAACCCTTTCTTAGCGAGCATCTATGGCCCTAGGTGAAACTACATACCAAATTCCATTCCAATCCGTTCGGTAGGTTTTGAGAAATCGTAATTTAGTAACTTTGACCCCCCAAAACCTTCCCTAAAATTTTGATGTTTCAGAAACCCTTTCTTAGTGCGCGTCTAGAGCCTATAAAGAGTATTAGTGCCAAATTTCATGTTTGTAGGCCTCGTGGTTTTGGAGAAACTGTGATGAGTCAATGAGTCAATGGTATTTGGCTTTTATAAGTATAGATTAAATGTTGAATACATGTAAACATACTGTGACTAAAGACTACCGTAAGTTAGAACTTCAGGCTATTTTTTGTATGGTATTCTTACATTTGTGTTGGCGTAAGATCATATTGTAAATTTACTCCCTAAGATTATAAGTACAGTTGTATAAAACTAAATCAAAATGGCACATAAAATAACTAAAATGAGTCATATGCCCAACTCTTGGTATTGTTATCTCTGGCCCAACCTGTCTTGTTCTAAAAACCTGAACCTATAAATCAGTGTAGATGTTTTTGAGGTGAAAACCATTAGCGGTGATTATCGCTTAATAAATCAGTGTAGAAATTAATTCTAGTAAATCAGCCGCTGTAGAAAGCCATTGACTAACACCTATTTAAATTGATAAATTGTATTTCGTTTAAATTACTCTATTCATTCGGTTTTAAATTATTTGAATATTTCGATACTTTCCCCTCAAAACAGACCTTGTTTAGCATAATTGTAATCACATAAACAAAATTATTCGATGTTTACTAATCGATACATCGATGTACAAGTGGCGATGTACAGCATCGATGTTTTTTTGTTTCAAATGGACATACCTACTTCACCGACAGTGTCCAGAAAGGATTCCAACAATCCGTCTGAGATTGTTTCTCCCCCAACAATAGAAGCTTTTGAGCCGTCAACTTAGAGAGGAATATGAACATTTTAGCCTGCCGAAGCCCAGGAACATCATTCCAGTGTGAGGACCAACAACTTTTCTCTGTCCAGATTTCAATTACGATTCGTAGTTGGTTCTTCGACATCCAACAGAAAGGATCTGGGCCAATAAAGGGCGTCAATACACTTTATGCCTACAAGGCCAGGCACCCATTTAAGAGTAACTTCATTGAGTCTATCCATTTCATACGCTGCTTTGAAGCATTCCCAAAGTAGCCTTGATTCAAAGGTCAATAATTCCAGCGCTTTTAAGCCGGCTTGGATATTGGAAAAATGTAAATCATACCTGCCTTAATTTCTCTTTTTAAGATTTAATCGCAACCCCCGCTTGAAGAATTGATATTGAGGAGCCCATTTCAATAAATAGCTCCTGCTTCAACTCCGCTGGTCCTTTTGGAATTAGCCTTTTACCATTCTTGAGTGCTTTTAACAGGTCCGGGTCCAGTACATCCTGCCTCCTGGAGACCATCTATATTGACCGTGACGGACACCATAAGGTCCACCTGGAGCCCCTGAAGCTCTTGCAATGAAGCCAGGTGACTTAACAGATAAAATGGTTTGTAATTATGAGGCATAACGCAGACCACAAAGCAAACCCTTACATGTGGATGTGCAGAGGAGTCAGGTTGAGAAGAACCTCCATTGCTGATGCGGGTCTGGAGCGCATGGCCCACAAATTCAAAAGCATGCAAGCCTTTGTAGATTTGTTTAAAGCCAAGCAGCTTTCATGAAGCTGTTCTATCTTGAGATAAAAGCGTAACAATAGTGATGTCCTCAGAGGCCATTAGTAAAGTCAGCTGGGATTTGAAGACGTCTGAGTACTTGTTTGTTTTGTGTAACTCGAGAAACATTCCCCACTGTACTCTGAACTTGTAGCCTAAATATGTGCGTTAATTTCAAACAAAACAAATTTTAAAATTATTTAAATAATGAATAAATTATGCAAAATACAGTAAAATGTTAATTATATTTAAGTAGTTAAGTTTTGAAAAAATACTAGCTGAACCGTGCGAATATTTCGCAAGTTAATACTTACCTGGTTTACAAAATTGATTTAATTAAGTAAAATGCGTTTATGTTGATTTAATTTGATTGATTTGTGTGATAGATTACACTTGCATATACAATATAAACAATCTAACAGCTGTCTTGTTAGTTAAACAAATTGTTTATAGATGGCGCCTTTCATTAGGAACCATATGAAATATAACAGTTTTGTTTATCAATTAGTGCAAAGAAAACATGAGTGTTAAGCTGTTTGTCTATTTTTCGTCATTAGCGGGAACGTAGCTTTAAAATTATGCTTCAATCGTTAATTTCGATGAAGAAAAGGGAGATTGGCTTGGCGACGAAAAAGTTAGGCCTACTTTGAGAAATAATAAGGATCTTGTATTGCATAAAACGAAAAACACAATTAGGAAATAAAAAATAGTAGAGGTGAGCGTTTCTGTTCTTTTTGTTCAACGAAAACGAACTGCTCATTTAAAATAAAAGAACAGTTTCAATTATTGATCTGTTACTATTTAGAACTGATCGTTTTACTGTAATATTATTATCGTTTGTTACATTCGTTTAAAAATAACACTTCTATTTATTACTTTTTTTAAACTGTTGCTTATGTAATGTAAAATTTAGTTAAATTCCCTTTTCTTATTAATTTACCGACATTTTTAAGAAAAATACAAAAAAACTGACATTTTATAGATGTAATCATTTTATCAATATTTTTGGGATAATTTAAAATAACTTTTTTGTTATAAATAAAAATACAACTGTATGTATTTATATCAAAATAACAGAAAAATATGACACAATACGGTGACTAAACGCAATAATCAAACACAACAATAAACCAAGAACCGTTTTTAAAAGCAACGAACACCCTTTTTCCGAAAAACAACACTTCAAAATCTCATTTCCAAAGAACTGTTTTTTAAAAGCAGTTCAAAAATTAAAAACAGGTTAAAGTCCGTAGCCTGAGGAGAGGCGCGTCAAAGCATATTGGAGGGCTCAGTGGATGCGGAAACCGCTTGTCTGGATAAGAAACAACACAGTTTCTTCACTTTTTTTCAGAGAACTGTTCTTTTCAAGTTGACCGTCAAGAAGAGTCATCACGCAACATTAGTGGAACATAATTAAATAAAATTGTTGCGTTTTTTAGCACAACAGTTTGGTGTCACAATACGAGGAAGCATAGAGTCTGAAAGCCTAATGGATCTAGTTCATTCTGATAGGTCTTACCTATCACTGTTCCTCTTGCCTTTATTAATTTAACTGGCATAAAATAAACAAAAAGGAAATATGGTAGAAAAAAGTGTAGAAGAATATGTTAAATTTTGTTTATTGACATTTAACTAGTACATTTTTCAATTTCTAGTTAGTGTACAAAGGACATTCAAAAAAACATACATTTTGTACCCACAAACAAAAAAGGCACAACACTTTCCATTAAATAGGTTGAACTTGTTTTAATGATACATTCATTTTCTTTCATTAACTAATACATTTTTTAATTTCCATGTATTTTTATACAAAGCAAATACACAAAAACATACTTGTTGTATAACAAATAAACAAAAAGGCTGAATACTTTATATTTGCTATAATAAATTTTGTTAAAGAATACATACATTTTCCATCATTAAATAATACATTTTTTATTTCTAGGTAATTGTTTACAATTAAAGGACACACACAAAAACATACATATTGTACCTACAAACAAAAAAAGGCACAACACTTTCCATTAAATAGGTTAAACTTGTTTTAATGATACATTCATTTTCTTTCATTAACTAATACATTTTTTAATTTCCATGTATTTTTATACAAAGCAAATCCACAAAAACATACTTGTTGCATAACAAATAAACAAAAAGGCTGAATACTTTCCATTTGCTATAATAAATTTTGTTAAAGGATACATACATTTTCCATCATTAAATAATACATTTTTTTATTTTTAGGTAATTGTATACAATTAAAGGACACACACAAAAACATACATATTGTACCTACAAACAAAAAATGCACAACAATTTCCATTTAATAGGTTAAACTTTTTTTAATGATACATTCATTTTCTTTCGTTAACTAATACATTTTTAATTTCCATGTATTTTTTTTTATACAAACAAATACACAAAAACTTACTTGTTTGTATAACAAATAAACAAAAAGGCTTAATACTTTCCATTTATTGTAATAAATTTTGTTAAATGATACATACAATTTCTATCATTATTAAATATTACATTTTTTAATTCCTAGATATTTGTATACTATTAAAGGAAATACACAAAAACATACATTTTTTACTAATAACAAACCAATAAAGGCATAACACTTTCCATTTAATGGGATAAAGTAGTTTTAAGGGCACATTAATTTTATTTTTTTAACCAATATATTTTTCAATTTCTAGGTATTTGTTGTATACAAAGCAAATACAAAAAACAAGTTTTTTGTACCAATAAAAAACAAACAAAGATGCAGAATGCTATCTATTTAACATGATAAATTTGTTTTGAGGATACATAAATTTTCTTTCATTAACAAATAAAATGTTTAATTTCTAGGTAGTTATATACAAAGCAAATACAGAAAAACATACGTTTTGTACCAATAACAAACAAACAAAAAATCATAATGCTTTCCATTAAATACTGAACCAAAATGATAACGACTCATGGCTTAGTGTAACTGACGCCACAGTAATCTTTGCCTGTATCAAGTTTCAAAGTTGAGGGGAAAACTTAATGAGATGTGAAATAAATAAGGAACAATTTATTTAAACGTCTTATTAACGGAGTGGAAGCTTGTTATAAAGATAACCTTACACCTTAGCCAAGAAAACAACAAGACGTGTTCTCTTACGGAGAAAAGTAAAAGCGGCATTTTAGATAAATCCAAAAACACCTTAAAGGTTGTAATTTTCAGGGTGAATGCATGTTTTGCTTTTATTAAAAAGAGGAAAGGTAGTTAGAGTAGACCCTGAAAACTAGAAGAAAAATAAACAAATGAAAATTATGATAGGAAGGTCTCGAATGAATTATCTTCCGCAGTTCATGATTGTTTATTGAAAAATGACCTGTCTGTACTCTGTAATCAGCTGACGGTTGCGGTAGCCAAAATTCAAACTTTAAAATTACATTTATGTTTGTCCAATATTAACTAAATAATGTTGGATAGAATGTAAAGAATATATAACTCGTTGTCACAGATGGAGGACATTTCTTCGTGTCATCTGACAGGATTTTTGATTTAAGGGTCGGCTCTAGTAAAACAGAAAGCAACCTGCGACTCCAGCGTATCGGCGGTAGGTTACGCGGACATTGCTCATCCTAAATCCATTTAAAACCCGAAATTGTTCAAATAGCGTTTTTTTAAAAATACCAAACTCTTGGGGACAAAATTCTTCATCCGAATGGCTTGATAATTTTTCGCTATAATTAATAGTTACATCGTTAAAAAATATTTAAAGTCACCCTATAGCGGCGGTAGGTTACACGGACATTGCTCAGCCTAAATCCATTTAAAACCCGCAATTGTTCAAATAGCGTTTTCAAAAAAATACCAAACTCTTGGGGACGAAATTCTTCATGCAAATG